>CM061141.1:33894461-34442175 GCA_030789695.1 Scilla litardierei | reverse complement strand
CTAATGTAGATTATGGCTTTCGCCTTATCTACATCGGATACAGTGGTTGTAGGGCTGCTGCTAGATGTAGCAGAAGCTTCGGCCGCTGCTGGGGCCGAGGAAGGAGCCAAAATGGACCCAAGGAGGGCCATCGAACGCAAGTGGAACTTCAGGTCCACTCGCCAACTCAGGTAATTTGTACCTGCAGAATCAAGGACTTCGAAATCGACGCTTGCCAATTTTGCCATTTATCTACGCAATTTAAAATGAGCATGAATTAATTAAAATTCAAATATTCATGCACAAAGAAATAAACAAGTAAAAATGCGGGGATCGGCCAGATACCCAAAATAGTACACAGTCCAAAGTTCGTTTACAGTCCATAAGAGAAAAAGAAAAATACAACTTTGGAAACCCAAACTGGGTCCCTATATCTCCGTCTTCATATGCTGTTGCACCGAGCTTTGGCTTTTAATACAAATTTCCTCACTTACAAATTCTCTCAAAAGAAAAATAAAAGTGCAGGAATGTAAATAGGTATACAATGGCTGATCCCGAAAAACACATTTTTACTTATTTAAACATCCACGCAGTTCTAAATATGCTAATGGCATAAAAATGAACAACCACGCATATATCTCAAGCAAAACATATTTGTAAAGGAAACTAGAAAATATAATTATCTCGTAGACCACGTGGAAACGTCATACACCGTTAGGTTAGTTGACTAACGGCAGAGCGGTCTCAGGATCTTTGAGATAGTTATATTTTGAAAAATAGAGTCCTAGTAAAACATAGATTATAATATGCAAGAGGGATGTATAAAATAATTGGTCAACAAGGAATATAGAGATTATTTTTGATTTTACTCAGGGGATAGTCCCATTAAAGAATTGGCTGCAGGCAATTATTTAGTAGGCTAAATATAATTTTTACCGTTAGATAATAGGGGCTGCAGGCCCAATTAAAATATTTGTGTTATTGATACTCACAAATGGGCTTCTGGCCCAACTATCAATTTTAATTAAATTTAGCCTACTTTAGGTTGGGGAACACCAGAAAATCCCTAAATCTGTCTCCTCAAATTCTAACCCATATGTTAATTATTTTTATTTTATTTTATTTTTTTTTTCGGGTTTCGCCGGTGGACAGAAGTCCCCCATTCTTGCCAGTATCCGCCAGTCAACCAATCAGACCCCCCTATCAGAGGGGGGCTTCGCAACAGTAGACCCCCCCTGCTGGGGGGGGGATAATAGGCCGGGCCCCCTCCGTCAAGGGGGGGGGGGGCAGTGTTACGAAAGAACCCCCCCGACGGGGGGGGGGGGGGGGGGGGGGGTGGGGGGGGGGGGTGGGTGGGCTCGATCGGACGGCCCCCCCCCGTCAGGGGGGGGGGGGGGGGGGGGGGGCGACAGAGGCCTCCCCCGCTGGGGGGCGGTGGATCTGCGACAGAGGCCCCGCCCGATTGGGGGGGGGGATCGGCGACAGAGGCCCCCTCCGACTGGGGGGGGGGGCGGCGGATCGGGCCTCCCCCGTCGGTAAGCCCCCCCGTCGGGGGGGGGGGGGGGGGGGGGGGGCGGTGCGCCGATACAGAGGGCCCCCCCGTAGGGGGGGGGCGGCAGATCAACCCCCCGACGGGGGGGGGGGGGGGGGGGGTGGGTGCGCTGCGACAGATCAGCCCCCCCCCCCGTCGGGGGGGGTGCGCCGATACAGAGGGCCCCCCCGACGGGGGGGGGGGGGGGGTGCGCTGCGACAGATCAGCCCCCCGTCGGGGGGGGGGGGTGCGTCGATACAGAGGGCCCCCCCGACGGGGGGGGGGGGGGGGGGGGGGGGCACGGCAACGGAGGCCCCCCCCCGACGGGGGGGGGGGGGGGGGGGGGGGGGGGGGTGGTGGCGGCGCGGCAACGGAGGCCCCCCCGACGGGGGGCGGCGCGGCAACGGGGGGGGCGGCGCACCGACAAAGACCCCCCCCCCCCCCCCCGACGGGGGGGGGGGGGGGACGGCGGTGAGGGAGAGTAGGCTAGGGTTTTTTTTTAATTTTTACTTGTATTTTAACAATGTAAAAATTTTCATGTATTGTTGTAATCTACGGGAAATAGAATTTTACCTCTAGATCGATGATCTAGGGACGACCGTAGATTAGAACCGTAGATAACAATCCGAGCTCCCGAACGCTTTGAGGATGCCGCAACGCTGCAACCAATAGATTCCTCGCCGCAACAACTATAGATTCCTTTCGCGTAGGGGATGAAAATTTTGTTGAAAAATTTGTGCTCAAGAGGAGAACACGTGCTGATAACGTGTTATAGGATAATCAAACTAGAGGAGAAATAGAGACTTAGGTTCTTAGAAATGGAATGAGTTATGGCCATGGTTCTCTATATATTAAATCAGGGAAGGGAGATAAAAGGCCTCAAGGAGACCAAGAGTAGTAATATGGACTAATGAGAGTGGGTAATGAAGGAGGGGAGGCCGAACCTCCCTCATTCATAACACATATGTCAATCTCAATATTTTTTTTATTCCGTCAAATAGAAAACAAAAACAGAACATACTGGAGATGCAGGGGATCGAACCCTGTACCTCTCGCATGCAAAGCGAGCGCTCTACCATTTGAGCTACATCCCCGTTGGTGTTGAAGAAAATATATTTTACTTATCCCAGAATACTACATGTAACTGACGCTCAACTGAAAATGCCGGAATCGGCTTTAGAGATATATATGCCACGTCAAATTCCAAATGCTAGCAAACTGTTTTAATGCTTAATTTTTGTTTTTATTTTTTCGAATGACATGTTTAATTTCTACATGATAAATTCGATGTTTGGTGCATAATCTAATTTACGCTAATGATACTTTCTCGTTGTCTAATTACTGTAGATTGTTCCCAATAATCTTTTTAAAAGATTACTGTTCCTGTAATTTCTAAGGCTCCCATCTAAAATTGCTTCCTTTTTTATAATTTTTCAATTTTCATTTCGATCTCGATCTTATATCTTGATCCATTATAGACAGAGAGGGAGAGGGACTTAAAATGAGGGACCAAATTCATCACAATCTTTCTATTGATAATGCAATAGAGAGAGAGGGATTCTATCTTGATTCATTCTGATTCTTGATCTAGAGTTTTTGGACAGAGAGAGAACCCTAATGGCGGTGGTATCGGCTTTGGCGAAGTACAAGCTGGTGTTTTTGGGGGATCAATCGGTGGGGAAAACCAGCATCATCACTCGATTTATGTATGATAAATTTGACACCACGTATCAGGTAATTTCGCCCAAATTTTACCATACTTTCTTTGATTTAGCATATTTATTTTTGTATGTATTAGATTTTGAGCTTGATCTAACTGGTGTTGGCGACTCCGTGGAATTAGTGAATTAATGCTACATCTTCAAATGATACGTGAGATACTGTATATCTGGGCTCCACGGTTGTATTAGATCTATACTATGGAATTGAATCGGCTCAATGGTGCCTGATGTTACAGTGCGCAAGTGGATGAACAATTTCTTTTTCTCATGTAAGGGCCTGTTTCTTTGTGTGATTGTGGGTTGGGATTTACTGTTGTGAATAGTAAATCCATGTTGGATTCTTGAGGAGAGAGAAGTAGAGTTTTGTGTTTTGTTTGGAGGAAAGTGTGTTGGAAAGTTGGTTTGGGATTTGTTTGTGGGTTCCACACTAAAGTTTTGTGTTTTTTTTGGGTTAAAGTGAGATTGAGATTGTTGGATGAAGAAAGTGGTGTGGGGCCCACTCCAACCAACTTTTAAGTAAAGTGAGATTAGCATTAACTATTAAATAATTAACTTTTAAGTAAAATGTCCAAGCAGACTCACGCGCATTTAATTAAATAATTTAACTTTTCATTAATTAACTTTTAATGGACGAATGAGACCAACAGACACGCGCGCGCAGATTCCATATGGGATTAAAAATATTAAACTAAAAATTTGCAATGATGTGATTTAAAAGTGTGATTTGAAATTGCCCATTAAAATTTGCAATGATGTGATTCCCTATGGCAATTTCCGCTGCGATTTGCAATGGGGCCCACTATCGGAAAAAAATATTAAACTAAAAATTTCCACTGCGATTTGCAATGTTGTGATTTGACGAGTGGAGGAGAGAGAGAGGAATCCTTGCGTAATCCCCGGTTTTAACGGGAATTTTGGTTTGGAGAATTTTTCCGCCAACTCGGTGCCATGTAGGCAAAATCTCGATTAAGAATTTTCATCGGAAAGAAACAGACTGAAGAAAATTAGGAGAGAAAATGAGTGAATAGTGTAGGAATTGACCGGGAATAGTAAATTTTTACCACTTTCTACCCCAAAGTAACACAAAGAAACAGGCCCTAACATGTGTAAGTGGGTCTAAACGATTTCTTTTCAACTGACACGTGAGTACGATGATTTCCATTCCCTGCCTTACATCGTCACACTAATCTACACACACCACAACTAAGAATGTTAGTGAGTAGAACCTAGGATGCGGGGCCTCGATTTCGGCTCATCCAACACTCAAGTTAGAAACTAAGGGAGATATTATAAAAAGACATTTTTTGCAAAAATGCTAAATATTAAAAAAAAAATAGTAAAATCGACCAAAAAATTTTATTTAGCAAAACAGACCAAGTTTCGTCACGTTAGCGCCCAAGGAAGCTGACGGGGCTCGTTGCGACTTAGTTGCACTACCAAGTCCAGCTAATTTGGTTGTTTCACAGCTTTTGAATTTTGGCCATGTGCTGCCAAACCTTGATGCATATATAACATATATGCATATAACTTACCACAATGACATATAGCCTAGTGATATAACTATAGGTTGGAGCAGTCGATGGTCGCGGGTTCAAATCCTACCATTGCTGTCATTTTTTTGTTTCAATAACAAATTACCCTTTAATTAGGTTTATAGTTGTTTATCAGAGCTTGTTGCGGCCTGGTGGGCAAGACTCTTTGTTTGTTGTAGGAGGCATTGTCTTCAAATCTTAGGCTTCCCTTATAAATTCTTTTAAGTAAAAATTTTTAAATAATAAAATCAGAAAATTCCAGCAGCGAACCCGTGACCGTAGACCTAACCAATCCATAGTCATATCACTAGGCTACATGTACTTATTGTGTGTTATGTGCATATTTATTATATATGTATTAAAGATTTGGCAGCACTTGCCAATTAGGACCAAAATGTATAAGTTGCAAAATCTCCAAATTGGCCGCACTTGGCAAGTTCGGCTAAGTTGGAACAAGTTCCATCAGTGCTCCAAAGCTAGAACACGCCCCATCAACGTCCAGGAGCGTCCAGTCAGCACTTGTGGTCGCTGATGTGATTAGACTTAGTCGATTTTGCTAAATTTTTTGGTAGATTTTGCTAATTTTTATAATTTTGGATTTTTCTCAAAAATTGAACATTATAAATTATATGAAATTAAAAGAGAATGTGTGTACGAGAATCAAAATGAGCTCAACTCCTCTCAAATATGAGTGATACATATGGAGTTTATAAAAAGGCATTTTAGTAGTTCAACGTTGTTGATGAGCACTCCATTATTTAGGTTAGATCTTTATTGGGACTATTTTAGCTTATGGACCTACGGGTCTTTACTGATGATGAGTTTGAGGCTATCTTATTTGGTGGTATATCACCATCAGTCCACCCACAAAGTCAATTCCTTGATTGCACAAAATTGGATTATCATTTGCACTCCTCACAGACATGAGCTGCTAGAAGTTGTTCTTGTCTTGCCCTATTATAGTATTTGGTGAACTCGATAGTTCAAGCCTAAAGATCAACTATGATGCTTCAAGTAAGAATTGCTGACTTGAAGCTTTATCGCAACACTTGGTTAAAGTTTTGGATAATGCGATTTTGATAGCTTACCTGGATATGATGCTCGGGCCAGATGTTTGAACATATCACATTGACATGATTCTTAGGTGGAGTTATTGGATGAGGAAGAATTATAATGACGGGTTCGCAGTTACGTCCCCATGCAAAGTTGACGATGATCTTGCTGGTCGATCAAGCGAGGGGGTCAAAGGCTCAATGGCCCTATTACTGGGATCAAGGGGCGGCATCCTCTTGCAGGGTTCGGGGCAGAGCCTTTGAAAGCTAGATGGTATATTCTCTCAGAGTTGGTGAGCTCACACATTACAAAGTAAACGATACGTCTCCAATACTCCTTCGTGCAACAAGTGTGCATATTAGCATGCATCGATAAATAATTTGATGCCTTTTATTGATTGTGGTACTTCAACGACACACGACACGTAAGTCGTTCGCATATATGAAGGGCCCCCATATCATGCGCTTGTGGGCTCTTCAAAAGCACAAGGAGTAGACTATAAGCATCGTCGATGGCTGCATACAACGGAGCGCACGGTGGACGATCATTATCACCAAGGTGATGTGAAGATGACAAACGAGGGCGATAGAACGATCATGGTCAAGCGCACTCACCACTAAATGGAGGTAAGAGAACAAAGCATTAGAGGGCACACTCGTACGGATCTACCTTAGGGTACCTGGCATTCCTACCAAGGGGGCAAGGGTACCCAGGTTATGGGTAGGGAACCCAAGAACACTGATGTGTGGATTGGAGAGGATCATGACAATTTCCTAGAACCTTCTTGTTGCGCCAAGGAGGTAACCAAACGACACATTGAGACGACACATTGAGACAGCTCTCCTGGGTAAGGACATGGGTATCTCAGGACACAAGGAGCAGGAAATCCAATAGAGGACTTTTATGGTGGGGAGGTGGGAAGTTGAGGAGAAGCATCGAAGGCGCACAGTTCCATGGGGAGGAGGGGTTCCTCGGCTCCTTGTCATGGGGAGGGAGTATCTATGCACATTGAAGGTGAGGAGAGAGATACATCTCCCTCCAATCATACTCACATGTTTGTGCAATTATGGCACATCTAAAGGACTTTAATGGAGTGTTATTGCAATGATGAAGCCCATGACAACATGGAATGGCGCGATGAGGGGTATCATTGCTCCCCACCCATCTGAGGGAGGGGTAAGCTGGCTCCCTTAGGGTAAGGGCCGAGGGTATCCTCGCTTCCTTGGACAGTGGAGGGTTACTCCAATTTCAGAGGGGTAAGGATAAAGGATCAAAATGTGTCGCCATGAAAGCATAAAGATGAATGTGCACATTTAAGCAATAAAGATGTAATGAGGCGTCCTAATGAGACTCAACTTGATGTAAGGACGGGTTATCCACGTGCCACCCTTCTGGGGGTGTGCAACTAAATCTGTCACGCCCCGCTTCCCAAGTATACTAGGAGGCGGGACGGGACAAGCTCGATCGTAGCTATGCCAAAAGCGGATGTATTTTTTTCCTCCTTTTGAAGCAGCTACGATAAGCGTCTAGCATATCACAATGTGCATGATCACATTAAACATTACATCTAATAACTACTTTATTACAATCCCAAGCCACAGAAATAGTTTAAGTCTATACAACTAAATCGAATGTCTCAAATGACAGGAAGATAAAAGGGGCCTTATGGCCCTTACAAACCAAGTCCGTAAAATTAATAATAATGCATAAAGGGAATAACACAAGCCACACATAACTAATCCGCCTTGAAGTCCTGCCCTGCAACGAACTAGTGTGACCCAGGGACGTGGTCTGCAATACCACCCTCAGAACCTGACAGACATTGCATTAAGAAAATAAATACAATACATATCAGTAGGAGGTACTCATGTAGGTTTCCAAGCATCATTTTCTTTTAATTAGATCATAAAAATCTAACAGTGCATTAATGTAGGAAATGAAATGTTAACAGCATGATATTATAGAAATTTAATACGGGTTAACTGTCATGGAAAAGGTAAACCAACATGCATGAAAAGGTAGTAAAACTTAATTGGCTTGAAAAATTATTAAATGCAAGTCATAAACATGTCAATGTCGAGGCATTCATAAGAGGTATGAAGAATTAACAGTGTTTACATGCATCCAGGAGATAACATACATCATAATCAAGTCATTTTCATGGCAGTCATTTATGAATGAACATATTAAACATTACTGAAAGTGTCATGTGGTGAAATGCGATGGTCCTAACTAATGCACAATTCATTGGCCGATGGTATGACATGCAACAGTCGACGTATTCCAGGTGCGCTTACCTGTGTAGCCACGTACCCTCACTCCACGTCTGAGGATGTTTGAAATGCTTTATAAACCACACCTCCATGTTAGAAGGTGGTTGAAATGATTTTAATATCCATAATTACACTTCTCCACGTCTGGAGCCGGTGAAATGACATGATAACCCACCTCCATGATATGGGGTGGGTGAAATGATTTTTGTGACATAGTTGCTTGCGCACCCTCGTGACAATGAATTACCCCAACCCAATGTCATGTGTGTCTTAGTCATTAAAGTGGTTGCATTCATTCGATTTGGTGACGGCGTCACCAAATATGTTCTTTCATTCATTTTGTTACACTCATTCAATAATGTGACGATGTCACCCAATCCATTGTCCTCACTACACACCCACGTTCGATCCAATTCCTTCCTACACGCACCCAATTCAATTCTTTCATTGTACACACACTCAATCCATGTCATTCACACAACACTCAACTCAAGTCCTTCATTACACATACAGAATCCAATGTCCCAAAAGAATGGCAAGTATCTGTTGAGTATTGGACTTCTCCCTACTTGGTGTTAATGATGAGCAAACATAAATACTTGTGACTAATCACCTATTTTGCAGTTAATCCATTGCCTAAGCTAATTATGAAGATCTACTTGCAATGGATGACACTCAAAGATCATTGAAGGCAAATGAAATAGATCCATGAAGACTTCAAGCTCATGCATTGGATAGAAGAGATTTTTCGTCAATGTAAATTTCTTATCTCTTCTAGTATGTAGCTTAGAAGTAGAACTTTGTTGGAGCACACACTCATTTTCACTTCAGTCTTAGGACATCATTAGATCAATCGTCCTTAGACTCCAATTCATTTCTATACCGATTGTGCTTGTATTGTTTATAACAGTCGACTGCTGAACATTTTACAGTTGCCTGTCTCAAAAACAGTCGACTGTGTTTTGTTCTACAGTTGCATGTTATGCACAAACTTTTACAATCTAGTTTTGGGCTTCTCTGTTTTTTATTCCCACAGGCGACTCATGAACGATTCACAGGCGCCTGTCCAAGTGACAGTCGACTGTGTTTTGTAAATCAGTCCACTGTCTGTCTTTTGCCCAAAATCTATTGATTTGTCTTTTATGGCCAGTCGACTAGTGTGGAATTTACAGTCGGCTGTCCAACGGAACAGTCGACTGTCAATGCTGCATCAGTCGTCTATCTGTGAGCCAATTTGTTGACTCAACTCTCTGGAAAATCTCAGGGTTTTGACAGTCGTATGTAGAAGGATTGACAGTCGTATGTAGAAGTATTAACAGTCGCCTGTTCTGATTAACATTCGACTGTTATCTCCTCGTCAGTCGTCTGTCCTGTTATCCCAGATGTTTTCCAGAATTCTTCAACTTACCCAACTTACGGCCAGTCGCCTGTAGTAGGATTTACAGTCACCTGTTGGTTCAACAGTCGACTGTCTATGCTTCATCAGTCGACTGTTCACGTGGTAAGTTGTCGTTATGAATTCTCACCTACCCAATCTGACTGTGCAGTAGTCGACTGTGGTTTCCTCAACAGTCGACTGTCGCGAGCGCAGATTCTATCCGTTGAGAGTTTTCTCACGGATTCCAAAAGGGGTTTTGCTAATTCTGTTTTGAGGATTTGAGAAACCTATATAAGGAGCATCTACTGTTTCATTGAGATGTTACGCATTCCATTGCAAAATCTTTCAAGCTTTCATTCTCACGATCAAAGCTCTCAAATCCTAAAGCCCTAAGAATTCCTATCCTCAATCTCTTGCTCTCCAACCTAGAACCAAAAAGATATCTTCTAGGCATTTGGTGCAGTCAAGAGAAATGGCTTTCCTCTCTTTCAAGAGAGTTCTTCAACACACAACACACTTCTCCTTCAAGTTCTACTTCAAGGCATAGGTGATTGTAAGTGTTGCTTTCATATTTCATAACTTTCGTTATTTGAATTTGCTCTCGGGTTGTGAGAGTGGTTTGCTTGCTCCTAAGTTGTGGGAGTCAAGGTCAATCGATTGTATTTCGATTTCACTTGTATGGTTGCTACAAGTGGGTTTTAAGGAAACCTCAAGTTAGGGTTCTAACTTGAGAATCCGGAGGTATCCAGGTGGAAGGGACGTAAGATTACCGGGAACAAGTCGGAAAGTGACTTGGGTAATCCGAACCCTTGAAACATCCTTGCGTCTGCATTTGTTTCTCTTTGGGTTTAATTTTAATTCCGCACTATTTTGTTGGTTAGCATTTAAATTGGTGTAACTATCTTTTTAAATTGCATAAACACTATTCAACTCACCTTCTAGTGTTTTCCCCATAGCCAGGGTCCTTACAGTATCATCAATCTATATTTAAAATTTGACATATGTTACTAAATGAAATATGTAATATGTTTTTAGATTAACAAAAATCATAATTTTTAAACTATTATGTTGGAAGTTATGGCTTGTAAAACATAAGGTTCAAAATCTGTCCGGAATCTGAATCATCTTGAAGAAAGATCGGCTATTTGGTTTTTTCAGCCAGAATCGTAATTGGATCTCAACATGAAAGTTCTAGATGACTTAAATTGGATTTTAGATCATCTAAAATCATAATCTTTGGATATCTGTGATGAAAGTTATGGTCAGTACACTGTGAAAGCTCAAAATCTGCCTAGAAATGTCACTAGAAGAAAATCCGTTAATTATGTCTATCTACAGTCAAAGTATGAGTCAAAATATGAGTCAGCTCTAAAATTAGAAGTTACAACTACTCAAAGAGGTTTCCATATTATATAAGATCATAATTTTTGGATATCTACAGTAGAAGTTATACTCCTTTAAAGTAGCAGCAAAAACTAAATCTGTCATACTCCCATCAGTAGTGTTGTATGGTGTAATCAAATTAATTAGGTACTTAAGTTAAGGTGCTTAGGTGTTCATTAGACGGTATCAATAGAATGACAAAAAATAAATATTTAAATTAAAGTGCTTAGGGGACTTACTACACATTATCCTTGAATAAGAACACATATTTTTTCTAGCTCAAGGGAAATTAATCTAACATATTATTTTTAAATGAAAAAGATGTGGAGAACCTACAATCACACGTTCGATGTCGAGTGGAGGAGGAGGAAGTAGGATGACTCGTGAATCGTTCATGTCGCACGATTCGTGACAGAGTCGCTCGCCGTTGCTCAAAGCCGCGTGAGGAAGAAGAGAGCTCGGCTTCTCCATGTGTCTTGCCGTCGACGTCCGAATGATGGAGGATGATCGAGCTTTGTTTCGGTGTTACCATTCCGACGGAGGGCATCGAGGAGCGGAGGAAGTTGCGGAGGGCTCAGCGGTTGCATAGTGAAGGTGATCGGAGTACTGGAGTTCACCGACGGTGAACGCCGGTTGGCTGATGGATCACCGGAGTTGTGATGGAAAGAAGAAGAAGAAGAAGAAGAAAAGAAAGAGGAGTTGTTTTGGCTTGGGGTTTTGAATGAAGAGATATGGGAAAAATTGTGTGCTGTGGATTTTTTTTTATTCCTCTCTCCATGCGTGAGTTAGAGGGGGTGTGTGTGGGGAGAAAAATAAGGGAGGAGAAAATAAGTATAGGTTTTAATTAACATTTTGTGTAGATATTTTTGTAGGATTTAATTAGAATGATTTAATGGGCCAAAATTTTAGGTGAAGATCCACAATTTGTTGATCATGATAATTAGAGGGGCCTAGGATTAATTAGGAATAAATGTAATTAGTAAAAGCAAATGGTAATTAGTAAAAGTAATTGGTTAAAAGTAATTAGTAAATACAAAAGTAATTAGTAAAAGTTAAATAGTAAAACTAATTAATAAATGCAACTTGTAAATGTGATTAGTAAATGGTAGAAATGAAATTAGTAAAAGTAAATAGTAATAGATAAAAATGGTTGGAAAAAATAATTAGTAATTAGGAAATGGTATTTTAATAATAGAAATACAAAAATACGTGTAGTGACGGATACGGGCCGTCACAAAATCATTTACAGTGGAACGCTAAGTGGACAAGCATCAAAGTAAGGAAACGTGAAAAATCATGCAATGAGACGAGGGCATACATTTGCTTCCACCATGGTGAAGGGTACATCCGCTCCACTCCTACGGGGGTCGGGTACCCCGCTCCCTTAGGGTAGGGTTGGGTATCTGATACGAACTAGGGTTTCGTATCAATTAATTTCAGAATTTAAAGGTGAAAAAATATAAAAAGAGGATTTTTGGATCTTTTAGATTGCGAAGAACTAAGAAAAAGATTGATAAATGAGTCTCTTTCGAGAGGAGACTCGCTCTCCTAGCTTTGTTGCACGGAACAAAGCCTAAAACCTTCACAAGAGATGCCTACAATTGTTCTTCACAAAATAAGCATAAAGAAATAAAAGACGGCTAGCCCTAATAAATAGAAAATAGGGGATTTACTAATCTAGTCTGAAAAGACTAGAATACCCCTAGATAACTAAATCACCAAAGCCTAATCATCAAGTGGGACCCGGGTGCGGCGAATCGGCAAAGCGGGCGGCGGCTAGGGGTGTCCGCATCAATACCTCCCCCTAAAAGAGCCACCTTGTCCTCAAGTTGGAGATCTGGCTTTGAAGGCCCCCGAGGGAAAACAGAGGCTAGGGTCACCTGTCAGAACCACCGTGCGACCCCCTCCTGGAATTACATCCTAAGCTGCTTCCAGTTCATCTTCACCTCGCCCAACCCCCTCAGCCATTGTACGCCCAGAATCACATCGATATTGTCCAACTCTAGGGGCAAGAAGTCCTCCACGATCTGCACCCCTTGTAAGGTCAGACTCAGCCCCTTGCACATCCCACTGCTCTCCTCCCTCCTCCCTGTCCCTGAGAGGACCGTAAACGTCTCCAAGGTGCTCACCTGCAACCTATGACGATCCACCAAATGTCGAGAGATGAAGTTGTGGGTAGCCCCACTGTCTATGAGTACCGTCACCGGCGCGTCGTCCAATCGCCCTGACAACTTCATGGTGTGGTTCGTGGTTACCCCTACCAAGGAGTTCAGGGACACCTCCGCTACATCCAGATGTGCGTGCTCAACTTCGCTCTCTTCCGTCATCACTGGCTCCCCATCATCTGCTACTCCCCCTCGTCCGGTACTAGCACAATCTGCATCAGCCTGCTCGCACATCGATGACCGGGACCGAACTTCTCATCACATCTGAAGCAGAGGCCTCAGCACGCCTCGCCCTCATATCAGCCTCAGTCATCCGTTTACCAGGGATCACTGGTCGGGTTTTCTCTCTCTTCATTTCCGTGTCCACTGGTGCTACTGTAACCCCCGTAAGTGGGGCCGTTGCTGTCTGACTACGCTGGCACTGGGCTCCCCAAGTCCCCCGAATGCGTCTCTCCTCTGCATGCTTCTCCTCCGCCTTGTGGGCCAGGCGAAGGACATCCTCCAATGTCCCCGGACTCTGCATCCTCAGTTCCGCTCGTATAGAGGGCTTCAGCCCCCTCATGAAATTCCCAATCATCACCTCGTCGGTCACCCCCTTCACCCTACTATTCAGCATCTCGAACTTCTCCACATAATCCCTGACCGTCCCCTCCTGCCTCAGAGCAGATAACTGCTCGTAGAAATCTCCCCCTGGGGTCTCCTGGAACCGGTCTAGTATCAGTGCGGACAGCTCCTCCCAAGTGCGAAAGGGGGTCCGCGCCACCTTCCATCTGTACCAGTACCAGCCCAACGCCTTGCCCTCGAAGTAGATTCCGATGGCCCTCAGAACCTCCTCCTCCGTCAACCGCATCACCTGGAAGTAACGCTCCGCCCGGTAGATCCACCCACCCGGATCCGTGCCGTCAAAAATCGGCATCTTCAGCTTCATAAGGCGGCGATCTGCATTGATGTCCCCCTGAGGTCCCCCATCTCTACCGCGGTCACCCCCACGACCGAATCCTCCGCCGACTGTCTCTGCTGGTCCTCCCCCGTCCACCCCGTACAACTCCTCGGGCCAAACAGGTCTCTTCCACGCCTCCGGCTGGTAATGGTACCCCGGGAACTCCTGCTGTCGTGCCCACACGGGCCCTCCTGCCCCTCTGTGTGGCTGTACTGGTGCTGTCCGTCCTCCAAAATAGCCTCCCGGGCTTTGTCCACGCCCCGGAAAGCCATCAAAAGCCTGCATGGGATCAACCTGCGGCCTCGGTACCTGTGGATGAGCATCTGGTCCCAAAATTGGGCTACTGGAGCCCCAATCATCGCGTCTCGGGCCCATCCGCCTCCGTCTTGCCCCCACGGGGCTGTTTGTGCTGCTGCGGGCCCCCAGGGGGCTGTCGGTGTCGTCGCGGGCCCCCAGGGGGCTGCCTGTACTGCGGAAGGCCCCCATGGGGCTCCCGCAGGCCTGTTTGGGCCTGCCGGGACTGCTGCAGGCCCGAACGGGCCCGCAGGGGCCCCAACAGGCCCGGCCGGGCCTGCAGTAGCTGCGGCAGGCCCGCTGGGCCCTGCTGGCTGTGCCGCAGGCCCAGATGGGCCTGCCGGCCTTCCAAAAGGCCTCCCGGCCTCTCCCCTTGGCTGTCCGGACCCGCTAGGGTTCGTGGAGGCTGTGATTTGCTCCAGATTTGTCGTTGTAGCCGTCGCCCCCTCCGGTTGCTCCCGATTTGCCGATTCAAGTGTTGATTCTCCTTGGTTTTCTCCCCCTTGAATCCTCTTGCTCCGATCTCCTCCCCTCTCCATTGTTAGGGCTTGGAGCATAGCTTTAATCTCCGGAATCGACGACGTGGCCTCCCTCAAAATTTTCAGATCTGAAGTTGCCTCTTTCAGATCTAAAGTTGCCTCCTTTAGCCCTTGGATGTCACGTCCCGCTTGCGCGGCGTCCCTCCTCATCGCCCGAAGTTCGATTTGGATGTCATCATGTGAATGCGCATGGTCTTTGATGGATTCCCCTAGGGTTTTCTTCAACCCCTCGATCTCCTGGTTGAATTCTTCCCGGAGCCCTTGCACCTTCTCATCCACGCCATCCGCCTTTGACCTAGTGCTTGTCGCCCTCGGATCTCAATGCTCTGATACCAATTTGATACGAACTAGGGTTTCGTATCAATTAATTTCAGAATTTAAAGGTGGAAAAATATAAAAAGAGGATTTTTGGATCTTTTAGATTGCGAAGAACTAAGAAAAAGATTGATAAATGAGTCTCTTTCGAGAGGAGACTCGCTCTCCTAGCTTTGTTGCACGGAACAAAGCCTAAAACCTTCACAAGAGATGCCTACAATTGTTCTTCACAAAATAAGCATAAAGAAATAAAAGACGGCTAGCCCTAATAAATAGAAAATAGAGGATTTACTAATCTAGTCTGAAAAGACTAGAATACCCCTAGATAACTAAATCACCAAAGCCTAATCATCAAGTGGGACCCGGGTGCGGCGAATCGGCAAAGCGGGCGGCGGCTAAGGGCGTCCGCATCAGTATCCTAGGTACACGGGTGAGGGGTTGTTGAGCGCGTCGACGTGAACACAAACGGAGGAGCATGCGTATGTGCATTTTGAGGAGACAATGAAGTGTCACATTAAGATTAGATTTAATGAAGACGGTGGCATTCATATGCCACCATAGTAGGGGTGTGGGGTTACCCCGAAGAGAAATTGGTGTGGACGCAACACATATGCGACTGCGTCAAAAATCAAATGAGAGATTAGTGGAGATGCATATATGACATTGTCAAGCATCAAAGGAGAGATTGGCATAGACAAGATGCTCATGCAATAGCGTCAAGCATTGAAGAACAGATTGGCACAAACGAGAGGTGCATGTGACAATGTGAAATATTGAAGAAAGATACCACGCACATGGTAGCTCGGGTCCATTAGCTTGGGGTGGGGTATCTCAGGACCCCTAACCATAGAGTGCATGTGCAAAATCCGTACTACGGTCCTGAGTGGCAACCAAGTCTAGTGTCAAGCTGCAAGGATCAGAGCACTTATATTGCTTATATTGCTACCGACTAATGCAGCCTTAGCGATGGATCGATGGATAAATGTTGGATGAAAGAACTAGGTTTTATTAGGAAAAAAACAAGATATGATTAACCATCGTGTGATGCGTTTCTTGTGCTATTATGTAAACATTTTTGCCTAATCCTAGGAGCTTGTCCACGTACTCAACTTGGAGCTGTATATTCATTTGCCCATAAAGTGGATGGCAAAGGTCAATGAAATGTCCTACAGAGGTTGCATATCCTTAGCTAGTATCCATCATAATGAGTGGATGAGTATATGGAAATAGCTTGTTTGACTGTGGTGATGCTAGCCGTGACTGCATATCTTCATCCTTAGTTTTGTGACCACCTCCTATGGAGGTTTGAAATCAGCAAGAGTTAGTTCATGTCAATATAGATCCTGTGTGCATAAGATGTGGTATTGGTATATAGCATCTACCCACATATTCAAGCTAAAGGACCCCTAGTATGTAGTGTTGGTCGAGTTGAGGGGGACTTAGCAAGCATCGCCTTTCCATTTCCTCTAAATGCATTCATGTTAATGGGTTATTGGTAATGATTATATTCCTTTAACCCTACACTGTTAGAAGATAGGAAATATCATCCTTAATAACATACCAGATGATACATTTATATTGGAGAGATATCTAAAAAGGATTCTTTATTAAGGTAGCAAAAGCAAAGTTACATGTCTTTTGTACTTTATTCATTCCGAAACCATGGTATATATCTGCAAGAGAAGTATGTTTCCATTTTAAGGTATCTCCTTGCTTCTCGTTATCTTGAGCTCATAAGTATCAGGCCTAAGCTTTCTCTTTTAGCTTAGCTGAGGCTAGGTAGCAACTTTTAGCCATATCCTGTTCATTTCACACTTGTTGTGTTCATTCAAGATAGGAAACTTCAAAGCTTGGTAGTATGACACCACAACTGCCTTTAAGGTCACCAAGTATGATCGTCATAGGATGTCATTGTATGCCGATGATACATCAACCACAATGAAGTCGAGGATTAATGTCGTCCTCCTGTAAGGTTCGTCTCCTATCATGAGGGGTAAGTTCCTACGATGCAAGCTTGGTGTCCTATGAATCTGGTATGAGTGGTGAACAAGGCCTCAAGAGCTTATTTCAATTCCAAGCTTGTCAAAGCAATCTACGAATTATATATTTGTTGAGCTGCACATATTAACCAGGATGCAATGTACACATCGGTCTGTCAGTTTTGCATTGATGACTATTTATTCATCACACTCCACGTTAAGTCCTTTCAAGTCCTTACATGAGAAAAATATGGTATGATCATAGTATCTAGAGGAGGCGAGAAGATTGATGTCACCAGTGATCTCATGTATCATCCCTGCCTCACCTAGATTTTCATCTCTTTGGTAATGATCTACGTCTTTCACCACGTTGATTTAACGTCATGCACCACCACAGTTGGTCTCATCATACCAACTCTTTAATATTATGCTTGAGCCACGCTCACTTATCTGTTGTGTCTATGTGATTTTATGGTACTCACAATACATATCCTTGCACCTTCTCTTTGAATCTTTCTACATAGACAGTAATGCTTAGCATAAAATCCATCAAGTTGCACCTCCATTAAGATCTGAGACCTTAACACGTTAAGGGGAATTGGAATGCTCGAAACGATGAGTGGGAGTCTAATGACTATCTTTGTCCTCTATTTTGCCCTTGCTACGGTTGTAATGACCATGATCTTCTTTTTTCTTGGCCTTATCCTAGGGATTTTACGTGTGACTCCAAACCCTTTGGCGTTGATGTAGATCTCATAAATGGTCATCAAATCATCCATGCTCTCTGACGAGTTGGTGACCAAGTGATACGTGAGGTCTAGATTAGTTGTTATGTTCATCACTGCTAAGGTGGCATTATTTAGATTTACATCATTCATACCAAGTATGACATCACTAAAGCACTTGATGTATTTTCATAATGGCTCAGTGTTATCTTATTGTATACTTTATTGTATACTGATCATATGAAGGGAAAGCGCTTCTTCTTCCTCGCGGTGATGAACTGCTAAATAAAGAGTTCATCGAGCTCATAGAAATGAAGATGCTACCAAGGTTGAAGGTCCCAAACCAATCATATGCCACTTTTAGTAGTGTTTGAGAATGCATGGTATTGTATCGCGTCATTAAGCATATGGAGCTACAAGATATCTCTGTATTGATGGACATGTTGCACATGATCTTCTGTATCATCGTACTACCTAGGGTCCGGGTGACGAAAGTTCTTGGGTGGGGTGCTTTTGGTATAGCCTTCGTAAAGGGTGATTTGCATTGAAAGACATCGTGCTCTCCTGGTCTCTCCTTCCCGTTCTCTACCACATCAAGTCTCTCCCGAGATAACTTCAACTTCACATCATAGCGCTCTACACCTACACAGAGTGCCGAAGGTCCAATTGTTGGATTGAAAATATCTAGATGTATACTTGAAACACCTTCTCCATTTAGGTTGGTGAGTGGACGACTAGGAGCCCGATGTCAACATGGGAAAGAATGTGATGGTTAGGAAAAGAAACATAGTGTGAGTATATCTTCTGCTCTGGATAGGTCTTTTTATGCTGCTACCGAGTATTGCTATGGGTTTGTTGATGTATTGTTTGGACGAGTTACGTATGCAACAAAACAAATTGTTCCTACAACTGTCCTTGTTGCATATTGAATGCCTCCAACGTCACATACCCTATGGGTGGGATGGAGGTGTTAGTGGAGCACATTCTTTGACACTATTCTCTTGCCTCACGGGATTATGGCTGGTGTGCTCCCCATCATTTGCTTGGGACCTGCTACTTTCTCACAAACGACATCAATAATGTTATGATGTGTAAGTAGATCTGAACGACTCCTTTCCTCCCGTTAAGTGTGTAAATGGATCTGAATGATTTCTTTCTATCAGACATGTGCGTAAGTGGATTTGAATGATTTCCTTCCAACTGACTTGGATCATCGCACTGATCTGCATGCATCACAATAGTCAAAAGCGTTAGTGAGCTGAACCCGGGTTGGCGGCCTTAGATTCGGCTTTTTTGATGCCCAAATTAGAACTTGAAGGAGATATTAAAATATATGAAATTAAGATAGTATGAGAATCAGCATGAGCTCTTCTTTTCTCAAATGTGAGGGATATCTATAAAGTATATGATTGTACATTTTAATAATTCAACATTGTTGATATGTCGTCCATCATTTAGGTTAGGTCTTTGTTGGGCATACCTTAGCTCCTAGATTCATGTGGTTTTTACTAAATAATGAACCCGAGGCCACCTTATTGGGTGGTATATCATCAGTTCCTATGGAAATGCAATCAAAATCTTTCGTAGCTTGGTATAATTGAAGAAGATTATCTATTATAGTACATAGAGTACATAAAGAGTACATATGTGTTAACTTTTTTAGTAGTCAGCTAGATAAATTCTTCCAGAGTACATAGAGAATACATTATGTAAGCAATAAAATATCATTCAAGATAGATATATGTAAGATAAATTCTTTTATCAATTGTATAATGTTTTATTTTTGAAATAATCTTAAGATTGGATGGTCTCATGAAGAAGGGGCAAAATTTCAATATCAATTTATGCATAATTTCTGCATGTAGCATGGAGAAGCTGAAGATGCACATTTTTATTGGAATATATGGTTCCTAGTAATAAATGAATGTGAGTTTGTAATGTAGTCCTTACACACGAAAAATAAGAACTCGGACTCGGGCAGGATAGCTCTAGCGGCATGACATTGCCTTTTCTGGTAAGGGATCATGAGTTTGAACCTTCCCATCACTAAAGTGTGAGGAGAATTTTGTATAAAATTGGGTTCGTACTTACGGAAGCTTGATTCAGTGCTTCAAAATGTGGTTTCAATACTTGCGGCGGGTGATTCCCATGATTAGTTATGCAGCTGATTATGCAAATTATTTGAAATTATGCAAAAATAAATATTTAATTATTAGACAAACAATTTAGGTTATTTTAAAAATATTTCTAAAAATCAAATATGTTTCAAAATATTCACAATAATAGGCCAATTTCGGGCACATCAGCTTTCGCGCTCATGGTTGGTCGTTTTTGTGTGTATTTTAAAGTTTCAAAATGATCAAGGTTGGCAATCTTGGTTATTAATTCTTTAATTTTTCTAACGAGGGTTTCAAAACCCGGGCAACTTGTTTTGAATTGGTTTCTTTCTAAGGAAAGAACAATATGCCGAGGTTGTAGACGCCGGTCTTCTTTTTTTCTTATTTTTTCATCGGGGTTCTCAACCTTGATATTTTGAGTAATGTTGTACTTTAATTAAATTTTCCCTCAAATTGGCTCTAGGGATGTGATGGGTCGGTGATTGTACAAGGAAATGGGTCGGTGATTGTTCCAAGGTGATGGCTTTTGTTGCTTGTGATGCTAGGGAAATTGTAAGTGGCTAGTGAGAGCTGATCATGCTCTTCAATAGCATGTTTAATTTAAACTTTAATTCTTAAGGGAAAAAGACTCTGAACAAACGAAAAACTCGATTAAAACATGAAGGAAATTGATCAGGTTTTGGGACCGCTACTAGAAAATATAGAAAAAAACTAATAGGAGTCTCAACCACAGTTGTTTGTTCATTTTCTATAGGAGGAGAAGAAAAGAAGGAAACTAAACAGGGTTTGGAACCCGGGTCAAAAAATTCAAAAATAACGATAGTGATTTCCAACCCCTATTGTTTTGCAAATTCAAAGTACACGCAAAGATGACCAAATTCAATCCCGAAAATTAACATGGCAGGAAGTTGGTTTATTTCTGGAAATAATTTGAAACTTGATTGATTATTAAAATATTTTTAAAAAAATTTGGCTTAAAGTGAAACATTATCCTTTATTATGATACATATGTTGTAAATAAATTATACATACATATCAATGAATATGTGTATATTAATTGTTAAAAATGCATTAAAATAAGAAAAATCAGGAAAACTATTATAACTTTCTATCATGGATAAATGTACCATATGGAAATGAATACGTCAAACAATGTAAGTTATTGTATTGACGTTATAAAGAAATAAGCATAATTCCTATATAACATTAAAGTTTCAATATAATAACAAAATCACAATTCAATATAAAGAATAACCAAATAACCAAAAAAGAAAAATTATATATTTTCTCATTGAAGTTTATATGGCTATCCAACTTCATTGACATAAAGATATTTTAGAGAACTTACTTACAAATATTAAAATTAATTGATTAATTAAAGTATCGAACATAATATAATAAAATTTAAGAAAAAAGTATGTCAATATATATTTAGTGAATAAATCGCTAAAAATCAATATACATTTAGTGGGCGAACCTGTTAACTTGTGCATTATGCATTCGCATAAGATGCATAAACAAATTATGCGTCCGCATAATCCGTTTGCAATTTAACTACATAAAATGAGCGCATATATAGAATTTTGTAGGTGCATAGGGCAACATCCGCATATGGACAGCATATGCAATTGCATAAACCCAATTCTAGAACACTACCTTGGTTACCATCCAAAAAAGAAAGAAGAGAGGTTTTCGGCAAGGAGAAATCTCATTATTATCGTTGAAAGAGTTTCACGATTTTTAAATGGATCTACTTATTTAAATTTTTTGTTTAAATTTTGAAGAATAATATGAAAATATGGACCTTGAAGAAATTAAGCAAAAATTATTCTTTCCTAGATAGCACTGACACTTTCACCATAGTGCCGTGTCTTGTTAGACATGCATATCGGATAGAAATACTTATAATTTAGTATGCTCTTCAAAATTTACTATAGTCGTCATGACATACGGTGTAGCTCCAATGTTGGCATATTTGTATTCATGCACTATAGGTTCTTTTCCAATGTTAATCACCTGAAAGATGAGTTTTTTGTATTATTATGGCTTTGAGTTATTGCAATCTAAATTTCTTTCAAGTATAATATGTATTTTCTATCAAATTCAAATTAGAGAAAACTTATTTTTTCATTGGTCAAACATTATTATTTTGTGAAATTAAAGTAAACATCTAGTTAATAAAAAATATCTAAAATTTAACAATAATATAGTGTTTGGTGCAAGGAATAAGGTTTTAACTGAAACTACTTGGTTTCGGCCGTTTTGTTTTGGTTTCAAAGGAAGACGATACGAAACTACTTTGAAATTTAGTTTCGATTGCTTTTGATTGGGTTGGTCATAATCAACTGATTTTGACCCGTTTTTATCGAAACCAAGTTGTTTCTGTCGAAAGATATGTCTTTACAATAAACATATGGGTTTGAGTTTAAATACACAAACCTATTTGAACCATATGTACAAAAAATATGTAGTAAAATTCTAAGTTTTAAAAAATTTATTGAAATTTGAAAAATAATATTATAAAAATTCATTAAAATTCTAAAAAAATTATTATAAATGCATTATTACAATATATAAATATAAATAGAGATTAATAGATATGTGCTGACAACGTAGGAAATTTTATTTGCTTTCGGTACATAAAACCAAAAAAATTGAAATTCTTTTCTAGGTTGTTGTACACATTCTAAAATCCGAAAATCCTGAAACCCAAAATTTGGGTGAACATTAGAGATATTTGATCTTCGATTCCCTCATTGTAAAAATTTTTATGTTTTGAAACCGCTGAATTTGCAATGTTTAGATTTAGGGTCAAATAGCATTGGATTCACTTCATTTTTTTGGTGATCATCCATATAATGTGTAAAACAAATCCTAAAAACATAAATAAATAAATAAAAAGATGTATATGTGCATCAGCACGGGAAATTTTCCCGCACTGACAGGACCTATAATTACATACATACCCAAAACTTAAAACGAAACGGATGAATCGAACGATACTATTCGAAACTTAAAAATTTTCCAAACGGCCGAAACCAAAACCAAGTTCTCAAACCTTGTTGTATAACATGATTTTTTGTTAGGGGCTCGACAAAGTTACCAAATATATTATTTGAATAGGGTTTAGAGGAGAAAAAATGATAAAGAAATGTCTATCATGTTTGAAAGTAAAAGATGTAGTTGGTCTCCATGTATTGTTTGCCATATAATTTATATTTGGGAGTATCAACTATAGAATATAAATATCTCGTCTAAGATCCCATCGCATTTTATTTGCTTTCCATTTATCTGTATTTTTGAATTACTTATGCATTTTATTCAATGATTTACAGGCAACAATTGGCATCGATTTCCTGTCAAAGACGATGTATCTGGAAGATCGCACGGTTCGCTTGCAGCTTTGGTAAGCTTTTTGTTTTTTCTGATTTTTTTGTCTTGGTAGTACTCTGGTATAATATAATTCAGTCATTATTACTCGCTGGTCGTGATGGGATATGGAAAATATAGATAGACAAATCATTATATTGAAACTCAAAACATAAGAATGATGCAATGGAATCTTCTTAGGACAAGATGTGGATACATCAAAATTCTGAAGGCACCTAAATACCTAAAAACAGCTTGGCGTCGCAAAGATCCCATTGTTCTTATGTGATATCTTCCTTTTAACGCAGCACCCTTATACGGGCAGATAAAGGATACTTGTGGTTTCATGGATGTTGTGGTTTCATATCTATATAAGAGACCTAGTTTTGTATTTTATAATACTAAGTTGAAACTATGCAGCATGATAATGTTGTCAAACTGTCAGAAACCGATGAGCTTGTTGGCAAACAATCAAAAATTCATGACCCTGATACCATCCTCTCGCTTATTGTAACAAGAAATACTATAAATAAACAATAACTAGCCGAGAGGATAAAAATTAACGTAAAAAACTGTAGTACATCAGTACACATCTGTGTAGAGCCATCTTCGGATTGATTCTAAAATATTATTGCAATTGCGACGTTGCTTGAATTTTGTACTGAGCGAGTGAGCCTATTAATTTCAGATCACAAAATGCATAAATAGGCGCAGGGAATTAATAGCTCGAATATTAATGCACTTATTTCAAAACACACGACATAATCATAATTCTTTTACTATTTCAACTAACTTATTGCTTCTAATATGATATGAGATGCGGTCAGGCTCCATCCAAAGTCATCATTGGACTTCCAAAAGCCTTATTAACCAACCAAAATATCATAAAAATTAGTGGAAAATGAAACATGTATTCATATATACATACAACAATAATTTGCTAACAAGTATAACATAACACTAGAAGTTAATATACATAACAATGTATTTAAAACACACAAAAATACTAAAAACATTCATATTGATCAACCTTCCAGTAGAAAACAAACAAGAGAAAATAAAACATGTGTCATTAAGATCACGAACGAAATGATATTGTCTTTTCATATTTGACTTTAATCTACATACACTTTTTTGCGCATATACGGCACCTAAGGGTCTAGAAGGATATGGTAGATGACAATTGTACTTTTAGCTTTCGCTATCTCACGATAAGATTAATATCTTTATTCATGCTTTGATTTTAACTATGGATGCGCATGAATGTTTCTCTTTTTAACTATGGAGTTTCTCATTGCGCCAATGCGCCAATGTAAAATTAATCGTTATATATGAGTTTCTAGTTGATAACCTAAACAATGCATGACTGATGTCTCTAAATAGTTATTCGTCTTCTTACTAACCTGTTGGGTCTCATCAAATTTGCAGGGATACTGCCGGTCAAGAAAGGTTTAGGAGTCTTATTCCAAGCTATATTAGAGATTCTTCTGTAGCTGTCATTGCTTATGATGTAGCAAGTAAGTTGTACTTATCTTGGATTAATTTTTTCTCTCTCTGTAATTCATCATAACGAATGAATACAACCTAGTGAGATATATACCAGAAAGAGACATTCAATTCAAGAATCTTTGAGGCTGTTCGCTAAAAAAAATATTATTGACAGTTTAAGCACGTTGTTCCATAATCATTTTAAACAAGCAATAATGTTTTTCTATGATGGAGTAGTAGTCATAACCCGTGACCATAGGTCCTAGGGGAGTGAAAGTATTCCTCCGAAAAATTTCAACCCATTCAAAATCTCGCCTCCCAAAAAAATTGAGCCTCATCAAAATATTTCCCCCAAACAAAAATTTTAACCACATTCAAATAAAAATTTAGTTCGCCGAGAGAATTTAGCTCCCAAAAAATTTTGGTTATCCCAAAATTTAATAATTTCTTCCAAAATATAATTCCATCCAGATTTAGTTCTCCCTGAAATTTTAAATTAAAATTTAGTTCATTCAAGAAAATTTATTTCCCCCAAAAAAATTAATTACATTCAAAGTTTAGTTCCATCCGGATTTTGTTCCCTCAAAATTTAAAATTTTAGTTTCCCTAAAAATTTAGTTTCATCCCGATTTAGTTCCCATCAAAATTTTAGAGTTCCCACGAAAATTTTCACAAACTTTTATCTTAATCATTGACTCCGCAAGATTCAATCTCTGCCGTCTCTCTACACATCCTTTTGTCTTAGTCAGCAACCACATTCAAAAGCATCTCTTAATTGCATAATAGATATTTTCTTCGTATGTGTTTTATTGGAGCTTATTGTTGTCAAGTAAATATTTTTATAAACCAAGACAATTTTGGTTTCTGAACACTAGGGAGTTAATGCAAGTACATCACTCTTTTTTACGTATTTCCGATAGTGATCGTGAAGACATACCAAAACTTTATTCTGATTGTTATCACTATTTTTTCCGTATTTCTGATTGTGATCATGGAAGACTCAGACCAAAACTTAAGAATTTACGTTAGAGTTAAACTCTATTGATTTGTGTTGGATTTAGATCCAACTCTTAGATTAAACATGCATCCTATCTTTAAAAACCCAAAACCCTAGCTAGTCATGGCCATTAGTCGACTAGTGCAAAACATTAGTTGACTAATGCTCAGTTAGTCGACTAATGACTTTCATTAGTCGAATAATTGGAAACAGAAGCACTTTTTGTTTTTCCGCAGGCTAGTTAGGCGATTAATGAACTATCATTAGTCGACTAACCATCTCATAGAGGATTGGTTGAAGTTTTTTTTGCCTTCCTTCTTCAACTTGAATTATTCATAACTCTTTACCAATATTTCCAATGCACATTCACAACCCCTTGCGACGCATTATTCTCTTTCAAATAAACTTGATCACCATTTTTCACTGTATTTCGATTGTAATCATGGTAGACTCGGACCAAAACTTCATATAACCAATGTGTATTCTTATACGTAATATTATGGTTTTCAAAAGTAGATTTTTTGGCATATGCAAATGCACATATACTAAAATTGTAAATTTGCACATAATAGTAGTTGGGCATTTTGATTTGTTAAATGATTTACATTGGGAAAATGTGATGATGTCTATTATTTAATAGTTATCGAAGGAAGACATGTCATTGAAATTATATATCTTTAAATTATGATGAAATGTCATTAACCTGGGGTAATTTGAATTTGAATTTTTTTTTCAAAATAAAAAATATATGTTACATACTTACATTAGTCCATGAAATCTTAATTGAAATTAAGATTTAAATATTTAATTGAGGATGTATCCAGCAGTCTTGGTGGTGATCACCAGCATACACCAAATAGAGAGTCTCCAGTCCTTCGGTGTCCTGCTGCTCTATGATGTTCACAGCTCTGGTGGACCAGGACTGCTTGATACTCTCTCAATTGTGGAGAGAGGGGGCGTCGGCATTGTAATAGTAAAGATTTGTGTGACTCATGTTTTTTACACACTTCAATTGCAGACCGACAATCCTTTTTGAACACATCGAAGTGGATTGAGGAAGTACGCACAGAACGAGGTGGTGATGTCATCATTGTTCTTGTTGGAAACAAAACAGATCTTGTTGACAAAAGGTAAGAAGTGAGATGCATATGCTATTTTAAAGTTCTGAATGATTATATCGCTTCTGCTACATACATTTTGTTGGTTACTTAAAACGATCCTTTTTGTGTTCAAATACCAGTTAAAAATTATTTGTTGTCATCAATGTAGTCATCAAGAAGTTATTAGAATTTTATATTTATTTCCGTTGATTATCAGGTTTATTTATTGGACTGCATTGTTATGGATTTGTGTGGAAGCAGGTTCAATTAGAGACCTATTTCGAATCAAAAACAGTTCTTGATGAGTAGCCCTGATGTAAAAAAATTACCACCATTGAAGATTCAAGTGGCACTGTGATACGATCCGGTGGATCGAATCAATAAAGTTCAGATTTTTAAAAGAGGAAAATATAAAAAGTGGATCTTTAGGTGGGATAAAATTGCGAAGAACAAAGATTGATTGATAATTGAGTCTCTTTCGAGAGGAGACTCGCTCTCCTAGCTTTGAATGCACGGATCAACGCCTAAACACCCTCACACGATGCCTACAAATGTTCTTCACAAAATAAGCATAAAAGAAAATAAAAGCGGCTAGCCCTAATAAATAGAAAATAGGGGGTTCACTAATCTAGTCTGAAAAGACTAGAATACCCCTAGCCTAACCTCCACCTACGTGGTACCCCGCCTCCTACGGCGCACGTAAGTCACGAGGGGTGGGTGGTGGGTCCCACCCATGTAGCCGCCGGTTGATGCGGAGTGCGGATCCGCATCCGCATCAATACCCCCCCAAAAGAGCCACCTTGTCCTCAAGGTGGAAGTCGGGAAACTGCTCCTGGATCACTCGATATGCCTCCCATGTCGCATCGCAGTCCGGTAGCCCTGCCCAGTGTATCAGCACCTCTCTCTGTCCGCGCGCCCCCTGTCGAACGGCTCGAACCTCCAGTGGCTCCAGCATCACCTCCATCTCCTCCGTAAGTGTGGGCGGTAGGGTAGAGGACACCGTCTGCTCCCCAATAGCTCGTCGAAGCTGCGACACATGAAAGACGGGGTGGATCGTCGCAGTCAATGGTAGCCTCAGCCTGTAAGCCACCTGGCCGATCTTGGCCGAAATCTCAAATGGCCCATAGAATCTCGCTGACAGCTTCTCGTTCCGCCTCCTCGCCAACGATCTCTGCCTGTAAGGTCTAAGCTTCAGATAGACCATGTCGCCCTCTTGGAAGTGCACATCTCGCCTATGGCCATCCGCCCTGGTCTTCATCACCTACTGAGCCCGTAATAGATGCTTCTTCAGCTCCTCCATAATACTCTCCCGCTCCCTCATGTAGTCCTCTACCTGGGAGACCGGTGTCCGTCTCTCCCCGAATCGAAGTAGCTCTGGTGGGTCTCTCCCATATAGCACCCGAAAGGGTGTCGTCCCTACTGCTGAATGGTTCGAAGTATTGTACCAATACTCCGCCCAGGCCAACCACCGATACCACTGTCGTGGTGTCTCCGACGCAAAGCACCGCAGATACGTCTCTATGCTGCGGTTCACTACCTCCGTCTGCCCGTCGGTCTGAGGGTGGTAGGCGGTACCCCTCTTCAGCACTGTCCCCTGGACACGAAATATCTCCCGCCAGAACCCACTCAGGAACACCTGATCTCTGTCTGTGACGATGGAAGCTGGGATCCCACGTAACCGTATCACCTCCCGAGTGAAGGCTGCAGCCACTGAAACCGCTGTGTACGGATGCTTCAGTGGTATGAAGTGGGCGTACTTGCTCAGCCTGTCCACTACTACAAAAATCACTGAGTACCCCTCTGACCTGGGCAGCCCGTCGATAAAATCCATCGTCACCTCCTCCCAGACTCGCTCAGGTAGTGCTAAGGGCTGCAAAAGCCCGGCTGGTGCCATGGCCATGTACTTGTGACGCTGGCACACGTCACAAGCGGCAACCAAATGTGCGATCGCTCTCCTCATACCAGGCCAATAAACTTCCCGGGACATCCTCATGTATGTCTGCTGCACCCCAGAGTGTCCCCCAACCACCGAGCTGTGGAACTCCTGAAATAACGCGGGTATGAATGCGGACGTCCGCGGCAATACTAACCTCCCCCGGTATAACAGCCTCCGCCCCTCCAGGGAATACCCCTGCGGGGTCTCCCCACCTCCCTGCAGCTGCTCACGAATCTGTCTCAACTCCGGATCCGCCTCGGCCTCCTGCAGCATGGGCTCCCCATCTATCCACACGGGCAATGAGAGTGCCCTCAAGTGCACCCCCTCCTCTCTGCGCGATAAGGCGTCGGCCGCCTTATTCTCCAGCCCCGGTCTATACTCAATGGCGAACCGGTACCCTACCAGCTTGGATAGCCAGCGCTGGTGCTCCTCTGTCACCATCCTCTGCTCTAGCAGATACTTCAAACTGCGCTGGTCTGTCCTGACCACAAACTCCCTGCCCATCAGGTAGGGCCGCCACTTCTGAATCGCCAGCACGATAGCCATCAACTCCCTCTCGTAAACAGACTTCAGCCGGGCTCTAGCTGAAAGCACCTGACTGAAGTAGGCTATCGGCCGCCCTAACTGCATCAGGACCGCCCCCAACCCGACGCCTGACGCATCAGTCTCCACCACAAACGTGACGCTGAAGTCGGGCAACGCCAAGACCGGTGCCGTGGTCATCGCCTCCTTCAAGGCCTCGAAGGCCTTGGTCGCTGCCTCCCCCCACTGGAACCCATCCTTCTTCAGCTGATCTGTCAATGGGCGGGCAATGGTGCTGTATCCCCTCACGAATTTCCGGTAGTAGCCTGTCAAACCGAGAAATCCCCGTAGTGCCCTCAGAGAAGTGGGGACCGGCCAGTCCAACATCGCCTCTATCTTGGCCCGGTCCGCTGCTACCCCTGCGGCCGACACCACATGCCCCAGATACTCTATCTGTCCCTGACCGAAACTACACTTCTTTCGGTTGGCATACAGCTGATGCCCCAGCAACTCCCGAAACACTACCTCCAGATGGCCCACGTGCTCCCCCATGGTCCTGCTGTAGACTAAAATGTCGTCGAAGAAGACGAGTATGAACCTCCTCAGGTACGGCCGAAAGACATCGTTCATCAACGCCTGAAATGTAGAAGGAACATTCGTCAGGCCAAACGGCATGACGAGAAACTCGTAGTGGCCCTCGTGGGTGCGGAAGGCTGTCTTCGGCACGTCCTCTGGCCTCATCAGGATTTGGTGATACCCCGCCTTTAGGTCAATCTTGGAGAACACCTCTGCTCCATGCAGCTCATCCAGTAGCTCATCTATAACTGGGATCGAAAACCTGTCAGCCACTGTCTCCTTGTTGAGTGCCCGGTAATTTACGCAAAAGCGCCAACTCCCGTCCTTCTTCTTCACCAAAAGTACCGGGCTCGAGAACGGGCTAACGCTGGGCTAGATCACCCCGGCCTGCAACATCTCCCCGACCATCCGCTCTATCGCATCCTTCTGCACGTGGGGGTAGCGGTAAGGGCGCACACTCACCGGTGCTGCGCCATCCCGCAGGACTATCGCATGCTCGTGCCCTCTCACTAGTGGTAGCCCCTGCGGGTCCTGAAAGACCTCCTGGTACTGCCACAACACCTGCTCCACCTCCTCGGGAACCCCTGTGTGCGGCTCCTGCTCTGCCCCTGCTACACGGCACTCCACCAAGTACCCCTCCCCCTCTCTCTGTAAGGCACGAGTGATGGCCTTGAAGGCCACCATCGATAAGCATAGGGTCGGGTCCCCTGTGAGCACCACCGTCCGGTCCCCCTCCTCAAACTCCATCCTGAGGCGCTTCCAATTCACCCGCATGTCCCCCAGCTTCTTCAGCCACTGTACGCCCAAAATGATGTCAACGTTGCCCAACTCCAGTGGCAGGAAATCTTCCATGATCTGCACCCCCTGCAAGGTCAGGCACAGACCCTTGCAGAGTCCCTTGCTCTCCTCCATCTTCCCGGTCCCCAGTAGCACGGTAAACCTCTCCTGCGTGCTCAACTGCAGCCCATGTCTCTCCACTATCCGGCTGGATATAAAATTGTGGGTGGCCCCACTGTCGAACAGTACCGTCACCGGCGTGTCCCCCAACTGCCCTGTTAACTTCATGGTGTGGTTCGGAGTGAACGCCACCACAGAGTTTAGGGACACCTCTGCGAAGTCTAGGTGAGACTTCTCCTCCTCCACTTGCGCCTCCTGCTCCACCTCGAACTCCTCATCACCAACGTACCCCTCCTCGTCTGGTACCATAGTGATCTGCAATAGGCGGCTAGCACACCGGTGTCCAGTGGTGAACTTCTCGTCGCAACGGAAGCACAACCCCTTGGCACGCTTCTCCCTCACCTTCGCCTCTGTCATCCGTCGCCCCAGGGTCGCAGGGCGGCTCTCTCCTCTAGCCTCAGGTGCAGCTGTGGGTGCTCTCGGGGCTGCCGCTGCGGGGGTGGGGTGGGACCCCTGGCCCCCCCAAGCTCCTCGTATCCTCCTCTCCTCCGCATGCTTCTCCTCCGCCGTGTGGGCCAGGCGAAGGACATCCTCCAGTGTCCCCGGGCTCTGCATCCTCAGCTCTGCTCGTATGGAGGGCTTCAGCCTCCTCATGAAATTCCCGATCATCACCTCGTCGGTCACCCCCTTCACCCTACTATTCAGCATCTCGAACTTCTCCACATAATTCCTGACCGTCCCCTCCTGCCTCAGAGCAGATAACTGCTCCTGGAACCGGTCTAGTATCAGTGCAGACAGCTCCTCCTAAGTGCGAAAGGGGGTTCGCGCCACCTTCCATCTGTACCAGGCCAACGCCTTGCCCTCGAAGTAGATTCCGATGGCCCTCAGAACCTCCTCCTCCGTCAACCGCATCACCTGAAAGTAACGCTCCGCTCGGTAGATCCACCCATCCGGATCTGTGCCGTCAAAAATCGGCATCTTCAGCTTCAGAAGGCGGCGATCTGCATTGATGTCCCCCTGAGGTCCACCATCTCTCCCGCGGTCACCCCCACGGCCGAATCCTCCGCCGACTGCCTCAACCGGTCCTCCCCCGTCATCTCCGTACCTCTCCTCTGGCCATGCGGGTCTCTCCCACACCTCGGGCTGGTAGTAATGCCCGGGAAACTCTGGTGGTCGTGCAAAGTTGGGCCTAGGCCCAGGTGGGGTGGTCTCCGCCCTCCAAAATTGGCCCGCATTGGTCCCAATAGCTGCCCCGGAGGCCCATCCGCCTCCTACTGTCCCTGGGGTTCCCCCATGATGGGATACGAACCCAGCCACACCCCCAAATGGTCGAGGAGTAGTCGTCGGGCCCCCAGGAGGGGCGGCCCAACCCGTCGGGCCCTGGGAAGGCCCGGTCCAACTTACCGGACCCCCAAATGGGCCCCCGCCGCCTCCTGCACCCCCGGATGGGGGTGCCGCACCCCCCGCGGCCCTGGCGGGGGGTGCCGCCTGCACCCACGGCCCGCCGGGGCCCGCCGGGGGTTCTGGTGGCCCCGGCGGGCTCGCCCAGGCCTGGGAAGGCCTGGGAGGGCTCACCGGGGGCGCCGTGACCCCCGGAGGGCCGGGCGGCCTCGCCCAGGCCTGGGGATGCCTAGGTGGGGCCGCCGGCACTTGGGCAGGCCCGATAGGGCCTGCCGTGCCCTGTTTTGACCCTTCAGCGCCGTCGCCTTGATGTGGGAAGCCCGCCGTCGACTGCGTTTGCCCTAGGGAGGCCGATTCTAGGGTAGAATCTCCCCCCTCTTGGATCCCCTTGCCTCGATCTCCCCCTTTCGCCACCGCGAGGGCTTGTATCATCTCTTTCAATTCTCAGAGATCCCGTCCTTGTTGCGCGGCATCCGTCCTCATCCCCCGAAGCTCGATTTGAATGTCTTCTTGTGAATGGGCGTAATCCTTGAGTGATTCCCCCATTGTTTTCTTCAATCCTTCGAAGCGTTCTTTGATCTCCCGGTTGAGATCCTCCCGTAGCCCTTGAATCTTCTCTTCGACCGCATCCGCCGTCGATCTAGTGCTCGCCGCCATTTGGATCTAGTGCTCTGATACCAATTTGATACGATCCGGTAGATCGAATCAATAAAGTTCAGATTTTTAAAAGAGGAAAATATAAAAAGTGGATTTTTAGGTGTGATAAAATTGCGAAGAACAAAGATTGATTGATAATTGAGTCTCTTTCGAGTGGAGACTCGCTCTCCTAGCTTTGAATGCACGGTTCAAAGCCTAAACACCCTCACACGATGCCTACAAATGTTCTTCACAAAATAAGCATAAAAGAAAATAAAAGCGGCTAGCCCTAATAAATAGAAAATATGGGATTTACTAATCTAGTCTGAAAAGACTAGAATACCCCTAGCCTAACCTCCACCTACGTGGTACCCCGCCTCCTACGGCGCACGTAAGTCACGAGGGGGTGGGTGGTGGGTCCCACCCATGTAACCGCCGGTTGATGCGGAGTGCGGATCCGCATCCGCATCACACTGTTTGGCTATGTTTGGTTTAGAAGAAAAGGATAGAAAGAAATGAGGAAATTGATTTTCTCTTGTTTGGTTAGAAAGAAAAGCAAAATGAAAATGAAAATGGAAGAAAATGAGAGAAAATTATTCTTTACAATTTTCTTTCTAATTTTCTCTCCCAAACCCTAGGGAAAATGAGAGAGAGACATAAAAATTTATATTGGAGACTTCTTTAAAGAGGAAAAGTTTAAAAGCCACTCAGCTAACTCGAAATTAAACTCGAAATTATTATTTTTCAATGCATTTTTTTATTTAACTTTCCCAACAACCAAACATCAAAATTGTTTTTCTTTCACTCTCTTTTTCATTTTCTTTCTCCTTCATTAATGCTCGATGTCATTAATGCTTCTTGCGTAAAATATAACTTATGTATGTACGTCTCAACAGGCAAGTCTCCATAGAAGAAGGAGAATCCACATCCCGCGAACTTGGAGTTATGTTTATAGAGACCAGCGCCAAAGCAGGATTCAACATCAAGGTATTACTATACAAATTAAAATGACAGAAGAAGTTTCCAATGCTGTCAGAAATTAAAACTAATACCTTGCTATAATATAAAATGTACAGCCGCTATTCCGTAAGATTGCTGCAGCGTTGCCGGGGATGGAGAACCTCTCCTCGACAAAACAAGAAGACATGGTCGATGTAAACCTGAAGCCAACTGTTAGCTCGTCCCATGCCGAGCAACAAGCTGGAGGCTGTGCTTGCTAATGTGGTAGAAGAGCAAGAAACTTAAGACTGATTGCTAGTAGAGGCATTTCAAAATTCTAGCATGGTTGCAGCTGGAAGACGTCACGTCTACATGAATCTGCAGTCACCTGGTTCTTTAGGTCTTGGCCACTCCACAGCGTGCGTAATTGGCTTTCCTTTGATTGATTGCTTTCTATGCGTTGATCTGGTACGCTACAAGTTCAATAATGCCGAGTATGTTCTTTGTAAACTTCGTTTTCTTCATGTATTAGGGCAGTTGGAGCGAAGTGTTTGTCTTTCCTTTCCTCTACCATCTGTTTATTTGATTAGTTGTGAGAAAATCCATCAAATACCCACAACTTTAAGATCGATTGTTCATCGAATTCTGCCAAATGCTATGCTGTGGTATCTATCACGGGGTATTGATCGAAAATAAGTCTGATTGTTGTGCGAGTACTAATTGCGAGGCTGCTCAAAATCAGTGATAAAGGAAAATGGCTAAAGCTTCATAAATTATTAGGAAATTGAATACGAATTCCTAGCGTTCGCATGGAATCAACAAAATAAGAATTATTCATCATATCAAGTTATCAACATGTTATGATGCAAGCAAATTAGCTTCCGATGGTTCAGTCTACACCATTATCTCGCAAAAAGCTCAAACATCCACTGCCAGCAAAGAGATTACAAGAAAAGAGAATTCGTAATCTAAACTGTCAAAATATGGTCGTCGGCTTGTCACAGATCCTTAGGGTTGCCTTGATTCACTGCCACTGCATTTATAGCTCTTTATAGGAACTAATTGTGCTCGCCATGGGTAACAACATAGCAAGTAACAAGCCAAATTTCTGAGAGCAAACAATCAACCATTAATCGAGACACAGCATGATGTTGCAGCCTGATCTTATGCTTAAAACACACAGTAGCATTCAAATTGAAGATAAAGATGACCAGGGCAATACAAGTTACCGTTCAATCTCACTAGGGCAAACCAACAACAGTTCTGAAGCTTCCAAAAATAAGTAATGTGTAAGTCATTGGTTACATCGTATTTGCTCAAGAAAGAGATTATCTGGTGATGCAATATTAGCATCTCAATAACCCACAGATGTTGCAGGAGATGTGCATTGCCTGCAAACCAATTAAGTCGCAGTCACATTGCCCTCCCAAACTTGCCGCCTCACCTAAACAAGAAAACAGTACAGTTCAACATTACTTATGCAGCGTACGATGAGACTAATTCATGAATATGCTTCTGTGCACGCATAAAATAAAAGATTAGGGTAATATTTGGGAAATCCAGTAAGTTACAAATTCTACTGATGAGGTGAATATGACAAAAATAATTGTTATGAATTTCACTTTAGACAAGTCACACATGAAATTATGAAAATCCTAAACTCTTCAAAGTTTGCGAATATCGCAATCAGACAGGAATGGTTCCCAAGGAATATTCAGGCAATAAAAGAATATACATGATTACACTCAGGTTTGCGTCCTACACTTCAAAAGTTTGAGTCCATCACCTCTTCTCAAGAGAACCGTGTCTAAATTAACACCTGATAATAATTGGCTAATTGCTATGGTTTAGTGGCAAATCACACTTCTTTTATCGTTTGGTTCAAGGTTGGTATGCCTAAGCCTTCACATTAACGCCAACCCAACTTAGTATGCCTCCATGGCTATGAGTTTTTGTTAATTATCCAACCTATAAACATTATGATATGTGACACTTTTGCGCACAAAAGCCAACAGGGTGGGAAAAACCATTTCTTAACTTGGGATACGGCCAAAAGATCCACATGGAAGTTTTTGCGCCAACTTAAGGAACAGCAAAAAGGAACTGTTGCCCTTTTGCAATTTAAACATTTAACCACCGACCACATGTTCATTCCACCTCTGAGAAAAATACCAGCAATTTCTAAATCAAAAGTTCATTTACTTGTAACTTTACATGAAGGCTCAAGTGTCAGTTTCAGTCTTGCTACCGGCCGGCAGTTTGTAGTATCGAATAGAGCCATATTGGAAATATCAGCAATATGTAGCAGAAGTACTGGATTTTAGGCAATCATTGCCTTGGCTCAATACAACTAAATATTCATCTCCAATAAGTGCTTTATCTATCCACAGATGATCTCTAACATCCATGACATTGACTTCTATTTTTCTAAAATCCACTCTAGCAACAATTCATCTTCATAGTAAAAATCAAAGTTCAGCTATAGTTTATTTTTGTTTCGGAGCTCAATGTCTTAGCATCGTACTATACTTGAAACATCCGGATACTATCTCGTGAAAACTTGAAGAATTTCACATGTGCTAATAAAAAGGGGCATTATCATTCCTCCAAATCAGATCCGAAATTACCAATATGTATCTCAGCCAGTTTCTTTAACCTTGATTTTTACAATTAGAGGATATTTTTCAACCAGTAATGAAATACATATTCAAATTTTGTAATTCAAACTTTGAAATTCATCTCTTATATTAATTTTTAGTAGTTAATATCAGTGGTATAAGACAGTTTCGGATTGATCATATCTGTGTGCTTGAATTCCGATACGATATGAGCGATATACATCGGTACTGACAGAGATTTCAAACATTGGTTAACATAACGTTTTTCACTGACTCATTAGATTGATGAATACATGTCATCTATGTTTGTTCCTAGCAGAACATAACCATAGACACAATGCTTTCATCATATAGTTAACATCAAATAAGCTAGTATGACCGTAATCAGCATTGAAACATTCCTTCAAGCCACGGTAGAAGCACAGTATGGTTAATCAGAATTTATAAATGTTGCAGCAAGAAAAATTTTGATGGAGAAAGCTATTGAACTCACGTACGAGGAAACAGAAAGGAGCAGCACAAATCTTAAACACAAACAAATGTTATTTTGCAAGAGAAGAAATAGAGCAAAAAGAAGAGATAATGTATTCATATTACCTTAGTGTGTTTATTTAATACATTCAGAATGATAAGTCCATTGCACAATTATACAAACTCAGGATGAACAGGAAGATCCTGGTATGCTTAGATCTCAACAGGTTTGGGGCATGATCTATGGTTGTAAACAGATACAAATAAGCCTACCTGAATTCAATTCTTTGAATGTATTTTTGCTACAATTGATATTTGGATATGCTTAGTTTAAATTATGGATACAAATATGGATAGTCCTAACTGTTTGACATCTAAATGAATATTCAAGCATCCGAATACGCATGAATACGCAAGCATATGTACAATCCAATGTTCATTATGTCTGATGAATCACATTCACACCCAAACATGCATCAATTAAAGATAGACCTCATTCTTCCTTTCAACTTCTATTGTATTAATAATATGTGCTAAATATCCCAATCCGGTAAGTCCAAATTCATTTTCATCAGATTAAGATAGTGAGTTCGATATTCAAGCAGTATCTAACAATGTCCACTCCATTTACATTACTTACGTGATCCCACGTGACTGATGGTCTAGTAGAAACTGGTAGTCTAGTAGAACAATTTTACAGGGAAGGCGTTCATGTAATATCAACGGGCATACATTAACACGTACTAGAACGGGGCAAGGGACCCATACAAATTGCACGCCAACACATAGCCAAAATTCACTACATCACATCTACTTAAAAGTTCAAAACTAAGTCTACATAATTACCAGCACGATAATTCAACACAGACTACTATACATAATCACAACATGATACACGCCGTCATGAACCACTAACTAGAGATCAATTTATCATGTTACAGTATGATACTGCATCTCTACCACCCGAAAATAAACCAACAAATGCAAGAATATGTAGCAACACTCGCTAGACTATGTCTGCACCAAGGCAAAAGCTAAACCACTCAGTAGACTATCACCCCCAAAGTAGGTTGTCAACAAATTTATTGATATAAAAATGAAGAAAATTTGGTGCTAAGGCCTTGTTCTCAATGTCTTGTTGACATCAGTAATCCTGACTATTCGTTGTCTTCATATGATATTCTTTTTCTACGGAGATATTTAACCTTGTACTTATTACTTCCCCAAGTTATTTGCTTCGATAATGGTATTTTACCCAGTATGATTGCACTAGTACCCTTCTCTGTTATCCAAAGTACCCTTCTTCATATGATATTCTTTTTCTACGGAGATATTTAACCTTGTACTTATTACTTCCCCAAGTTATTTGCTTCGATAATGGTATTTTACCCAGTATGATTGCACTAGTACCCTTCTCTGTTATCCAAAGTACCTAGTCTGATGAATGACTACAATGGTTTCTAACACCCGTAACCTCCTCCTAAAACAAACCATATCAAACTCTAACAGAAACACTACTGGCACCTTTAAAATGAGACATATGACTCCTAAAGGATATTAAAACTAATAAGCAAAGATGGCATTTTAATTACATCACTTTTGCCCCCAAAGAAACACAACTCAAAACATTATGATTCTAATAGGATTTTTCAAGGGTTTTGACAGGTAAAAAGAGTATTTTTGAGGAAAAGATGAGATTTTTTAGAACAAATGATGGATTTTTAGGGTTAGAAAGAGGGATTGGGGGGGAGATATTATTTTTATTGATGATAAACTGAAGTAGAAAGGAAAAACAAGATAAATGTGAGTTCTTTCGAGAGAAACTCGCTCTGCCAAGCCACCGTTTCGAGAGATAGCCGTGCTCTCCAACAAAAGAGGGAAGTCTCAACCTCTCACAAGATTCTTCTCAAGATGCAACACCTCCCTAACCCCCCCAAGTCCATATATAAATACTAATCTGAAAATTACAAAATTACAAAACAACCCTAAAACTAAAAATTACAAGAATACTCCTAGAAAACTGAAAATTACGAAAGGCCCTTGAAAATTGTAAAATTCCAGATTTGCCCTTTGCCCTTTTATAGGATGATGTCGCTTTAACATTACACCACCCCTGAAGAACCACCTTGTCTTCACGATGGTGCATGAAAACCATGGACAGACTACTCTAAGTGGGGTGCTCGTCTCCCCACGATCCTCCAAATCATTATCTTCATCAACCATTAGCACATGGAGTGTGCGGTCACAACAACAATGGCTTGGAGTGAATTTCTCATCACAGCAGAAGCACAATCCTTTAGCTCGTTTGTCACGTACTTCAGCCTCCTTCGTTATCTTCTTGAGTTGCTCTCCCGGTGGAAGCTCGCTGCTCTCCACTTTCGCTGAACTGGTCACCCCTGATGGTGCCTTCTGCCCATCTATCGGGACCTGGCTACGAGAAGTGGATCCGTTCCAGACTCCCTGACCTATGCTCCTTTGTGAGACGATTATCTACCATCTGAGCCAAGTTCATCATCTCCATCAGTCCCACAGGCCTCTGTATGTGGATTTCTGCACGGCTGTTCGCCTTGAGACCCTTCATGAAGTTTTCCTCTAGAGTCTCCTCTGATAATCCTCTCACCCGTTCCGAGAGGACCTCAAACTTCTCTCAGTACTCCTTGACGGTCACATTATGTCTGAGTGCTAACAACTGCTGATGTAAATTCCTGCCAATGGTATCTCTAACTTTGTCCACCAAGCAATACTTGACTTCCTCCCATAAACGAAAATGGCATTGATGTTTCCTCTATTGGAAACAAGAAAACGCCTTCCTTTTAAAACAGATACCAGCCGCCTACAATTTTTGCATCTTCGTCAGGCGTGTCACCACAAAGAACATCTCAATTCGATAAATCCAACCGTAATGATCATCCTTAAGCAGTGGCATCTTCAGCTTCCTCACACTGTCATCAATCCGAAGTCTCTCCTGACCCACTTGTCCTTCTGCATGTCCGTAGTAATGGGGAAGATGATAATTGACGGATGTACATCTGCGTCGCACATAGCCCCTCAATGGGCCGCCGCCTCTTTCTCCATAGTCGTCACAGTCATCCTCATCCCAAGTGTAAACGTCAACATTATCCTCAAAACCTGGATTCTTGTTATAATCATCCGAAAATCCCTTGTAAGCCGGAAGACTCAACGCCATCGCCTTTCTGCCGCAAACTGAGCCCCACGAAGCCCATTGAGCTCTTCCTTGTCATCCTCGGGATCCTGAAGCAGCCCAAAATCGTCGTTGAAGACCCGACGGGCCCTCCAAAAGTCACGAAACACCGGATAAATCCTCCCTTGGCTCGGCATTCCTCTGGTAAGTCACCAGGGGTCCCTGTCGGCCCTGTTGGGTGTGGGCAGGGCCTCGATGGCCCTGTAGGTGGCCTGCAGGGTGGTGGCAGGCCTGCAGGTCGGTGGTAGACTTGCAGCGTCGCCAGGCGGCCCTGCAGGCTGTCTCAGGGCACTGTTGGCCTTGCAACGAGGTGCGGGTCCCTCGGTGAGGGTGGCTGGGGTCTCAGCCCATCGTGGGATCTTCTTCTGCTTCTTCGAAATCCTCCTCGGGTCTGTTAGAAGCCATTCTCTGAATTTTATTCATTCTCATTCTTTTTAGCTAAAGTTGTCGCCTTTTGCCCTGGATCTGGATTTTCGTCCAAACCTAAATTTCTCCTGCCTTTGAATCTGAAAATTATGGAGCAATTTGTTGAATTTGGGTTTGCGTGAAAGCCTCCAACTTTGCATCCAACTTTGCATTCAACTTTGCATCCAACTTAGCCTCCATCCTGGATTCAAGATCCGCCATAGACGCTTTCATCTCTTCCATGGAGTTCTTCAACTCTTCCACCTCCGCATCAAACCTTTTTGCCAACGCTTCTGCCTTTTTCGTTGTCACCGCCATAGATTGTATTGCTCTAATACCGCTTGATATGATTTTTCTAAGATTTTGATAGATAAAAAGAGAATTTTTTAGGGAAAGATTGAAGAAGTGTAGGCATTTATCGGTGGCTTTAGAGATGAATCGGTTGAGAGCTACCACCCGTCCAGTGAGGCATCGGACATCCTTCACCTTCGTGTGGGACCGCATATTGATCAAGGTGCTGATCTTCTTCGGGTTGGCATCGATCCCCCCGTGATGAATGCTTTTCCTTCGCTTTCTTGGATTCTTCGTTGATTCATCTTCCCCACGTTCCTTTTTTTCTAGGGCATCTCGAGAGTAGTGTAGTACAAGAATGAGAAAGCTGCATTGGTGCAGGATTCGACCCTACAAATTGCCCTTTCTTAGGCGGATCGCTTTCTCCATTCAGCCATGGATGCTTGCTCGCGAGTGAACTAGGTTTTTTTTATTCCTTCTCGAGCTTCTATTTCCTCCGTTAAGGGAGATTCGGAAAATGATGGAATAAGAAGATGTATTTCCAGAACGAACAAAACGGACAATACGAAATATCAACCCGGCTGGTCACGTAATGCCATTACCTGCGCCGTCCTTATGCTAATCGATGGCTTATTTCAGATCGTTAGTACAATTCACCAAAGAGTCCATATTTATCATGTATTTTTGTATTGATTACGAGTTTTGCCGCCCCCCTCCACCCCAAGTCTTAGTTACGAGTCTAGGGGACTCAACCACTATAAATAGAGGCATCCACCTCTTTGTTAGCATTCGACTTCGGTTAGATTTTTTCGATAAAAAATGGATTTTTCGGGTTAGAAAGAGGGATTTGGAGCGAGAAAGATACTATTTTTATTGATGATAAACTGAAATAGAAATGGGCTACATGATAAAGGTGAGTTCTTTCGAGAGAAACTCGCTCTCCCAAGCCACTGTCTCGAGAGGGGGCCGCACTCCCCAACAAAAGAGGAAAATCTTAACCTCTCACAATATTCTTCTCAAGATTCAACGCCTCTCTAATCACCATAGCCCATATATAAATACTAATATGAAAATAATAAAATTACAAAAACAACTCTAAAACTGAAAATTACAAAAATAACCCTAGAAAACTGAAAATTACGGTTTGCCATTTTGCAGGATGATGCAGCTCTAACAATTCCTAAAGGGTATTAAAACTAACCCTATTGAAGACATAATTGCAGTGCAAAAATAAGGTACATGGCCTAAACCAGAAGACCATTTGGCAAACAAACCTAGAAAACAAGCATCAAGGCAAACACATAGCACAATGGTTAATCCCTGCATATCACAATAAAAGACAACTACGAATTCACAAACAAAATGTGGAATGAAATCAAACAAAACTCCCCAAAAATCGAACAAAATTATCATATTACAACTTCAAGTCTGTGATTACTAAATAGATCCTACCTCTAAGATCACATTCTCCTCTAAGGATACTTGCTCCCCACATCATTTTCACTCCTTGTCTCCAAATTTAATCTCGAAGACAATTCTTATTACCACAGAAACTCTTTGCAATTCAATCCTTTAAATAGTATTAAATTAGAGAAATCTCGAAATTTATGAAAAAGTCTAATAAACATCATCTATTGGGAACGGATATTTGGGCATGACAACAGACATAGTACTTTGAAACCCCAACTAGTACAAATATAACTGTTTAGATGGCCTTAACATTTAGTGTTAATATAAAGGTGCTAGGAAGATTTTGACACTAACACCCTAGTCATTACATCATTTCAACCCACCCTAAAGCTCTTGACAGATTATTAATATTCTCAACATATAGCAAGCTTAGCCCGCTCTGAGATCACCCAATGTTTATTCAGTTTCTCATTCTACCTTACTTCAATACTACAAAAACTTCCCATCATCTTCTATTCTTGATGAACCCAATCTACAGCATAAATGCATGCCTCTACATTGAGGAAACTTGATGACATAAATCCAATCCAAATCCTAGAAACAGAAAGAGAACATACAGCATTTTTTTTTAATTGATGGCATCAACTATCAAGCCCAAAGTACAAAGAGAAAGAGGGTCTCAAATAAAAGCCCAAAATACATCACATAAGTCCCAGCAAACAATCAAAAAACAGCTGGTACAATGATGCTAACACATAAAAAGGGCAGAAAGAACCCTTCCGACCTACTCCAAGCTCCAAACCCAAATAGATAACCAAACCCATGTGCTTATGAACCACAAACTCTGTCCATGCATTGGGAGAGTACCATCTACTGCCTCAAGTGAAAAGCACCCGCATATACAAACACATCTTCGACGAGTCAGAAATTGGCAACCCTCAGAACCAACGCCTCACATGTTGTGTATGCGTGCATGCTGCATGAGAAACCTGCAGCCGCCCTATCACCGGTCACCAGAGATCGACGTCTCCATTTTTGATAGCCTTATCAACTATTTGCTCAACATGTCCATAGCGGTGACAAACGTGTCGGGTCAAGTCAGGTTTGACATAATCTGGATATGGGAAAACCCAAAAAGTGTAACAAATTGAATCAGGATCAATGTTCCTAAATCCATACCACATACGGATATAATCGGAATCATTCGTACCTGATTACAGGTTGGGTGCGAGTCAGGTATAATTAGGTTCGGGTTGAAATAGGAAGCCGAAAATAAACTACAGCAAAGGAAATTCAAATCCTAGGTGCTCATTTATATATCAAATAACAAACCAACAGAGCCAATATCATTTGGTGATCATAATTATGTATAATAATAATAATAATAATAATAATAATATGTAAAAATAAAACAAAGTCCTCAACATGAATTGAACAGTCATCAGTCATAAGAGGCACATCAACCAATTAGGCAAATGTTTATTTGTGCATAACGTGTATATTTATAAATATATAAGCGTGTCGGATCTGAATCAAGTCAGATTGGTGGGTCAAACCGGTAAATGATCTGGATTTTTTCAGATCTGTTGGGTTGACCAGAATCCACCTGACCTGGATATGTCCCTACACATATCTTGCCAGAGTGACCAGGCTCGGATTGGGTTCATTTTGCCATCTTTAGCTGCTTGCATTGCATTCTGTTGTACCCATCCTTTATTTCATTAACATGCACGTATAAGTCTTTAAACTTTTATATCAAGATCAATACGTCCTTAATGCTTTGATCACCGGAATTGTACCGGTAACAATGCCGTGCAAAGGGATAGACACATGGAGAATCAATTGATATAAAAAAAATCTGACATATGGACTTGGGTCCTGATCAAAAATGCCAAACGCCAGGCAATGACTTGAAACTAACACAACATGTAGACTTCAACGACCTATGAGATATACCAGACATCGTGACCGGGTACACTGGATACCCTCAAACACTTCACGAAGAAGAAAACTCAACAAACTCCTAGCACCTTAACATCGTAGTAGCTCATAAACAAACGAACACTTATATGGGTAGAGAAAAAAAACCCAAGGACAAAGGTCAACAAACTGATTGAAGCTGAATATGCCAGTCATCGAGAATACATATGTTACCAAGCCCATTTCCCTAATCGAAATTTGGTCATGGGTGTTGGAGGACATCAAGAACTTGGTGGCCAAGGGAAGCTTGATGATGTATGGATTTGCAAAAGTAGAGTGACCCAATGATAGTTGGTAAAGATGATGAGATTTCAGGCCAAAACTGGCCATGCAGTTGTCGATATCAAGGACAACCCCAACTCGATGTCAGGTTTGAGGAAGGGAAGATGATATTGGCCGATAATTGGTGGTGATGGAGATGGAAGGTTGTCGGAGTTGGATGAAGGGGAGAGTATATTGGCCCGCAATTGGTGGTGATGGAGATGGAAGGCTGGCGTCTAATTGGATCGTTGTCATATATTCTACAGATCTCAACCTAGTAGTGCGATCTAGGCGAAGGTTGCTGGCTGGAGGTGGAGGTTGGTCCGGATGCTGTGGCACTATGATCAGGTCGGCTCGACATTGGGAGGGACTATAAACTTCGAGCCTCGATATTTGCTAGAGGATGCTGGAGATCAAATGATATGGCTTCGAGCGTTGTTGCTGCTATAGTTGCGCAAGATCCAACCTAAATTTATCCGGATATTGCCTAAGTTGGCTAGATCGGGCTAAGTGCGGCTTAGATCCCCTCCCCTTTGGGAGTTCTTTTGTAAGTTTTTAATCAGTCGTCTCATTTCCCTAGAACAGACAACAATTACTAAGAAAGGAATATGCGCCCATCTACAACTACATAAGTCAAGCAAAAATGATATGAAAGAATCAAACACAACATGCTACCGATAATTCAATGATGTCTGGGGTGCAACATCTCTCCCATGGCATCAATAAAGCCACATCATGATAGCTCATTTGATTCATCAAACTATTTAGAAGACATGAATATATCATTGATGCTCATTTCACAACATACTATGGTACATTAGCTTTATTTTCTGCACTCAAATCCACTTACGATCACCTTACCTGCCAAACAAAGATTCTTTAACTGATTTTAAACTCCAACCAAGCTCTACTTGGACAACTCTCAAAATGCCACTCATTCGCATGCTTAATAACAAACCCAAACAGTGATTGGCATTAAAATATAACTAACCGCCCAAATTTTTTGTGAAAATGAATCGTCTTCATAAAGCCACCTGAATTTCTGGTATTATCACGCAAACGAAACAAAAACCCATCAACATGAAGTAACTACAAGTATTCAGTGAGCACAACTATGCAAATCAAACGCATGACCACATGGGCACCTATCAAGCCATATCTAAAATCTCTTCCAACATGTAACTCGCGTTACAAGCCAAGACCCCCAAAATTTCTTTAATTCTTACATATCTACTTATTTATTAAATTTATAAAAAAAAGAAAAGAGAGAGGAGAAAAACCTTTACCTCCTCCAAGATCGCATGCTGCTCCAAGGGAACCTGCTCTCTTCTTCCATCTTCTCCTTCCCCCTCCCTCTCGCTTCTCCTCCTCTCTTCTCTCGTCCAAAATCCCTCCTTTTATCACCTCTCCTCACTCGCTCCTCCATCCTGTTCGGATCCTCCAACCAATGCTGCGCCCGGCCCGAACTCGAACTTGCTCCCTCCTCCCCTCCCTCCTCCACCACCGCTCGCCTCCCCTTCGTCTTCTTCCCGGCGAGCTTCTGCTGCATCGCCTCCCGGCACCACGGCATCGGGAACAGGTCGGGCGATATCGATAGCGGATTCTTCAGCGTGATATACGCCTTCTTATAATCGGGTTTGGCGGCGAGAAACCCGCCCCGCTTCTTCTTCTTGCCCTCCATGTTGAGGGTCCGCACGTCGTCGATCTCGAACCCGTAAAGGGACTCGAGCACGCGGCGGATCTCGATCTTCGAGGCCGAGGGCACCGTCTTCAGGGCGAACTCGCGGATCGAATCGAACGGAGGATTCGGGAGCATGAGTTTAATGGGCAGATTCGCGAAGTGGATCACTCGCCGCCCCAATCTACTTCCCATGATCTTTTTTGCCCCGAGTATCTGCTCCGATCGATCGATAGGAAGCGTGGACGAGGGTTTTTGCTAGGTTGAAGGAGGACTGTAACTGGTGCGGGTTCGAACACCATATATCCGCATTTGCATCCTCTGTTGTAACTTGTAAGCCCGAAAATTTTCTCTGAAGGGAAATGCTTTGCGCACATACCGTTTTACTCTGCGAACGAATGCTTAAGGTAAACTAACAAACCTGACATAATCCAAGAGGGAGTTGCTATTAGCACATACCTGAGTTTACAAATCACTTATTTACAAGGTTGTCATTAAATTCTTTTGCCGAGTTCACAGACCATTTATTTACAAGTATGCCCACCTCCCCCCTCCCCACTTTGCGTCGTCGTCCCCCTTCTCCACCGCCATCGCCGAGGACCCCTCGTCCAAGCGATCAATGTTCCTCCATTCAATCCAACCGAATCATTCATGATTCTATAAGCTCAAATATGTGTTCATTAACAATCCAATTGGAATGAATGCAGGAACATCCATGTCTTGCCCACACATCAGCGGCGTCGCTGTCCTCCTCTGGGCAGCACACCCTGATTGGAGCCCAGCAGCCATCAAGTCTGCCTTGATGACCACCGCCTACATCTTCGACTACATGAGCTCCATTCTCCGTGACGCTGCCGGTGGTTCTCTTGCGACGCCTCTCGCCTACGATTCCGGCCACGTTGACCCCCAGAAGGTACTGCCCCCCAGCATCGTCTACGACGCAACCCCACAAGACTACATTGCCTTCCTCTGCTCAATCGGCTCGACCACCGAGCAAATCCAGGCCATCTCCAAGAACCCCAATGCCACCTGTGTTCGGTCGAGCCCCGGGAACCTCAACTATCCGTCGTTTTCGGTCGTGTTTAATCAGCACAGGTCGAGGGTGAAGGATTTGAGGGAGCTGACGAACGTTGGGTATGCCGGGTCAACTTATACCGCGAATTATAGCACGCCGGCGGGTGTCAGTATGAAAGTGAAGCCCGCGAAGCTCGTGTTTAGAGTTGTGGGAGACAAGCAGAGATATAGTGTTGCCTTTTCGTCGAAGAAGGGGTGGGCTTCAACATCGAGTATGGCGTTCGGTTGGATTGAATTGAATGGAGGAACTGCGATCATCTGGTGAGGAGTTTGATTCGGGATATAAATTGCATATTTTCCCCTATTTCTGGGCATTTTATGTGTATATCATGATTATTTTGGCTTTGATACGTGCGTATTCGAGATATTGTGAATTATTAAAGCCTATTCCTATTTTATACATAAAAGTGTTTTTAATGGACTAATCTATGCTTCCTTATTTTTCAGGTACTCCTGAGAATTTCTTGATTTTCTGGAATTTTTCCAGAATTTTTTGGAGCTTGGAGACATTTTTTGGGAATTATTCAAGCAAGAGAAGCTATTCTGGAATTATTAAAAACAAAAAAACAAATAAAAAGAAAATGGGCTTCAGCCCGTGGCCCGCTCAGCGAGCGGGCCGCTACATTTTTTTATTAAAAAAATAAATAAAACAACACAGCTTTTGCGGGCTGGCCCGCCTGGCCGGCCCGCTCCCTGCGCAAGGGGGCAGCAGGGCGTGCCCCGTGTTTGTTGCGGGCGTGCCCAGGCGCATGCGGGTTGGTCGCCCAAGTGCCCGACCCGCAATGACTTACATGAGCTTTTGGGCGGTATTTTGCGGATTTGGGTTGATGTTCGACCCGCAATGCCCCTTTTGCAGACCCGAAATGCTGGGAGGGGGTTTTTTACCTGAATTTGGGGCTGTTTTCAGCCCCATTTTTCTTCCTCTTCCAATTTTTCTAGGGCATGGTGGCCATGTGGAAGATGGGAAGCTTGGAGGATGTGCTCAAGTGAGAGAGAAGCCTTATAGTTTGAGAGATTGGTGATCTCTTTCCTATCTTTTTGTGTATTTTGCATCTCTCTTTTGTAATGAACTTGGGTTGATTATGTATAAAATTATCATCTTGTTTAGCATGATTGAGTAGTGTTAAATGCTTGTGTTGTGATTCATGATGGTTGGTTGTTAATTAGTTCTATTTTCCTCTTGCCTATTTTCATGTTGATGTTGGATGTATCATTAGGGCTAATTTTATTGGTTAAGACCCAAATGGGCACACTTTGAGAAAAGTCTATGATCCTATTTTGATTAGTGCCATGATGATGCATCCATCCTTTTAGCAAATTATTGTGTTCATGAATGCTAAATTTACCGATTGACTTGCCATAGTCGGAGGCCCAATTGAGTTATATGTGGGTAATTTGAGCTTGATTAACACCAACATTAATGAACCTACAACACATGCTCCTCTCCTACCTATCCTATCTCTCCATTTGGCTTTCTAACCCTACCTACTTAGGATAGGATTGGTGATTCACCACACATTTTCCCACTACCATTCACTTAGCGAGGCGGTTGTAACACGCTTTACCTTTCTTTACCGATCAAACTTGCGAGTGTAGAACGACTTGTCCCGGTGATCCGACCCGGTACTCACCGGTTATAAATTTTATATTGCATTGACGCTCATACACTTAGAAGTGGAAGGCGTGCTTCCTTTGCGCGTTTTCCGGTTCAATCAGAGTTCGATCTCTTATCCAATTGGATTGAATGGAGGAAAGTGATCATCAGATTGAATGGAGGAGGGCACCCTCATCGAAGAAGGTCGACGGCGACACGAAGGGGGATGGTGGAGGTGGAGGGCAAACTTGTAAATAAGTGGTATGTGAACTCAGCAAAAGATTTAATGGCAAATGTGTAAATAAGTGGTCTTTGAACTCAACAATCAGGTCTGTGATAATAGCAACTCCCTGTCCAAAAATCCAGAAATACCTCTGCTAAAAATTGTTAGTTATGCACAGTGAGTAAAAAGTAATAACCAAACTAAAATCAATCACCGCACACAACAGACAATTTTGGAACTGTGCACAACAATCAAAATTTTCGCATGTTGTGCGTGACGAGTAATTTTGCTTTGTGCATCCATTTTTACTCGTCGCGCCAACATGTAAAAATATTTGCACAACAGGCAAAAAATTTTGCATCTTGTGCACAGTGAGTAAACTTGGATGCACAAAGCAATTACTCGTCGTGTACAATATGCAAAAAAATTTCATACTATGCACGATGAGTGATTTTGTTTTGTGCATCATGTTTTACATTTGATGACCGATCAACTTAGCTATTAAGGTTGATACATTGTGAATTTGATTCAGATATATTCTATTGCAATTCAGATGTCATATTAGCATTCGCTAGGAATTGTTATTATTCTAAGTATTATGCATATAAACACCCAAAGTGAGATGGTTCTTAACCGCGATTACGATGTTTATGCAGACTGAATACTTACCAAATTCATTATGTGTTTATGGTTTCAGACTCCGACAAAATTTTCTCAACTACAAATAGAGTCAGATACATTTTTCTTGGCTAAAGTTGCTGTAATGACAAAAAATACGCACAGTTCACAACAGGTAAAAAGTTTATGTGTTGTGCAAGGTGAGTAAAAGTTGATGCACTAACAAAAATTACTCATCATGCCCAACGAGCAATTTTGCCTCTTGTGTGCGGTGAGTAAAAGTTTATGCACTGACAAAAATTATTCACCACTCTTTTGCATATCATGATGTGAGTAAAAGTTAAAGCACATAGCAAAATTAATCATCATGCACAACAAACAAAATTTTTGCATGTTTGTGCGTTGAGTAAAAGTTTTTGCACATAGCAAAATTATTGAACACGTACAACATGCAAAAAAATTTTTTTGCATGTTTTGCACGTTGAATAACAGTTGATGCCCAATCTGTTGCTCGGTTTTTCGTTTTTCTTGCTAGGATTAATTAGTGGGTCTTGTATCTTCATTCTTGCTAGGAAATTTTTTAGACCATTGTTGGCATCCCGCGTACTTGTGTGGGAGATCTCCGGAGGAGAACGGCACCGGAGGAGCCGTCTTCGACTAAGCTCTGAAGCTGCTGAGACGGGAAGGCTGAATGCCGTTGGGGAAGAAAGATAGAGACCGTTGGATTAGCGAAGGGGTATTGGCGCAAGTGAAATCCGAGCCGTTGCTGAGGAAATTAAGGAGAGCCGTAGATGCAGGATAAATCAATGTGAACCGTCGATCTGTGGAGAGGTTAAGCCAGTTGGCTAGGCTCGCTTTAAAAGGCAATTTGTTGGGAATTGTCGGTATGATATACATAAATCAAAATTGTTCCAGCTGCTTGCTGAGCATATAAATTTCTTCAATTTTTCTCTTGATTCTTTGATTTCATTTGATTCAAATTGTTTCTCTGTTGAGAATTGCCCTGCAATTCTCTCATATTCTTTGATTTTGCTATATTTTGAGCTACAGGATTGCAGGAATAATGATGGGAAGGAAGAAGGCTTCTCAAAGTGTTCAGAAACCCTCACAATTGGTACCATAGCAAGCTACGAGCCATGGGGATGAAAATCTCTATGAGGATGGAAGCAGCCATGGAGATCGGTTTGATGAGAGGCTAAGACGGATCGAGGAGATGATCGAGTTTCAATCAGCTAGTCAAGGGCGCATGGTGAGTGATTACACCGATTTCAAGGCTCAATTTGATCGAGACCAGACGGAATTCAGGATGCAGTATATTCGCGATCAGACTGATTTCAAGGCACAGCTGGCTCGTGAACATACCGACTTCCGTACGCAGTTCACCTTGATGAATGCTCAGTTACAGTACATTGCCAAGCAAATTGGGTTATTACATGAGGCATCTAAGAACCCTTCAGAAGAGGGGTCTAGAAATGAGCATGGTAATAATTCTCGCCTTAATGCTGGTCCAATTTTTGAAGGAAATACTAGTGGCAATGGTAACCAAGGGGTTAAGCTGGGAAACGTTGAAATTGTGATGCCTGATTTTCCAGTTTTTAAGGGTACTGAGGATGTTATTCCTTGGATTAACCAGGTGCTCAAACTTTTTGAATATTACAATCTTGATAGTGAGATGTGGGTCAAGGTTTGCAGGTTTTATTTCAAGGATAAGGCTCTTCAATGGTATGAATGGGGGGAGATTAATTTGGAGAATTTCCTTCAATGGGATATATTTAGGAGAGAGCTGCTTGCTACATTTGGACCCACTGATTTTGAAGAACCATTCACCTCCTTTGTTAATTCAAAACAAACAAGCACTGTGAGGGATTATTTGGAGAAGCTTGAACGAGTGATGGGGTTGCTAGATAAGCTACCATAGAAGTATATTCTAGACAAAGTTATTGGAGGGTTTGTAATGCCCCGCTCCCCGAGATACCCGATAAGTACGAATCCGTATCTGGTATTCCCGAAGAGGCAGGTGTTACGAAGGAAATGCAAAATTTCAAAAACACAGGCAGGTCCACTGCGCACTGCTGGAGAGTACCTGTAGCATTCCAGATAACAAACCCAAGACTCAAAAGGGACAACAGCTCAACCTGGAAATATAATTAAACCAATGATACATGTAAACACATGACTAACTGAAGTTGACATCATTAATACATATCTCATATATACAACATGAACCCACAAATCGCTAGAGTACAATAACTCCGCCCAAAACTCTCTTACTCTCTAATGACCTCAACTCCAACCAACTCCAACCAACTGGACTAGTGGGTCTCCAACTCCACGAACCAAAGCCTGAAAAATATCAACGGGACACATCACAGCGTGACCCAGTAGGATGTCCAAACCCAACTCACATGGTGCACAAAAATGCAATGCCCTAAGTAACAAACTGGAAGCTAACTCATGACATGACACGACAAAGGCATACGAAAATGTAAATGGTGTCATTAACAAAACACGTACCTGCGGCAAGAGGATAGCCTGCAAAACAAAGCGAGCACGACATATAAAGGGTGAACTGCAGTATTAAGGACCTGAGCTTATCGTTGCAAGATTTGGACTACAACATATTTTGCGAGCTTTAAGCCATTAGCATTCTTAGCAAATTAAAGCATTCCCTAACCACTCTTAACAACTTTAATAACCAGCACGTTGGTTAAAGGGGAAACATTGTCAAACATTAGTAAATTTAGCCTACCTTCCAAGGAGGGAATTAATCCTTGACAAAATCAAATAAATGAACATCTAGCATAAGTGGGTAATGATCTAGTCATGCTACACATAAGTTTCCACTGAATACTAACTTTAAATAAGAATACCAAGAAAGGTTCCATCCTTTGCATGGTTGGGCCAATGTACTCACGGAAGGAACTATCTCTTCATTTATAATTTGGATGACCACATTTTCCTTTAAACATGGAAAATGTGAGAGAAATAGCACGTAGGATTTGCGTAGCTTTCCTAGCTTAAGTTTCTAATACTTCGGATTTTATGGAAAGCTTATAAAAATTTCGGCAGATTTTCTCTTGTATTTTCCAAACTTTTCCAAATACAACATAAATAATATTTAAAAGAAACATGCTTTATTCATAAGAAAAATACAACAATGATCAAGAATCATAAGAGAAGTGCCTTGGAGGAAAGGGCATGCATTAAAATTAAGGACTAACATACCCACTTTAAGATCTTTGATGTAAACATACAACATTCAACATCTTATTCACTAACTTTACAATTTCCCAACAATTTCCAAGTAAAACTCATATTCCAACAAACTCATGGACAGGTTTATTTAGCAACCATTCTATCACGTAAAATGGAGAGTGCGTAACTGCACTCTCATTAACACAATTTTTGCCAAGAAGTTAGTAACTTGAACATCCTCCTAGAATAAATGACTAACTATAGCATGACTACTTCATCCAAATGACACGAGTGCATCAAACTTTGGTAAAGATCACCACTTACATGCAAAAGAGGGCAATTTGCATATCATTCAATAAAGTCTTCCATGTTCTCATTGAATGAAAGGGACTAACTACGCAAGGGTGCCAACTCGCACATGGGTTCTCAATCAAATTAACTACTTGAACACAATCCTTAATAATTTAGTGAGGGCAATCCTAACACCCCCAAGTACTAAAGATGCCAACTTTAATTAGCAAGGCCCTTAAAGACATCACCTTAACACAACTACGACATGGAATTAAGAAGGATTGAAGTTTGCATAAGGATCTTAAGTAAAACAACGGTTTCTCAACAATTAAGACTACTAGTAACTTAACGATCCAAATCACTTAGGAAGGAGTTAGCTTGGTTAAGAGAGGGATGAATAATGTTATCTTGGCCTTAAGTTGAGACATTAACGACAACGCCAACAATAACACTAACAACAACAACCACTACGACAACGTCATCAACAACAACATAACATCCATAACAAAATTTTAATTCAAGAGAAGAAAACACAACTCCAACCCAATTTTCATCTTCTAGCAACCACGCAAAACCCCACTTTCCAACATACAACCATTTCAACATATAATGCATACATGGCAACATTCATTCTCATAAAGCAACAATCACACATATATATCACCTTTATCACACAAATGATCAATGATGCCATGATGCACATGAATCACAAGCAATGCGATGCAATGCAAAGCAATGGGGATCCCATGAGTGAGCCGGCGTGCACGTGCAAATAATTCTACTCCGTTATCAACGTGGAGCCACCTAATGGATCAAGAGGTGGCCAACGACGTATTCACCCGCCTCCTACCGCGACACTTTGTCCATGCCCGTGCACTCCACCTCGTGTCCTAACGTGACCATGTCACACATTCCATATTCCACGTGTATCCAACACCACACCACCAACTTTTCCCATCACATTTCATCGTGCACATGGTTCACTTTTTATGCAAATTATAGTGAATAATTAACTCACAATAACTCAAAATGGAAGCGATTTCTGATAGTCGATATATTAAGATGGGAACAATTTCATTTAGTCATTATAACCAAAAGAGAGTAATTTCATCTAATTAATGCAACAAATCTTCCAATTGCATCATGTATCTAATTCATGGCATCATATTGCGCAACTCAATTCATTGTAACTTAATTCACATTTCTTTCTTATACAAATGAAATTGAATAACTAGGCTTTCAACATTCCAAATGAGAACAAATCAACGTAATTAATAAAATAAGGCCATCAAGACAACCTGAATCAATTTCATGGCAAGGTATCACTCCACACAACATATAAAACCATATCCGATTGCACATCTCAATACAATGTCACAAATTCATGTTTTCTATCCAAAGAGAATTAATTAATGAAGCTTCCAACATTTCAAATGAGGGCTTCCAACTAATTGAGAGTTAAACTTTACTAATGAGGTCCAACATTCAAAAATAATATAACTTCCAACATCCCCACTATTTCATACAAACTTCCGACTTCCAACATTTCAGGGGATAACAGTTTTACGTAATGATAGCAATTTCTCATGAAACACAAGATCAAATTAACAACGCTTTCAATTACATCATGGACTCATTATCATAGCATCAATTTAACTCAACATCTCATATAACTTCAACGCAACATGAATATTAGCTATTAAAGCTTCCAACAATTCCAAATGAGGGTGATTTCACAACATTAGTGAATCAAGACAATCAAGAGCAATAAGAATTATCAACATAGCTTCATATATTCCATTTCATTATATAAATTCTATTTTGAATGCACTATGTCAATAGGATCTCCACAAACCCTAAAAGGCAAATTTTCAACATCCAAATGCAATGAAATTGAAACATGAGAGAGGGCTTAGACTCCTACCTCTTGTAGAGACTCAAATCCTCTTCCAATTTGATGAAATCCCTCATTGATTCCAAGCTCAAGCCCTAATTTCAAAATTCCCCCCCCCCCATCACTTCACCTTCAAGCTCCAACTCCATGGTTCCCTAAAAATGCAATTTTGAACTTAAGATGAAAATGGAAGAAATATTGGAGTAGGGATTAGAGCCCTACCTCATTAGAGAAGCAAACACATCTACAAATCCCATGGCACTCCTCCATCTTCTTCAAGTTCCCCAAATCCCAACCCCTAGCTTTCTCTTCTCCCTTCCTCTTTCCTCTTTCTAATTCTTTCTCTTCTCTTCAATCTCCTATCTCCTTTCTTTGTTGCTGACTGAAACATTCGACCTGGCCTTGGCAATTTCGGCCCGGGGATCCTTGGCAATTTCGGCATGGGGATTATTTTTTGGGGAAAAGGGGAGAAAGCTAAAAGCAGTTAAGAGGAGGAGGAGGAGGAGGAAGCTAGCAAGGTAATTTCTCTCCCCTTTTTTGTTGGTTGCTGAGTGATTTCGGCCGGCCATGCAAGGGAGTTTCGGCCATGGAGAAAGGGGAGGTCGGCTGGGTCTTGGGGAGGAAGAAAGGAATTAGGGAAGAGTGAGAAATAAAAGAAGTTTGTAGAAGGAAAATGGGGTATTACAAGTTTGCCATTCACTCTCCTAAAATCTCTTTCTCATCTCACTAAAATCTCTTTCTCATCTCACCTCTAATAACTCATACCCAAACAAAGCCCAATACCTCTAGCTACTCAATTCACTAAGTCCCAACCAATATTAATATGAATAAAAATCAACACCAACAACAACTCCAATAATAATACCAATGATACTAACGACATCAACCACAATAATAGTAGCAACAATAATACTTCAAGCCCAACCAATAAGAATCTAGGCCACAATAATAACAAACCATATAGCCCAACAACAACAACAACAATAATCTCTTTAAACTGCCATAAAATATTTAGCATGAGAATACAACCACATATACTCACTTATATATATACATATCCACATCTCGTCATAGTCAACCATATAGCCATTCAAGTACAAAATTACTATGCACACAACAAAAGTACTTTACACACCCGTTCATACAGTACATCACATATATGGGCATTACAGGGTTGAAGGATGAGATTAAGTTTGAGGTTAAGGCCTCTAGACCCCAGACCTTTAAGGAAGCTGTTTTGTTAACCAGAAATTTTGAGGAGAAGGCCATCCAGTTGAGAAAAACAGGAAGGGGACATGTGTCAGCATGGTCTGCAGGAAGGGGAAGTTCACAATCAACCTTGGGAAATTCTGCAGCAGGAGGATCAACTACCCAAACCCAGAGAAGTTCCTCTGTGCCACAAGGGAGTCTAGCTAAAAGGCTCACTCCTGAAGAGATTCAAAACAGAAGACAGAATAACCTTTGCTTTTGGTGCAATGAGAAATGGAATAGAGAGCACAAGTGCATGGAGAAAAACTTGTTTATCCTGGAAGGAGTGTGGGATGGAGAGAAAATGGGTTCAGGAGAAGATATTATCACAGAGGAGGAATTGACACCTATCACAAATGAAGAGGCAGCTGAACCTACTTCTATTTCCCTACAGGCAATGTGTGGAATCCCTGCAGCTCAACACTCAGGCTTGAGGGAAGCATTAAGGGACATTCGGTCAATATATTGGTTGATTCTGGGTCTACACATAGTTTCATCCACCCAAGGTTGGCTAAGTCATTAAATTTGTTAGAAGAACAGTCTAAATCCTTTGAGGTATGGGTGGCCAATGGTGAGAAGATAATGTGAGCTGGCATTTGTAAGGGGGTCTAATTGCATTGACAAGGAGTTGAGTTGTCGGTAGACCTGCTAGTCCTACCTATGGGGGGTAACCAAATTGTATTGGGGGCTCATTGGTTGGAGCAGTTGGATGACATTGTGCTCAACTTCAGGAAGTTGCAGATGGATTTTCAGTACCAAGGGAAAAATTGTACCTGGTAAGGAATTAGAACTATGTCACAATTCTCAGAAGAGAAACAAACGTGTAAGGCTCTCAGGCAGCAAGGAGAGGGCTACATCCTACAACTCAAGTCTCTCATGGTAGAAGATGAAGAACTACAGAACCATGCAGCTGAGAAGCAAGAATTGCAGCCTGGTGTTCATTCACTCCCGAATCAATATGCTGATATCTTCCAAGAGCCTAAGGGCCTTCCTCCATAAAGGAACTGTGACCACCGTATTCCTTTGAGGAGGGAGCCAAGCCTATATGTATGAGACCCTATAGACATGCACATTTCCTCAAAGGAGGAATTGAGAAGCAGATTAATGAAATGTTGGAAGCTGGTGTGGTGAGACCCAGTTCCAGTCCCTATGGATCTCACATTGTGATGGTGAAGAAGGCTGATGGGGGTGGAGGCTATGTGTTGATTATAGAGCATTCAATCAGCAGACAATCAAGGATAGATTTCCAATTCCTATCATTAATGAACTCCTAGATGAACTTCATGGAGCTGGGGTGTTCTCCAAGCTGGACTTGCGTTCAGGGTACCATCAAATCAGGCTATATCCCCCAGATATCTATAAAATAGCTTTTAGAACCCATGATGAGCACTTTGAATTTGTGGTGATGCCCTTTGGGTTAACCAATGCTCACTCTACTTTCTAAGCTCTAATGAATACTATTTTCAAGCCTTACTTGCGCAACTTTGTTCTTGTTTTTTTTGATGACATTCTTGTCTACAGTCCAAGTCAGGAGGACCACCAAAGTCACCTGAGAAAGGTTTTCCAATTGCTAAGAGAACATCATCTGTTTGTGAAGAGGTCCAAGTGCCAATTCTGCCAGGAATCTGTGGAGTATCTAGGCCACATCATTTCAGGAAAGGGAGTAGCTGTAGACCCCAGGAAGATTGAAGCAGTTGTCCAATGGAGTACTCCCACAAGTCCTAAAGCTTTGAGGGGTTTCTTAGGGTTGGCAGGATATTAAAGAAAATTTATCAAAGGATTTGGTTCCATAGCAGCCCCACTGACAGATTTGCTGAGGAAGGGGGAATTTGGTTGGAATGAAGCAGCCACACAAGCCTTTGAGCAACTGAAGCTAGCTCTCACCACTGCACCAGTATTGGCACTGCCTGATTTTGACAAGGACTTCATTGTAGAATGAGATGCTTCAGGTAAAGGAGTAGGAGCAGTTTTGATGCAGTCAGGTAAGCCCATTGCCTATTTGAGCTCTAAATTGAGAGGTCGTAACTTGCTTTTGTCTACTTATGAGAAAGAATTACTGGCCCTCATCCTAGCCATAACTAAATGGAATCAATACCTAATGGGTAGGAAATTTGTGATCAGAACAGATCACCAAAGCTTGAGATTTCTACTTGAGCAGAAGTTACAAACTGGGATTCAAAATAAATGGCTCATGAAGTTGCAGCAATTTGACTATAGGGTGGAATACAAGCCAGGCAGAGTAAATCAAGCTGCGGATGGACTTTCTAGGAGGGAAGATGAAGTTGAGGAGCTGCAAGAAGACTACTATTCAGTATGCCCCATTTCAACTGTGCAGTGTGATTGGGTATCAGTGTTGAAGAGGTTAGCTGCAGAAGATCCCTATTACACATCTATAGAACAGAAATTGACAGCTGAAGGTAACTGGAAACATCATTACAGTAAGGCGGATGGGTTATATTACTACAAGGGTAGGATTTTGGTCAGCCCTGGAGCAGAAGAAGTGATAGAGCTATTGTTGAAGGAACACCATTGTTCCTCCTTGGGGGGCCACTCAGATTCCCAACGTACCCTACACAGACTGAAACAATCCTTTCATTGGGAAGGAATGAAGGCTGGAGTCACCAAATTTGTTAGGGAGTGTGAGCTCTGCCATAGAAATAAATCTGAAAATGTAGCTTATCCTGGGTTGCTTCAGCCCTTGCCAGTACCTCAACAAATCTGGGAAGAGATTTCAATGGATTTCATATCTGGCCTACCGCCTTGCAATAATGTGAGTGTTATATACGTAGTAGTGGATAGGCTTTCAAAATATTCACACTTTTTTCCCCTCAAGCACCCATATACAGCTAAGACAGTTGCTCAAGTTTTTTTTGATGGGGTGTACAAACTCCATGGACTCCCAAAGACAATGGTAAGTGATAGGGATGCTATCTTTACTAGTTCATTTTGGAGGGAGTTATTTACATTGCAGGGGTCCACTCTAGCCATGAGCTCTGCCTATCATCCACAATCTGACGGGCAGACAGAGATTGTGAATAAAGGGTTGGAATGTTACTTGAGGTGTTTCTGCAGCCACTAACCCAAAGCATGGCCTCAATGGTTGACTCTGGCAGAGTATTGGTATAACACTACTTGGCGTGGCTCAACCAAACTAACACCATATGAAGCGGTTTACGGTAGGAAGCCACCCACCTTAATTTCTTACGTCCCCAGGACCTCAAAACTGCAAGAAGTTGATGAGTCTTTGTTCTCAAGAGAAATAGTGATGAAACTCCTCAAAGACAACCTCCAGAAAGCACGTGAAAGGATGAAGAAGAATGCAGACACCCACCGCTCCGAAAGGTCCTTCGAGGTTGGGGATTGGGTCTTCTTAAGGCTGCAACCCTACATGCAGTTGTCAGTGGCTTCATCCAAACCCCACAAGCTCTCTCCTAGGTATTATGGGCCTTATCAAGTAATCCAAAAGGTAGGAGAGGTTGCCTACAAGTCAAGGTTGCCAGAGGAAGCTAGAATCCATTCGGTGTTCCATGTCTCACAGCTCAAGAGGAAATTGGGAAGCAAGCAAACCGTGCAGACTCACCAACCCTGCTATGTGGAGGAGCTCATTGATGAACCTGAAGCTATCCTGGATAGGAGATCTGTATTGGGTAAGAAGAACATCATTCCACAGGTTTTGATTAAATGGAAGCAGAGGAATAAGGAAGAAGCGACATGGGAAAATTACTGGGATCTTGTGAAGAGGTTTCCTTCGTTTGACCTTGAGACAAGGTCAAATTTAGGGGGCGGGAATGTTGGCGTCCCTCGTACTTGTGTGGGAGATCTCCGGAGGAGAAGGGCACTGGAGGAGCCTTCTTCGACTAAGCTCTGAAGCTGCTAAGGCGGGAAGGCTGAATGCCGTTTGGGAAGAAAGATAGAGACCGTTGGATTGGCAAAGGGGTATTGGCGCAAGTGAAATCCGAGCCGTTGCTGAGGAAATTAAGGAGAGCCGTAGATGCAGGATAAATCAATGTGAACCGTCGATCTGAGGAGAGGTTAAGCCAGCTGGCTAGGTCTCGCTTTAAAAGGCAATTTGTTGGGAATTGTCGGTATGATATACATAAATCAAAATTGTTCCAGCTGCTTGCTGAGCATATAAATTTCTTCAATTTTTCTCTTGATTCTTTGATTTCATTTGATTCAAATTGTTTCTCTGTTGAGGATTGCCTTGCAATTCTCTCAGATTCTTTGATTTTGCTATATTTTGAGCTACATGATTGCAGGAATAACGATGGGAAGGAAGAAGGCTTCTCAAAGTGTTCAGAAACCATCACAACCATCTTCTTATATTGATCTTTCTTTGAATATATTTTGTGGGTCATCTTGCAAAGTAGGCTAGGTCTCCTTCATTTTGATATTCGCCATGACTCTCACTTGAAGAAGATTCTTCTCAGGCGACCCTGAGAGCGATCCTTTTTCTCCTGGCAATTGTAGCTTCATTCTCCTCGGATTGTCGTTGATTTTTCAACTTGATCTCCATATTTTTCACGATGCCCATGTTTTCTTGAAATTTCGTCGTGTTAATGTCGTATATGATACCGAAAGGATGAAAAAGTGTTTCTTGAAATTTCATGGCTTACTTGATACGTTGTTGTTCACATATGCATCGGCTGCTTCTTTAATGGGTGCTTGGAGCTTATTCGTAAGAGGGCGACTAAATACACCTCCCCGTTCGGTGCGGGGAGGCGACACTTTCCCAAAAGTGCAAAGAAACGGAGAGAGAGAAAGAGTGAAGTGACCTATAAATTAAATCTTTTTGCAATTTATGGATCATTGTCACTTCCATACACCGAATATTCGGTGTATGGAGCAATTACCTATTCGTAATGCCTTCGAACCTATCAAATATATCATCAAGAGATTCGTTGGGCTTTCCTGAAAACAACTCAAATTCCTTAATGAGTAATTTCGCGGTAGCCCCAAAATTGTTTAGCACATATAATATATATAACATCATGAAATTCAAGGTAACCAGATCCATTTATGGCAAGGAGCCTTAGAATCAAGATTGGTTGCTCTATAATTGTAATCATCCCAGTCTAATAAAATTAATATCCTTTTCGAAAAAGATGATGACTTGAGAATAATAGGTTTCATTAGTAATCATGTGAATATTGTTGGATATTTCTTCAATTTCAAAGATAAGATAGTCCCACATTGGATGGGAGATAACTCTTGGATGGGTATATTTAAGTCTTCTTGATAATGGGCTATTGGACTTGTTAATGGGCTAGGATTTGGGGTAGCTCGCGTGCGCATGAGTCCAAACTGGAACCGAGCCCAAATCGGGTTGTGCCGAATGGAAAATGTGGGCGATGGATCCGGAAAACCTTAGCGTGTGTGTGCTGGCGTCGCGCCTGCGCAGGGGGGGTTCACGGGTGCCCGAGTGTTTGCCTCACTATTTTTCGTCCCTTTGTTTTAAAGAATTTGTCAGCCCATTACGGCTTTTAATTTTCCCCAACAGCCACATTCCCATTAATAGCGTTGTTTAATGTCTCACCAGCCATATTTTCTATTAATCACTGTTTTAATATCGCAACGGCCATTTTTTCCTTAATAATGAATTCCAACATATTTTGTTTAATGGCTGAATTAAAATTTCCTATTGATTGCGAATCCCTACAATCTCAATTTTTGCTCTATATAAACTCAGCCTTTCTATAGTTCTGTGGCTGCGAAAATTCATTCTTCCTCCAAAAGTTCATTGCTTCTATTGTTGTCCTTGTTGTTCCTCTTCCTCTTCCTCTTCCTGTGAGATCGAAGAATTGTTGCTGCTCGCTTGATCCTTGTATTGTGAGTGCGCACTTACAAGGCCGTTGCCGTTGAATCCTGGAGGGTAGCCGCTGGACCTGACTTGCACCGAGTTCATACTCTGAGGGGCGAAAATCTACTCTTAAGGACAGTGCCTAGCACGCCTCGGCTAACCGATAAGTCCTTTTCCTTCTCTGTTTTTTATAGCACCATCCTTTCTAATTCTGCAATTTACCTAACAATCTTAAGAGTAGATTGTGGATGCTGCTATTGTCACTGATTAGGCTTTGCCTGCTACCTCAACCATTGAACTTTTCTCTATTAGTTTCTTTAAAATATAGAGAAAAAAAATTGGCCATCTTTATATATCAAGTTTTCATTGGGGCTATTTCCTTCCCAAACGAATTCAGTTCTATCTCTTGTTATACTTACATTTTTTATATACGTAGATATGCTACTTTTTAGTGTCTGTAAATGTATGCTTTACTCTGGGAAGATTTAAGGGGTACATTCATATTGGGTGTTTCTTTGCATTGAGTTCGGTCTGATATCGGACATACGATTTGCTTGCTGAGTGTCTGATGTCGTTTATTATAATTGTGAATTCTGTTCGCTAATTATAAATTATAATTGGTGCCCGTGCTATTGTGTTTTTATACCTGTAAAATATGAACATGCTTACGTTTCAACTCAAACTTGTGGTTGAATTTTTAATTTATATTGGCATAAAGCTTTAATGACATTCTGATTTATGTGGCTGTTAACATCAGCGAGCTTGGAGATGGAACTAAACAATGCAAACTGATTTGTGCCTTATTAGCATTTAATTTATGAACACATATTTACGGAACCAACAAAGTTATCTGCAGAGTGCACTTATTTATTTTCTCATATTGATATTTCTTTTGTTATAGAGCCTACTTTATAGCTAATTTTATAACTTTATTTCACGGACAGCCCAAGACAAACAAATTTCAAGTTATAAAAATTATGTTCATGTATATGGTTACTTGGAAGCTATATTTATTCAAGGATTGTTAACATTCTGATGGTCTTCATGTCATGCTCAATAGGAATATTGTATAAATGGATTCAGGCCTATTTGTGATCATACATATGCATGATCAGCACATAATGGATATAAGAATTTATGTTGAATTGTCTATTTTAAAATTCTTCAATGATATCTCATTAACTGTCCTAAAGTTATAATTGCTTAAAATGAAGATTTGGATGGATGACCTTCACTTGTATTGTATGTTATGTGCTACATTCTAAAACATGCAAGCTCTCTAACCTTCTTTCGGTTTACTTAATATACTGAATTTACATTGTTGGCACCATTTGTATTTTATAGAAAATGTTTTATTGAAGATTAATTATCGGGAGGTAGCCTGATGTATTCAAACAGATAAGTACATTATAGTGTAGAAACATAATTCTGCATAGTTTGGTAAAAGTGTCTAGTAAGCTTAAATAAGGATCATGATTATATCAAGACAACTTTTCTTTTGGGGTCTCAAATGGGTCCATTGCACTTTCTATGTTTACATATGCTTTAGGTATGTGTAGTCTACCGTGTTTGACTTCCCTTCCATCTTTTCTTGGTTGCATGAGCTTAAACATGAAAACTGTTGGCATTTTTGATACCGGGTGATATCCTATAATTGAAACTTGTCTCTTCCCCATGCTCCTTGAGCCAACTCAGCCAAGAATTTGTTATTGATTGACAATGACTATTTCTTGAAGCCTTTAACATAGAGTTGTACTCTAAATTTACAGAGGAGTAATGATCTCACATAATGTGCTGTCTACATATATACTTAACTATCATAAAATGAAAATGGGTATTTTCCTTTTGTGGATGATTCGTGTGATTATTTGTCTGCTTGGATTTAGTTTAAGGGGATGTGTAAATTTTCATTTGATTGATGTATTCGAAGACTGAAAGCTGAGAAGGCATTCTTCGTTTCATGGACTCTTTTGTGTGCTTTATCAATTAGATGCAATCTACTCCTTATTAAGTATTCTAGTATGAAATGCATATCTATTTATTTTTTAATTAAAAAAATCTTTTTGTGTCAAAAGACGAGCTTTTGATTTCATTTGCAAGTTGTTTGTGTGTAAAAGTGCCAACAAGAAAATATTTTTGTGGATTTCTGTGTCTCTTGCATTTTGTCATTGGGTGGTTGCTGTGGGTGTAATTCAAAACAGAACCTCGTTTTCATTTATATTACCAAAATTTTGATGACTAGTATTTGCATGTTCTCGGATGTGAAAATAGAGATGAGGCAAATTTTGAAATGTTTTTTGTTTTGTTATTTGTAAGTGAGGATTTTGATTTGAAAGCTGTAGGTCTTTTGCCATTTTCTTCATACAATGTATTTTGGGCGTTTCCAATGAAACAGTCACTGTTTGATGGCTATTTTTCTTGGATGGGTTAATGTGGATGCATGTTAACTAAAACTGCTTGTTATCATGAGGTACTTGAAGTACATAGAAATTCATTTTGCAAAATTGGAAAATGATCTGCTAAAGTTAAATGACCATGCACTGCAACTGCTGCGGTGCATTTAGCATTGTCCAAGTTAAAATGATTTCTTAGAAATAAAAGGGATGTCTGCTCCTTACTTGTTGTTCTGAACTTAATTTTTTTTGCACCCAGGTATATTTTTCTCATTTCTTGTATATGATAGTCTCAGATATATGTTAAACTTCTGGAAAATTTTAAGTGTGTGTTGCAAATTCAGCCATCTGCTTCAAAGTTGAAATGTTTATTTTGGTTAGAATAATGTTACAGGAAATGGTGGCATATCCTCCTTTTGCATCCCTTTTGTATGTACATTAATTATGGTCAAACGATCTCTGACTGCTTCAAGTTGATTACTGTCACTGCAAAATATATGTGCTCCATTAGTTGTGTGGTATTTTGAAACTTCTGTTTTATGCTGTTTTTTTTTTAATATTTAGTTGGCAGGACAGTATACCCACTCTTGCATACGAATCATCTGATTTGCATGAACAAATTGTTGCTAAACTTGTCAGGTGTCTTGACCATTCATAAGCATTGTGTCAAAACAAGAGTTTGAGCTTGTTTTATAAATAAATAAAAAACCTTGTTTACCTTAATGTGTGGAGGTGCCCAGCTAAAGTTCTTTTACCAGAACCTAAGAAAAGAATTAGGAAGGAGACTAATTGCGATCCATCAGTTTTAGAAGGTTTACTGATGCAAACTGGATCTCTGATTCAGATGAGCTTAAATCCACAAGTGGTTATGTTTTACACTTGGTGGAGGTGTGGTGTCTTGGAAATCATCCAAGCAAACATGTATTGCTCGGTCTACTATGGAGTCCGAGTGTATTGCCTTGGAGAAGGCATGTAGTGAAGCCGAATGGCTTAAGAACCTTCTGGATGATCTTCCCATTTGTGAAAAACCGGTACCGTCTGTGTCTATCCAGTGAGATAGTCAAGCTGCAATTGCAAAAGCCAGAAATAAGTTTTTAATGGGAAGAGTATGCATATATGCCTAAGGCACTCTATTATGAGGCAGCTGCTAGATCATGAGATAGTATCTCTTGATTATGTGAGGTCAGAGATGAATTTGGCAGATCCTCTGACAAAACCACTAAATAGGAAGTTAGTGGAAAGTACATTGAGTGGGATGTGACTTATACCTAAAACATAGGTCAAGAGTGATGGTAACCCAACCTATGTGATTGATGATATCATGAAGTAGGTTCATATGGGTAACAACAAGTCACTTGTTGATCGTGAGCAGCACTATCATTATGTTCATGTCTCATCCTATGGTGTAGATAGTGCTATCGACGATGAGAGAGGATGAGCATATTGCTCTTAATGGAAACCATAGCCCTTGTTGGGTGGTGTGCATAATCGTCGAGCACACTTGGTGGGTCCACCTATATGGGTGTGGAAGTGGGGCCGCTTCCAATGCGAATTTGGGTACATTCGCTAGAGCACTCATGAAAATCCAGGTATGGCGCATGGTCGAAACGTGCCAACCCGAAAGAGCAAGCAACTATTCATTGATGATTCAATATGGGTTGTGAGTAAATGTTTTACAATGAAGGAGATTGGTTCATAGAAACTATATGTTTCACCAACTTCTTGTAGAACACACTTTCATTCCCTAAGTAATGGTTCATAGACCGAAAGTCATCATTGCTAATGTATTGAATTGTCGTATTCGATCTCACGTTTTTTCCTTTTTTCCTCATGTTGGATTCTTATTTCCTTACCTCTTGAAATTTTGAAATTGTGGGGGATTGTTGGATATTTCTTCAATTTCAAAGATAAGATAGTCCCACATTGGATGGGAGATAACTCTTGGATGGGTATATTTGAGTCTTCTTGATAATGGGCTATTGGACTTGTTAATGGGCTAGGATTTTGGGGTAGCTCGCGTGCGCATGAGACCAAACCGGAACCGAGCCCAAATCGGGTTAGGCCGAATGGAAAATGTGGGCGATGGATCCGGAAAACCTTAGCGTGTGTGCGCTAGCGTCGCGCCTACACGGGTGCGCGCGCGGGTGCCCGAGTTTTGCCTCGCGATTTTTTGCCCCTTTGTTTTAAAGAATTTGTTAGGCCCATTACGACTTTTAATTTTACCCAACAGCCATATTCCCATTAATAGCGGTGTTTAATGTCTCAACGGCCATATTTTCTATTAATCACTGTTTTAATTTCGCAACGTCCATTTTTTCCTTAATAATGAATTCCAACGGTCATATTTTGTTTTATGGCTGAATTAAAATTTCCTATTGATTGCGAATCCCTACAGTCTCAATTTTTGCTCTATATAAACTCAACCTTTCTCTAGTTCTGTGGCTGCAAAAATTCATTCTTCCTCCAAAAGTTCATTGCTTCTATTGCTGTCCTTGTTGTTCCTCTTCCTCTTCCCGCGAGATCGAAGAGTTGTTGCTGCTCGCTGGAGCCTTGTATTGTGATTGCGCACTTACAAGGCCGTTGCCGTTGAATCTTGGAGGGTAGCCGCTAGACCTGACTTGCACCGAGTTCATACTCTGAGGGGCGAAAATCTACTCTTAAGGACAGTGCCTAGCACGCCTCGGCTAACCGATAAGTCCTTTTCCTTCTCTGTTTTTTCATAGCACCATCCTTTCTAATTCTGCAATTTACCCAACAATCTCAGCCACCATCTTCGTTTTCAAGATGGAACGTTTCATTGTTTGTTGTAGGCTTGTAGCACAAGCATTAAAAAATAAACATAATAAAGGTGATATATAACTTAATTAAAGCGGAGAAACAATCAATATGGATTTGTTGATTCAGGATACAAGTAACGGAATACACACATCACAGATTACAGAGAGGCGCAAAACACCCAATTTCTATATAATTATTGAAAAAAGAATTTGTCGAGAAACAAATAAAATTATGAAAAGAAACTAATCAGCCGATAGCCAGTATAGTTGCAACAGTTCTTTTCCCCCCTTAATTAACTAATTTTTATATCACAAAACAATTTATTTACACATTCAACCATTCAAAATGCTAAATTGTTAGTCCCAATCCAACGACATCACCTTCAGAAAGATGACCAACATCTGCTTGGCTTGTTTGATATCCCCTCTTTCGTATCCAAGTGAAACCAGAACCATAACCAGGTAAGATGTCACCCAATTTAATTTGCTCAACAAAACACTTCAAATGCATAGACTGTAGAATCAACTTCCAACGGCACGCAGATTTCATTTGCTTAGACAAAACAAATCAGCGGTTGAGCAAAACAAAATATAGAAAGAACCGCATCATACAATTTATTAACCACAAGGGGCAATTGGATACAAGCAACAAGCTACTGATAGCACATCACCCGGGACATGGTACCATATGAATCATCAGCTAAGTCGGACGACACAAGATAATTCAATATTCTGCAGACATTCTTGCATATAATACCCACGGGTACAGAATCAAACTTTCCCCGCTAGCGATGTCTCTGTATCAGGTAGTCAGAAGAATTTCAACTATCAGCATAAAACAACATAAACTTCATCATCTTTGTGTGAGTCTCCATAAAAGATCATAATCAACAAGGTAACATTGCATGTCAACAATCAAACATTATGACATTCCTACACCAGGGCCGGCACATACGCAAAACTTCCTTCACCACAAGACCATTTACTGCCAACAATGCGCACATATTCAAACTTCAGACTGTTTGACAATCAGACATTCCTCACACAGATCAAATCAAATTGACTGCTGATCTGCATCTCTATAACCAGGGTAAGACACAAGAGGCCCACTATGGCTATGGTAAAAACCTTCTCTTAAAGGAAAAAAATGTCACATATAGCAGAACCAAATATATATAATCCAAACACAATATCAACAAGATAGCCAACTGAAAAACTCAAATTTAACAATAGAATTTGATCGGTGTCCATCTCTGATGACTCAATTTTCTTCAAATAGAATTCAAACAGTGTCAATCTTTGATGCTCAAATTCCATGTCCTTGCAGGCATAAATAAAGTGCAAGCATGCATCACACACAATTATAAACAATATGGGCATACCAATGGATAAGAGATCCATTGGTTTTTTTTTTTTTTTTTTGTGGGGGGGTGGGGCAAACTGCCAGCATAAGCACAATCGATTCAAATGCAAAATTAGTTTTTCTGCCAAGACTGCATGCGGCTCGACCTCTTGACCTCACGCCTGCAGCCACAAAGGACAGCAACATCATCCTGCAACCAACAGGGTGGATTCGCCTATTTTCTCCTCATCTACCACTCCACAGCTACAGCTTGGGCAGCGTAGTCACATGTTGGAATATAACAAAATTTAAATTAAAACCCTAACAACTTGGAAAATAATGACACTTCAATAAAGAAAACCTACTATTGGAACCCTAAACATGAGTTTTCAAATTACTTGGGGCCAAGGGACCAGACCTGCAGTATGACAAATGAACAAAAAACCACATTGACCTTAGGCCTATCACAGAAGGTGTAATGGTTGTTTGATAGTTTACCTTTTAATACTGGCAAGTAGTTGAAGCAACTAGCTCCAGAATCTTGATAGATCATCATACTACCTACTGCTTGATACACCAGCATCAGATTCAACGAAGCATTTCTAGAGCATCACAGCTACAAGCCTACAACTACTCCTTTCAAAGCTCACAATAAAAACATACCAATGATGGGAACAAAGAAAAAGAATAAAACTAAAGACGAATGGATTAAGACTGTAAGAAACAATCCTTACCATTAACAACACCAGCAACAATTGGTGTCAATCTGGAACCAGAACCTTATACAAGGCAATATGACTCGGACAGCAAGATACTGACACGAACATCAAACCGACGATCACCATCACCACCACCACCACTACCATCATCATCAAATGGAAAATCATCCTCAATATGATCATCAAAGTCGCCACCATCACCATCACCACCATCACCATCACCATCAAGGACAAACAGCATCAGCAAGGTCATTCATTTGCATCATCTCACTGTCTGCCAATAATCAGCTACTAGAACTCACTTCTCGTACAAACTAGAAAGTACATGATATCATATTATCACAAAGTTAGAAAAGGGCAACATAACACAAGCATCAAAAAATAAGTCTACAAAAGAGAGATGAATGAAGAAAAGCAAGTAAGGTTTTCAAGAGAAGATATATGCTATCAGTCACCACACCACTGATTAAAGAGGGTTCCAGAATAGCCAACATATGAGAATCCAGAATAGCCAACATATGAGAAACACACATCAACTTTGTAGGAATAACCTTTAGATGTACAGTCCAGGGCTATCAAAAGCATCACAGAGGACTTCCGTGATGAACATACTTTGGAGAGACACCATCATGCTTCAGATGCAATTCTGAAAGCATTACTTCTACTCCTGCCAACCAGTAATAAATGAAATATGATACAAAACATTGACACAACATATTATCATTGAAAAGCAAATGTACCTTATCTGAGCCGCGTGGAGATGCACTACGAGAAACAGCATGGCGACCACGGGGGGAAGCACTTCGAGAAGAAGGAGATCGTTCACCAGGGCTATGTTTGGCAGGGCTTTGATCACGGGAATGCAGGGTTCTGTGAGGAGATAAGCTTCTACGAGGACTATGGCTTCGTCGAACAGGTGAACCACTGAACAGCATTCCAAATTAGACAAATATACCCAACTTGGAAGCGCCCAAGAAACTAACAGGAACAATAACCTACTTACCTTTCATACGAGCGGCTCCTGCTCCTCCTCCGGTCATCACCATACATGTCTCTGCCACGTCCTCTGTAGTAATCAGGGCTCAAACTGTGGCTTCTACGTCTGCGGCGATAATCTCTCTCTATGTCCCTCTCACTGTACCTGTCGTGATCATACCTTCCCCTGCTTCGACTACGGCTTCTCCGTCTATAATCTCTATCCCGGTAATGGTCATCACGATACCTGCCAGAGGAACCGCATGAGAGAAGTGGTATCAAACATTATTCCATCACTCCGCTCTGCAGATATCAGTAAACCAAGCTAACCAAATTGTTGAGGGAAATATGCATAAAACTTTTTTAAATTTAAACTCTTTTATAACCTAAATTCCTGAATAAACTAGGGGTTGTGAATTTTCATGTGTACGCACACGTGCTCTATTTGTTTTGTCTTGCTCAATGAGTGGAGATTCAATTTCTCCATAAGCATTATTAGTTTTCACATGAGGAAAGCTAGATGCTAGGTTTATGATACCTAAACACAGACTAAAGTTAAAGAATACGGCCCTTGTGCTTAATCTTGTTTAATTTTGGGTTTCTGTTTTGACAGCAGAAAACCTGCATTATGTACACTGGCATATGCATAGATGAAGTCATACTGCGAAAAGAAATTATTCAAAACCTTTGTGAAATAATTTGGTGGCAGAAAACATGTCATATAGATACTAGGTTACAGCAATGAGACACACAACTGAGTGAACAATCAACAACTAAATTGTACATTTAAATATATGCAAACTAGACTATTGGCTGGTAGATTATTTTGGGAACAGTGTTCCCATACTCAAAGATTTTTGATTGGTACACAATTGGGATTTCCAAGATATAGAAATATTATTCTCCTTATGGATTATTTCTTTTCTGAAGAAATAATTTACCCCCGCTAATATAATGCCAATCAAGCACACTGGCTTTGGTGGAGATAACATAAGCTATAAATTCTAACCAAAACAGAATTTGAATGCAGATACAGACGTCAGCCCAAATTCACCTAATAAGATGCATATATCCAACTAATAAGATGCTATTAACACAAAATTCAAGACGTCAATGTAGTACATAACCATGCCAAAACACATTTGAAAAAACAGTACATAATCATATTTGTTGATCGAACCAAGGCATATAACTTTTAAGAAAAATCAATAACCACAAGACTTGAACCATGCCTGGGTCTGGGGCTACGACTTCTGGACTTTGTCTTGGGGAAAACTTCCACAATCCTTCCTTTCTTACTGCAAACAGGTAAGATGAAAAGAAAAAACAATTATTGCAAGTTCAAGAAATACATCACAGTAAGTTTGAGAATACATAACAGCAGAAGTTTGCCAGATGAAAACAGATCAAAGTAATAAATAGATAATAATCATTGTCATAATTCCAGTGATGAACTGAATAATGGAAAGATTATATAACATCAATGCTTGAAGTTCCATTATTATAATGCGTTGATTTCCAATTGCAACCCATTTCTATTAAATGTTAATGATGTGATATGGGCTTGCGGCGAGAATCAATGGCAAACTGGTAGTTTTGGAAGTCGGGGGTATTTTTGTAACTCTGGACAAACCAGTCCATTATATATGGGGGGGCTAGGGTTATTGTGGGTCATGTTGAATTTGGTGAAGAATTGATTGAGAATAAGAGTAGAACATGTAGATTAGTGGGAGAGTGTGGCTTCCTCTCGAATCGACGCTTGGAAGAGTAGTTATCCTCTCAAATTGATGCCAATTATCATGTGTTTCCCTCTTTTATCTATAAAAATACTACAGTTCTTCCAAATACCTAAATTTCTTCCACAAAACCCTAGAAAATCCTATCAAATTGGTATCTGAGCTTAGATCCTGATGGTGACAACAAGAAAGATGGAAGCTTTGGAAGAGAAATTCGAAAGCAAGATGGGAGCGCTTAAGAAAAAGATGGAGGAACGAGATCAAGCGATGGATGCCTAACTTCAATCAACGGATGAGAGTCTTTTATCAATGAAACTCTTGATGAAGCAGATGTGGGAGAAGATCAGCCCTCCCTCCACCTGATAAGAAACCAACGAAGCCAAAATTGGAAACAGACGAAGACAACACAAATCTAGGGTAAAAACGCGATCTTTGGCCCAGGAAAAGAAGAAAGCCAACGACTTTGTGGAAGATCAACCACCTTACAGCGTAGATCTGAGCGTTGATCTGATCTTATGTAAAAGGCGCAATTTTAACCCACAACAAAGGAAAAATTGTCATCCTTGAGAAAGAACCTCCAGAGTTAGATCTAGGACCTCATGGTCCTTGAGAAGAAGCGACATGAGCCTCCTGCCTACTATCTCATCGCTAGGGGCACCACAGCCACTGGATAAGCCGCCTGGGTGCCAACAGCCCCTGGATAAGCTGCCTGGGTGCCAACGGCCTCTGGACGGGTCGTCCTGAGGGCCCATTGCCCCTGGGCGGGTCTTCCATGGGCCCGCAAGTCATGGTTTGTAGACAGAGGCCCTCCAAGGCCTCATCAATGGTGTGATGAGCGTGGACATTCAAGCGAGCTTGGTTTGTAGATAGAAACCCTCCTAAGCCTCGACGACGATGCAATGAGCATGGACATTCAAGCGAGCTTGGGGTTTCTACCCGGACTTCGATGAGGGTGGTGACTTTGGGGGGACCCGACGATGGCGAAGGAGGCTTGCGAGTCTATGACTTGTCGATAGAAGGGCCACATAAGGGCGATGACCCATGGGACAACTGAGGAGGACACAAGGGAGGCAAAAAGTTGTGGTGTGACGATGGATGGGGAGACAACGACGAAACTACAAGAGTCCATAGTGAATGTTCTGGAGGCCCAACAGGTCAATACAACACCTGTCAGCAATTCCACTACGGGCAGTCGACTCAGAGAGCAGGACATGTGGTTTTCAGCAATGAATGCATGGTCTAAAAGCTGAAGATGCATATTTTCAAGGGAAAGGATCTATATGAATGGGTCTACCAGACAAAACGATATTTCACTATTAGCCGCCTGACAGAGGAGAATTTAATGACAGCAGTGATTTGTTTAAAGGGAAAGGCGATGCTTGGTTTCAGTAGAGGGAGCAGAGGCAGCTTGTCAGCTCATGAGATGAGTTCAAAGACTGCTTTCTGCATCGGTTTCGAGACACCCGGGAGGGTAATCTACATGAGCAGTTCTTTGTCCTCAAACAAAAAGAAACTGTTAGAGACTACATAGAGAGATTCAAGATGTTATCGGGTCGCATGAAGGGGATTTCTGATGAGGTGTTGGAAGGAAATTTTATGAATGGCCTTAATAATAGCATCAGAGCTAAGTTAAGCATACTGAGGCCGAGGAGGCTTGGAGAGAATATGGAGCTGGCCCAAATGGTAGAAGACATTATCACTGCAGAGTGAGCTACCAAGAACATTCCACACAAATGCTACAACGGAAGCACAAAAGTCGCATCCAGCAACAGGTCAGACAAGTCAGGAGAAGAGTAGCGAGCAACAAACAGATAGCGGGTTCAAGCATCTCTCACAGAAGAAAATCCTAGACATGCACGCTAAAGGTTTATGCTTTCGATGTGACATGAGGTTCAGATGGGACATCAATGTCGGGATCGTGCTCTTCAGATTTTAGTTGTCTAGAAGGAAGAATGCCAAGTAGCTATAGAGGCCGAGCCAGGAGGGGACGAGCACACTCATTTGGAGTAGCATCCCCACGGGCTTTATGACACCACCTTGAGGACAAGATGGTTTTTTGGATGGAGTAATGATGTTATTTAGGGGTGATGGAAATCAATGGCAAACTTGTAATTATGGGCATCAGGTGTATTTTTGTAATTATGGACAAATCAATCCACTATATATATGTAGGGGCTAGTGTTATTATGGATCATGTCGAATTCAGTGAAGAATTGATTGAGAATAAGAGAGAAACATTTAGATTAGTGAGAGAGTTGGGCTTCCTCTCGAATTGAAAGTTGGAAGAGTGATCCTCCTCTCGAATTGAAAGTTGGAAGAATGATCCTTCTCTCGAATTGAGGCCAATTATAATGTATTTTCCTCTTTTATCAATAAAAGTACAACATTTCCCACAAATCCCTAAATTTCTTCCACAAACCCCACAAAACCCGAGTACCCTAGAAGATCCTTTCAGTTATCTTCTTTGGTTAACCGGCAATATTAGGATTTCTACCGAGTGCCTCCCACAAATTTAGATTCTCATTTAGTTTGAACCACCACAAGAAATTCTCTAGTACCCCTTGTACAAACACTGGATATTTATCCCACATGCTACTTAGTTGTTATATTAAAACTATCATTCAACTGTTCCTGGCAAAAGCACTGACTCGTGTATCTTTCAATTACAATACCAATTAAAAAACCATGTTGATATGTTTTCTTCTTCAAAATCTCTATTTAATCCTTAATCTAAAATGATGTGCACTCTTATGTTGTGTTATAGCACATATTACTTAATAAGATTCCTCATATATCCTGACCATATCGTTGAACCAATTTAACTTTTAGCATATAATAAAGGGTACAGGATTCCTGCGAGTATGTGTGGGTGCAAATTGTGCATGAAAGGTAAGACATAAACCTGCCAACCAATTAGCAACGTCTAATGGCCCCAACCCTCTGCTGATCAAAATTGTCACTATAAAAGATTGTCAAACCCCTTTATGGAGCCAGGGCGGTAAAAAAGCTTGGAAAATTCAAAGCTCACAAGCTTGAGTTCACTTGATAAAAGCTAATTTGTGTTTATTCGATAACTAAACAAACCAAGCTTGGAAACGCGTTCTACATGAACATAGATCGAGCTTGACAGCTCGGCCAGACCTGGATAGGATTGGCTCCAGTTAATGTTCAAGCTAGACTCATTTATCGTGGTTCTTTTATTGTGAAACGGTGATCAATTTGCACAAAAAAAAGCATTGGCAGTTGTATATAGGATCAAGGAGTTAAAACGCTTAGCTCAAATTGTCTCCGCATAAGCTTGCTCAAACTCGAATTTTGAACATAATTTAACTTGATCAGAACAAAATGAGCATACAGAAATAATTCTCTTTTCCATAGGTAAGAATAATAATGTAAGTGTTAGCTATCAAAAACATTCTCTCGTGTGGCTCGAGGCTAGATCAGGCTCATTGCAAACTCGCTCACGCCTATTTATTAAATGAACCAAGCTGGAACAAAATTTTGAGTTCAATTAGTAAAATGAACAAACATGAACAAACTAAACTCATTCAGCTCAATTTACAACCATATGTGGAGCATTCTCAATCTTTACTGCTCTCTAAGAAAAGTCCAATGAATGTTTACACACTAATCATGTAAAAAGTTGCCACCTAAAATTATTATACCTGATATCACATTATATCAAAAAAGAAAAAGAAAAACAGCAAGGCTCTCAAAGTGCACAAAGATGACCTATAAACAAAAAATATTTAAACCCATTCAAATTTCTACTAATATTAATAATTGATAGCATCTGATATTTTCATTAAAAACAAAAATATTGAAACCAGCTTGATTCTTACTACCCAATGCCAACTAGCGATGCATGTCAACCAGGAAGATATTTCAGGGATACTGAAAGTGAGAATCATTTATAATTTTCTATCACAGATATTCAAAATTGTTATTTCATATTTGCATTACAAGCATGCATATCACGTAGTTTTGAAATACAAATATATTAAGGGTTCCAATCACTGGCATTCCACATGGCTACTTGCATTGCAAGTACGCATCACATGGTCTAAAAATACAAATATATAAGGGTTCTACAATGAAACAAAATGATACGTTGACACAAAGATGATTGTCACACAAAATATTGCAATAATATATATGAAAGGTTTCTCATGAAAGTTAGAACGAACTCTTTCATATCTGCATGCACTATAAGCGCAAAACAAAACCAGGACACACTATCTATTCATAAACAGCAACAAAAGCGTAAGTAACTTTGCTGGTAGTTACTGACTAGATCTAGAGAATTAAGGTTACCAGGCTGATCATATTCTTAAAAACTAATGCTGATTCTAATTTAGAGAGTATACCAAATGGTTATTCATATCGGGAAGCTCCCCTGAACAACTTAACATCATTGCTTACCTATATAGGTATTTAAGCAAGGAGGTGACAGATTACATCAATCAAGCTTCAACAGGCTGAAAGATATACGTAGGATCAAAAGTTGAATACCAACTTTAAGCCTGGCAAAAAGGTAAAATTCAACATCCCGCATCGCAAACTCTGGCCCCATGCAACTATGATACATATCAATTGGTAGGGATTATCACCCCTAAATATTTTGTTACAAAAGATCTAACGCAAATAAAATATGGGAAAAGTTAAATCTAACAGAACAACATGTGATCATCAAACAATATATCAATATGTAGTAGGTCCAAACATTATTCAAACGCATATAAGAATATGATACATTAATTATTTATATGTCCTGGTAAATAGAGGTTACATGGTTTAGGAACTACAAGCTGGAATCATAATAACGTTTACAATGATATAGCCAACAACACTGGAGAACCCGGTGTTTGTCCTTTTGTTGCCCCAAAATTCATTTTTCTTTCAATCCAACAGAAATGAACAAAGTCACACATTGGCATCCACGTCCTTTCAAAAAACTATCACAAAATAATCTCACAGACAAGCATAAGGAGATACGTAAGAAGAATGAGGGCAAAAAATATGAAAATCCTCCTTAATAATTTCGATACATGAATCATGATAAAAATAGGGTGCATGCATTGCAGAGTGATACATATGTGGGTAGATGAGTTAAGGTTATATATTTATTTTCTTCAAAATCACCAATAGATGTTATGTTATGTGCCATAGTAACTAACTCATATAATGTACCAACAAGGATGACAACGTATCTATGGAATGTCGTAAGAAGATTATGACCAGGTTCCGATGCAATCAAAAAATGGCCATGGTTCTAACCAGGAACTCAAATAGACTGAAACAGAATGTTAGCACAATATCACGTTTCACCACAATAGTAACAAAGTACCAAAGATTGGCAGATGACATTGATAAAGGGATTGATATCAAGAGGCTTATAATGAGCAGTTCTAAGTTAACTGATTTAATATATCATTCTTCGTTGTTGTATATTGGGAGACCAATTGAAGACGTGAAAATGCAATCAACCAACAAAGCAAACAAAATTCACATATAGTAATAAAGGTTAAACCAAAGAATACCAGAAACAACCTAAAAACATCAACCACGAGAAAAAAAACTGAGAAATTAAACACATAGCCTACATTGGTTCAGCATTTGGCCCATATTTCGCAAATTGCACCATGATATCTCGTCCATCGACATTCCTCCCTGTAAATAAAAACAGAAGAAATGTAAAAGTAACATCCTACAAAAAGTTAAGTAAACAAAATCCCAAGAAAAAGGAAAGCCTCAAAATTTACCATCAAGTTTTTCGACTGCTTTCTGTGCCTCATCAGCGTACTTGTACCTCACGAAGGCAAACCCTCGCGATTCCCCGGTCCTTTCATTTCAGAGAATGAATCATCAAAAATCAAAAAACGCATGAAAAAAAAAGTAAAGAAGATGGATTTGACAAATAAATTACCTGCGATCCCTCGGGATGAAGATATCAACAACCTTTCCGTACTTGTCAAATAGCGGGAATAGATCATCGGCCGTAGTTCCTGCATAGAATCAGAAGTAAATCAATGAAATGGAGATAAATTGAGAGGGCTAGATGAAAATATAGGACACTTACTGAAGGTGATGTTGAGGACGAGGAGAGAGAAAGTGTCTTTGATATCGGGAGGTCCGGATCGGCCGAAGTGTGACATCTCTTTCTCGTTGAATGAAGAAAGTTTTGGAGCGAGAGATAGAGCTAGAGTTAGGGTTTCGAACGAAGAACACGACACCCGAACGTTCCTGATAGGGTCGGTGGATTGAGCCCTATTGCGCCGTTTCGCTTGGGGTGGGATAAATACATGGAAACTTCTTCGCGCACCCACCTTTTTACTAGCGCGCACAACCGCTTATTCACAAGTTTGCCATCCAAAATTTACCCTCGTTTAACCTTCCCCGACCGCCGCCGCCTTTCCGCCGACAGGTTTTAGGGTTTGGAATGATAGGACAGAGGGAGAGTGGGCGGTAAGGGGGCGGCATGGACTCGGTTGTTGGCAAAGGGTGCGGCGGAGGGGGGCTAGGGCGGGGTTGTCGGTAGATGGGGCAAAGGAGTGGGAGGAGACAGAGGAGAGGGCTGGTGAAGAAGAAGATGGTCGGCAGGGGTAGGGGTGGCAAACGGGTCGGGTCGGGTCGAATCAGATTTGACCCGACCCGTATAGTGGTAACCCCTAACCTGACTCGGATTGAAGTCGGATCGGGTTCGGGTGATTCGAAAAATACCCATGTCGGGTTCGAGTTCACCCGTCGAGTTAAGATTTGAATTACACACAACTGCTCCTTTTTCAATGTCTGGCTATTTATTAAGAGTCGTCGTCAATTTATTAAGTGTTGCATAATTACCAGTAGCTCGTCGCTTAAACCTCACTGATGACAGCGGGAAAGTATAATTAAATTTACCATTTTATTAACGAAAGTAATAAAAGTAGCTAAAAGTTGTATGTAACGAGAATTGAATCCAATACCTTTAAAAGAAGAGGACAACAATTCAAACCGTATAAGCATAACTCACATTGTAATTGTGTGTTGAAGTTATTATTTAAATTTTTATATACAAAGAGAAAGTAAACCAAGTGGAATTAAGGCCATTCGGGTTGATATGTCAAACTCATACCCGACCCGTATTTTATCCGGGTTGGGTCGGGTCAACCCAGATCCTACTTGATCCGGATTGGCCCCTACACATACCCGGTTAAGGAGGCCGATTTCAGGTCAGGTCGGGTCGGGTCGGTCTCATTTTGCCACCCATAGATGTCGGCTGGGGCTGGGGAAGAAGAAGATGGTCGGCGGAGGGGGCGGACACAGATGGCAAAAATCCTAAATACACATCAACTTTTGAGGTGTATTTAGCACACCTCAATATAATACAGATGGCCCTAGATAACGGGGAGTTACTATGCGCATAGACCTAATTGTTACTCTCACAGACCACTTGTACACGCCCAAAACGAATTAAAAATTATTTTTTTTACCTTACACACAACATAATATCTCTACTTTTCCTCTTTTATCCTCTTAATCCTCGTCTGCTGTCTTCCTCTGCGTCTCACAGCCGCTAGCATTTGTCGCACCCCACACTCCCACCACCGCACCCCCCCGACCATCCCCTTCTTCATCACCCGCTCTCTCGCTCCGCTGCTTGCGAAAGGGGGAAGGGGGAAGGGGGAATGAAGAGTGGGATAAGTAAGAGTGTGTGCGATGAGTAAGAGGTGGGGTTGCAGCAGGGGGCACTCGAAGCGGGGTGACGAAGACGCCTGCTGCGAGAAGAGTATGAAGATGATGGAGAAGGATGAAGAGATGGAGCGTAAAAGAAGAAAAGGTTTCAATGGTGATCTTGTAAATTTTAAATGGCAACCTTGTAAATAAGTAGTTTGCGTGAGTAGCAATTAGGTCTATGCGCACGGTAACTCCCTGGATAACGGGGTGCTACAATTTGTTGTATGTTATGAATCAACTACTAAGGGAGGAACCCCCAGCCCTTTATTTATAGGCAGTATAGGAGAGTTATAAGATAAGATACATAGATATGGGTGTATCTCTAAGATACCCACAATCCTAACCAACTCTGGTTCATATTCATTCACAACACTCCCCCTTATCCAGCCATAGGTGTGGACTCTGCTCATGAATACTTCAGGATTCTGAGTGTAATGGGAGTTTCACATGGGGTGGATACTTCAGGATCCTGAGTTAGTGAGGTTTGCCTCGTTAAAACCTTTAGCTATGGAAACCCCCGTGGGAGAAACCATAGTTAAGGAAAAACGAGTACAAACGCTCTTTAACTCTCCCTGAGTTGTACAAGTGACTCTGCTCATGAATACTTCTGGATTCTGAGCATCACAGAGGGGTAGATACTTCAGGATCCAGAGTTGATGTGATTTGCTTCGTTAAAACCTTTGGCTATGGAAAACCCAGTGGGAAAAAACCATAGGTAAGGGAAAAGAGTACAAATTCCCTCAACTCCCCCTGATCTGTAAAAGCTCTTAGGCTTTCAGATCTCTTAGGCTTATCTCATCACTCCTATTTACAACATTCCGAAAATATACACAGATTACAAATATTATCACCATTAAGCAGCTGCTGAATCCAGAAACTCTGGAGAGGTGTGCTAAGTTTCGTCGCCTCTTGTCATGCCCTGTTTTGCACTATACGTGTATTCAACTGTGTACACGTGGTATTTCTACCTACGGGGCATACGTAAGCGTGAAATAAGCGTAGATATCGATGAATGTGACGTAGTGCAAGGGGAATTAGGCCGTAATACGTGGCTAAGGGAAGAGAATGCGAATGTGAAAGCGGGAGAAGTGCAAATGACGTCGTGGGTGTAAAACGACAGGAGTGTGTTAGACATGTGTGTGTGAAGCATGTATGCTCGCATGGATGTGCATGGATGTGTGTAGAAGGAGCCATGCAAGTGTGAAAGGGTTAGGGGTCAATGGCAACCCCCTTAAATTTCTGAAAAGGCGAGGGGCAACACGGTCTTTTTGACTAAAACTGATGTGCGTACATCCTGAAGTTGTGTGTGCATAAAGTAATGGCATCCTTGTAAATACCTAGAATATGGATGGGTATTTTGGTCATTTAACATGTTGCATGTTTATCCAAAAGAGGGTTCTAGGAAGAGATTTTTTGAATGAATCTTCTCTTTCTTTCTTTAAGCTTCTTTTCTTTTCTCTTCTCATCTTTTCTTTTCTTTTTCTTCCCCTATAGGGCCGGCCACCCTCTCCTTCCCTTTCCCCTTATTTTCCAAATGAAAAACCCTAATCTCCATTTCCAATTGAAAGGAATTCATGCATTCTTGAAAAGAGAAGAAGATGGAGAAGAAAGAAAGAGGAAGAGAAGGGGAATTAAGCTTTTGAGGTAGGAATCTCTTGGAGTTGGAATTCCAATCAATTAATTTTTGCTAATTTGTTTCTTTAGCATGTTTTATCCAATATGTGATGAAGATAGTCAATTTTTACATGCTATTGCTCAATTTCACAATTTTCCCTTTGAAATTCTTAGTAAAGTCATATCCTTTTGAATTTCAGAAATCTTGATGTCTGATTTTGGTTTGATTTTGGTTACTGTAGCTCGAATTAGGGTTCGAAAAAAATATGAGCTTGCAGATCTTGAAGTTCTATCCCAAAATCATATAAATTTTGATATATGTTCAATTCAGAAATTAGGAGGAATAAATCCATCTTTACAACATGTCTGTTTGATTTTCAGTGTTGACACAGTTTAGTAAAATTGTCCTAAATAGCTGCACACATCATGGAATTTTATGATCTTGGTCTTGTTGGAAAGCTAACAGGTTTTTCTAAAAATTCACCAGTGTGCTTATATGTCGAATGTCTGCCTCCAACATGCCCAAAATTGGCTTTCAATACAGGCTCTGAAATCTGTCTGAAAAACAGATTTGACACACTTCACCAAATAATTCACCATAAATAACAGACGCAATATTTTTGTATGAAATTTTGTATGTAAATCCATAACACCCATATCTACAACTTTGTAGTTTTAAGTTTTTCTGAATTCCAACTTCAATTGCCTCAAAAACCACCCACAATCTGACTGTTCTGCAATTTCAGCAAGCTGAATTCATTAAGTGTTGTTCTTACTCAATAATTGTGGTTAATTGGCCATCATTATTCTTGTTTAATATAGTTATGTGATGAAATGAATTTTCACGTCCTTGGTACATGTAAATGATATTGTGTTACTTTGATATGGATGACGCCCGCCATGTGTTCGATGAAATGCCTCAACGAAGGCAATATCTGAAAATTTGAGTAACGTGCATTTGTTAGTGTTGGCTTGAGCCACGGTGATGATTGGTGAAATTAGAGGCGTGAATGGCATGGGAACATCGTGTTTGTGAGTGGATGATGTGTTGTGATAGAGGGCATGTCACGTGAGTGCATGACCCTATGCTTAATGATGGACAGCTGAGGTGATGTGTGCATACCCTTGCCATCAAGACCCCTAACGTGTCACTTATGATGTTAACTAATAAAATTGAATAAATCTCGGTCCTCTCTAATGAGGGTGAGTTAGAAAAGCCCGTGTTTTAGGTGGGATTTGAGTAAATTGTGGATATGAGGCATGGACTGTGAAGTTGGGAAGTGATTATGTGATGTGTGGAGTTTACACACACTCGCCTTTACCGGTAGTGGAGGGGATTTTACACCCACTCGCCTTTACCTGGAGTGGAGGGGTCATACGGAGGTTGGGTTATATGTGGATAGCCTCACTCCTGCTAGGGACGGAGGAGGTGAGAGGCTCGGCGTACAGTGCCTGTGTCCACTGCGTCGTGTGCTATATTCACCCCAAATTTGGGGTGAAGTCCAGGTCCTAGTATCACACAGTTTACCCGAGTTCCAAATTAATTCAATTATAAAATAATGAAATGAGGATTGGCATGTTACTCCTTCTGCTGGCAGCACTTCCCCTTCACTTGCCTTCTTCTTTGTGACTCTGTGTCATACCACAGGCACTTGTACTTGTTTTATCAGATAGTGCTTGCCTGAATACGTGCGTTGTTATTATTATTATTATTATTATTCGTGCTAACCCTTTCCTTGCAGTAACTCGACACTGGACCGCAGGTATGATTTCCTTGTTTTAACTATTTCATTTTCATTATATCACTTAGTTACATGCTCTATTTCTCTTGCTTGCCTTGGAATTTGATAACCTTAAATGGAGTTCCAAACCCAAGTTGGTTCCTACTGGGGCACACATTGATGTGCTCCTCCTTATTTTTCAGGTAGCAGGGTCAGTTTGGTTGGAGGTGACTTGGAGTTGGGAATCAGGGGTAGTACTTGGTGTGAGCTGTAGCTTGTAGAGTGACTTGGTTGCCTTGGGAAGCAGAGAATGACGGTGTATATGTAGTGGTGTACTTGGAGTATGTATATTAATGGAAGTTGTTGTATGTATGATATGTTGTTGTTGATCTATATATTCTTGAGGTCGTTTTGATGTTATTGTGAAGCTTTACTTGTACTATCCCAGCATGTGCGTAGTGGCATGCTTGTTCAGTTTCTACTTTTCCTTTATTTTCCTCTCTCATCATCCCCACTCTTCAGAATACTTGAAAAAAATTTATTAAATGCCGGGTTTTCTGGGAAATGGGACGTGACACCTCTGATGTGGTCTTCAGAGTCTCAGACTATGTGGTCAGCTCCACAATACCACCCTATATCCCAGTCGTCACTGGGATGTGATGTACCACTAAGCGCCCTCAAATACACCATTAGTGTGGTGAGAATCTCGGAATGATAGGATGATGTTGCCTTCATAAGTTGCTTTGCTGATCTGCAGTAGATGGTCATCCCACTATGGGTACTCGTTCTGTGATTTCTCAGTATATGGACCAGACCTGTAACCTGCATTTGCATAAACATTGAAGGATGATACTTCATATTGTAAGTCCAAATCTTTCGACCCTGGAGGAAGCGCAGAAGGCATAACTCCGGTCTAATGGCCCTTTTTAGGTGCCAACTATCTCTGGCTAATGAGTTTACTGCAACTGCTATATCGGGACGCGTGCAGTTAGCCGAGAGTCCCTAATTGCACTAGATAATGGACTTTAGGAGCAGTTATATTCTCCCTCTCTTCCAGCGATCGGAAGGGTTCTTTTTGTACATCCATTAAGTATACAACCATATGTGTACTTTGAATGACAATGGTCCTTTTAATTTCTCCAACGCACTTCTAGGCGTATGTAACAGGATTCTATGAGCCATGACTTTATATTTGCCTAGGTCTTTTTATTTCATGTTTAAAAGTCAGGCTTGAACAGATGTTTCGGTTTTCTCTTCAGGAGATCCGATGAGATTTTAGTTGTTTACAACTATGATCTCAAATCCTGCTCTTTGCTCAGATGCAAAGACAACCCTCAGTAGGAATCATTGCTTTGTCAAGCGATTCTCTTGGTTGTACATTATTCTTATTGTTTTTCTTCAATAAAATAGACGTCCTGAAGTCTATTCAGGCATTTAAGGAAATGTGGAAATTATCTTTACCAAGATATCCATAAGGTATGCCATCACAACATCCAATAACAGCATATCCAAAAAATTTCCTTCGCCAAATCGTAAGGTATTCGCTTTTGATAACTTAGGGAGACTGATGCATCATTTATGAGGCATGCTCGTTTTAATTTGTTCGATCCCTAGTTTCAACGAAATTTTCCTTGGGCTATAGGTTGTACCTTATAGCATATGATTTTGTATTTATTTTTCTTATGTGTGCAATACTTTATTTTATCCACAGGTTTGACACCTTTTGGTGTCTGGACTTCAGGTCCGAATATTTCATGTTTCATTAGTGAGTTCAGCTCATCTTTTATTACCTCGTTCCACATTTGGCCAATCTCTACCTTTGCATTTTAGCAACGGAGTATGGAACGATAATTTATAAGCATCAACGCGTTTGCGATGTATATGGCAATATGATACGTGAATACATTATCGGCAATTTATGTTCTATCTGTCCAATACATCCCCAGTACATACACCATTTACTTTCAATTTCAGTTTTTCCCGGCAGTTCCTCTGCAGTGGATTTTGGGAAGGGTGTGGGTGTGGACAAGAGCTCATTGTCATGTGGTAGTATTGTCTTAAGGTCTCCAGGAGTTTCTGTCCTTAGAGCCTAGTGGTCTGCCTCTTTTCTGTTGAGAATCAGCCACTTCTGCTGCTGGTGGATTGCATCCATTCTCGGGGATGTCAATCCTAGCCGGCGTTTTTACAGCAGTGATGTGTGATCTGACAATATTCTGGATGTCAGTAAATGTAACGACCCGCTCTCGGGGGCCAGTTACTTATTTGATATTTGTGCAGGTCCTGCAGTTAACCAGTGAAACCAAAATAGACATGATGCAGAGATGTACAAAAATACCCAAATAGTGTCCATTATTATAATCCATCATGTACAAAGGTTCCAACAATGATACATGAAAGAAAGAAAGTACACAACTGAAAATAGTTCTGGAAGCTGCGGTCTCATGGTCGAAGTCTGGCGCTATTAACTCAAGAGCATCTGCCTCCTTATGTACGTTGTCTGCGGTGCCACGGAGATGGAACCGCAGGTAAGTCACAACAATTCTAAATAAAGAAAAAGAAGTAATGTACAAGTATGAAAAAGGTAACTACGTACAAGTAGACCAAAGTGAAAGTAAAGTATGGTGTGTGTACAAGTGTAGAAAGTAAAGTGTAGGTGTAACAGGCTACTGCTGTAGCTAAAAGTACAACAAGTAAAGTACGGTGACTGTGCTGGTAAGGAAAGTAAAGTGCATGTACTGTAAAGAAAGTAACTGTGCAAGCTACACTAGAACTACGTGACTCAAGTAGGAGAGTATGATATGCAACCATAAAGTTCATCTATTGCCAAGGACCGTTTTGCCGACGCAGGCAGACCTTGTAGTTTTACCGATGCAGGCAGACCTTGTAATTTTGCCGACGCAGGCAGACCTTGTAGTTTTACCGATGCAGGCAGACCTTGTAATTTTGCCGACGCAGGCAGACCTTGTAATTTTGCCGACGCAGGCAGACCTTGTAGTTTTGCCGACACATGTAGACCTTGTAGTTTTGCCGACACAGGCATGCAAGTAGATGAACCCCCGGTCATAGCTCCCACACTCTCTCTACAATGAGTTACCCCAAACCCCAGTGATGTGTATCTATTCGAGATGTTCCACAAGATGTTCCACGAGATGTTCCAGCAGATATTCCACACATGATATTCCACATGATGTTCCACAAGTTACTTGTCAAACCAAGCCAACTGGTTGACTTCCTCATTGAAAACCAGCAAGTAGGATAAAGACAAGTCCAACACCAAAAGCTGTTACTTCCGTGCTTTGAGCACGTGGTAGTTGATTCGGGATATAAATTGCATATTTTCCCCCTAACTATCCCCATTTTGTGCCAAAGATTAGGCTTAATTGTGCTCTTTCTGGGTATATTTTCATTTCATATCAATTTTAGGGCTTATTCTCATTCTTGGCACAAAATACGGTTTTTATCATCTTTATTGGCTTCCTATTATTTTTCCTAGCTCCTGCTATTATTGTGATCATATCGCCATTTTTTGGGAATTATTTGAGCGTTAGAATATTTTATATAACATTTTGGAAGTCAATATTGGGTTTTTAGTAGTCATTAAATTAATTTTATCATCATATGGACTAATTTATCCTTCTAATATTTTTCAGGTACTCTTGGGAGTCTTAGAGATTTTCCAGAATTTTTTGGGAATTTTCTGAGCATCCTAGGTATTTTCTACAATTTCTGGAAGGTGAAATGGGGTTTAAAACCCCATAAAAAGAAAATTAAGGTGCGCCACGTGGCGCAACCAGCTGTCGCCACGTGGCGCCGAGATTGATCCCGCCTGGCCGCCTGATTGATGTGGGCCGCTGCTCACATGTAAGAAAAAAAGAAAAAAAAATAATAAATGTTCTCATTTTGCGGGCCGGCCCGCGTTGGCCGGCCCGCTTCGTTTTCCTTGGCTCCCCGCGCGCGCTTATATTATTTATAAAAAAAATGTTTTTTTTAAAGCTGAGCGGGCCGCTAGCCCGCTCGAATTTTTCGAGCGGGCTTCGCCCGCTCTCGCGAGCGGGCGGCCCGCTCGAAAATTTCGAGCGGGCCCCGGTCCGCTCGAAGGCAGCAGGCGCGCGCTTAATTTTTTTGCGGGCGTGCGGGTTTGGCGGGTCGGATCCGACCCGATCCGACCCGCAATGAGTTTAAAACAGGCCTGGGTGCGAAAATTGGAAAATATCTCGGTTTTTAGGGGTTTTTGCTTGCGTTTTTTAGGGTTCTTGGAGCCCTAGCTCCAATTTTCTAGTGCTTGGAGGGGGAAGAGGCCATTAAAGGATGAAGGAAGCTAGGAGGAGGAGCTAAAGTGGAAGGGGATGCTTCATTTGGAGAGATTTGGGTGAAATCATTCCTCTCCCTTTTGTAATTTCATATCTCTCAATTTGTATTGAATATTGGGTTATTTTTGAATGAGAATTCCATCTTTGATTTCATAATGATTGAGTAGTGTAAGATTGCTTGGGATGTGATTTATTGATGTTGTGTGTTAATTATTGCCCTAACTCCCTCTTGCCTATTATATTGTTAATGTTGGATGTATAATTAGGGCACAATTTCATTGGCCAAGTCCCAAGAGGGCAATTTGAGAAAATGTCATGCTCGTAATTTGATTAGTGTTCGATTATACGTCCATTCCTATTGCTAATTGTGATGTCCTTTAATGTTAAATTCTCCGATTGGGCTTCCTTAGCCGGATGACCAATTGAAGTATATGAGGGTAATTTGTGCTTAATTAACACCAACATTAGTGAATTCACAACCCATGCTCCTCGCCTTGCTACCCTAATTTCTCCCTTTGGCTCTCTAACCCTACCAATATAGGTTAGGATTTTTAGTTTCACTTCACGTTTTTTTCACCACGATTTTCACACTTCCACCGTTAGTTTAGGTAGTTGTAACACACTTTAATTTTCTTTGTCCGTCAAATCTTGTGAACGTAGAACGAATTGTCCCTGTGATCCGACCCGGTACTCACCGGTTATTTTTATATTGCATTGACGCTCCTGCGCTTGGGAGTGGAAGGCGTGCCCCGTGCGCGTTTTCTGAGTCAACCAATTGGCGCCGTTGCCGGGGATAACAGTTTTTATTAGTAGCAATTTTTGATTGATTTTGAAAGTTTTAGTGTGATACTCCTATCTCTTAGTGTGTGTCTTTTCGTTTATTTATTTTTCACTTATTGAGTCGTTTGGTTGTTTACTTTCATTTTCTTGAGAATTTTTTTTTTAAAAAAACCATGGCATCTTCTTCGGACTTTTCGGACTTTGATTTGGAGGATATCCCACTTCCGCCATACTTTCATGGCACGGAGTGGGAGAACCCTCACTTACATATTAAAAATTTTGAAGATTGGATGCAATCATGTCTTGGTGGGAATATCGATGATGATTGCATATATTTTAGATTCTTTCCCGATTCTTTACAGGATGATGCTAGACTTTGGTTTGATTCATTGTCTCTGGACTCACATTTTACTTGGTTGTCATTTCAGGCTGAGTTTCTCCGGGTATTTTTGCCTATCTTTTTGGAGCAGGTACATGGGCGGCAGGCCATGGAGCATGTAGCGAGCTTTATCCAGGCTGAGTGGGAGGCCTACCATCAGGCTTGGCAGAGGTTCACTGATTTGGTGCTTGCGTGCCCACACCAGAGCTTTCACGAGGATCATCTTCTGCAGATCTTCTACACAGGGTTATCGCCATCTGGGCGAGATTTGGTGCAGATGAGCTGCGGTGGAGAGTTCTTTGATTATTCGACAGAGGATTCTTGGTTGTACCTGAGAGACCTTGCAGAGTGGGAGCAGACTGAGCCATCTGGAGAGCCGTCACTTGGATATGAGGATGATGGCCAGTCCCAGCTTCCACTTCAGGATGCAGAGCTGCAGGTCCAGTGCCAGCCTGAGGAGCCAGCTGAGGGCTCATTCCAGTGTGACCCTATGGATTACCTAGAGAGACCTGTGAAGAGGGTGCATTGGGGCCAAGTAGAAGAGTTTGAGCATATATATATTGAGGAGTCAGAGGAGACAGATGACGGAGTGCGTGTCGACCACGACGGTGACACGATGCATTTTCATTTTGAGGTTGAGGATGAAGCGGATGTGCATGATGGCCGAGAGCAGATCGAGTACACCATGGAGCCTGAGCCACAGGCCACTTCAGAGTTAGCTTCACAGGTCGAGGCGGTTGAGTATTTTGGGAGGACGACTGAGATGAGCTATTTCTGGGATGGCGAGGATGATGCGTACTTGGATTTGCCCGAGACGTGTCTACCTCCAGTCCTATCACAGATGTCACTTCCCTCGCCTCAGGATGCGCACTTGCCAGTCATCGAGGAGGTTTGTCAGGAGCATTTACCAGTCGTGGGGAGTGCCGCAGAGACTGTTGGTGTTGATATTGATGTCGAGGAAGAGGGTAGCGACGGGGATTGTGACATGGTATATATTGAGCCCGAGCTTCCTCCTACTCCAGTTTTCTCTCTGCAGCCACTTCCACCTCCTCTTGAGGCCGTGCATCATCCAGAGCCTAGCATCACATTTCAGGGAAGTTCCCATCTTTCTTTTCCCTCCACCCCCGAATCCAATTATTTAATTCCATATCATAATGATTCGGATTGTCGTCATTTGATTGTAAATTCCTTTATTCATTTCGACGACCCATTTTGGCAAGCTTTTCAGTTGGATGGGCGCTCTCGCCCAATTATTTTTGACACGACCTATCTCCCCCATTTTGCAGGATTCCATCACAAGGAGATGCTTGGGGTTGTGTCGCTTGCCATTGATGCCCGCATTGGAGGTAGGGCATTGGACGTGGCGACGCTCGCGGAGGAGCGAAAGGATATGATCGAGCAGTTGCCACCACAGTTACAAATTTTGGATCCGCCTTTTGCCACGGTGTGTTCTTTCCATGTAGTGTAAATAAATAAAAATTAAAAAGTTAGTTTGCTTTTGCATGTTTGCTTTCGTATTTTTTTCTTTTCTAGGATCTTTTGCCGAGATCTAGTACTCTCCCAACATTGAGGACAATGCTTATTTTAAGTTGGGGGGAGAGTGTTAGAATCTTTAGGTTTGTTAGGATTTTGGCCTAAATTTTTTTTTTTGAGATTCCTCCAAGTCTCGCCTCATTCCATGAATTCATTGCATATCATATTTTGGCTTCCTCGTTCCTACGCCATTAGCTTTGTTTAGTCCCTACTTGCTTAATGCCATGCGATTTTTCGGATTATCATTTTGGTATCGATTTCTCGATGTTGGATTGGTATGTTTTCATTTCTTTTCCAATTTGGATTCATATGTTAATATACCATGTATGAAGCTATTTCATATGTCGTGATGTCTTTTTGAGACAATTTGGGAAAAGTTTGGTGTAAGCGATTTCATGTGTTGGGATGAATGATGTAGTTTTTAATTGGATTGCGAGTGGCCAAATTGTGTTTGCTTTGTTTTCCTCTTAGGAGTGGGTGGATGAGTTGCTAATTCATGTTGGAATGAAAAAGAAAGTTAGTATAAGTGAATGTTTCTTTCTAATTGAATCGAGTAGCCGGTGCCCCACGAAACATTGGGGAGGACGCCAAAGATGAGATTTAGAAGATCATTCCATCCATTTGCATATATAGCGTCATCGCGTGTATGCAAATGTGTCGGTGTTTGCATTTATGGCGTTATCGCGTGAATGCAAAACATAAACATCAAAAACAAAAAAAAAGAAGAAAAAAAAAGAAAAGAAAAGAAAAATGAATGAAAAATGAAAGAATAAGCAACATGAGTGATGCAATCTCATCTCCCACAACTTAGAAGAAATTTCTTTCGTTTTGGCCACTTTCATGAAAATTGAAAATTTGACATTGTGATATTTCCGGATACGTGTGATACGGTATTTATTACTTCACTTTTCTTTGAATTGGATTGAGGGGAGTATCATTTGTTGTTTGCTTTCATATATTTGGTATATTGGCTTTGAAATCAATTGGAAACATCATTTTGGGGTGTGCCATGAAGATATTGTGATTTTGGTGCATGTCATTCAATTTAATCCGAATTTATCGCGTATTTTGCTAGGGACTAGCAAAAAGCTAGTTGGGGGGTGTGATTCGGGATATAAATTGCATATTTTCCCCCTAACTATCCCCATTTTGTGCCAAAGATTAGGCTTAATTGTGCTCTTTCTGGGTATATTTTCATTTCATATCAATTTTAGGGCTTATTCTCATTCTTGGCACAAAATACGGTTTTTATCATCTTTATTGGCTTCCTATTATTTTTCCTACGCTCCTGCTATTATTGTGATCATATCGCCATTTTTTGGGAATTATTTGAGCGTTAGAATATTTTATATAACATTTTGGAAGTCAATATTGGGTTTTTAGTAGTCATTAAATTAATTTTATCATCATATGGACTAATTTATCCTTCTAATATTTTTCAGGTACTCTTGGGAGTCTTAGAGATTTTCCAGAATTTTTTGGGAATTTTCTGAGCATCCTAGGTATTTTCTACAATTTCTGGAAGGTGAAATGGGGTTTAAAACCCCATAAAAAGAAAATTAAGGTGCGCCACGTGGCGCAACCAGCTGTCGCCACGTGGCGCCGAGATTGATCCCGCCTGGCCGCCTGATTGATGTGGGCCGCTGCTCACATGTAAAAAAAAAAAGAAAGAAAAAAATAAATGTTCTCATTTTGCGGGCCGGCCCGTTGGCCGGCCCGCTTCGTTTTCCTTGGCTCCCCGCGCGCGCTTATATTATTTATAAAAAAAAATGTTTTTTTTAAAGCTGAGCGGGCCGCTGGCCCGCTCGAATTTTTCGAGCGGGCGGCCCGCTCGAAAATTTCGAGCGGGCCCCGGTCCGCTCGAAGGCAGCAGGCGCGCGCTTAATTTTTTTGCGGGCGTGCGGGTTTGGCGGGTCGGATCCGACCCGATCCGACCCGCAATGAGTTTAAAACGGGCCTGGGTGCGAAAATTGGAAAATATCTCGGTTTTTGGGGGTTTTTGCTTGCGTTTTTTAGGGTTCTTGGAGCCCTAGCTCCAATTTTCTAGTGCTTGGAGGGGGAAGAGGCCATTAAAGGATGAAGGAAGCTAGGAGGAGGAGCTAAAGTGGAAGGGGATGCTTCATTTGGAGAGATTTGGGTGAAATCATTCCTCTCCCTTTTGTAATTTCATATCTCTCAATTTGTATTGAATATTGGGTTATTTTTGAATGAGAATTCCATCTTTGATTTCATAATGATTGAGTAGTGTAAGATTGCTTGGGATGTGATTTATTGATGTTGTGTGTTAATTATTGCCCTAACTCCCTCTTGCCTATTATATTGTTAATGTTGGATGTATAATTAGGGCACAATTTCATTGGCCAAGTCCCGAGAGGGCAATTTGAGAAAATGTCATGCTCGTAATTTGATTAGTGTTCGATTATACGTCCATTCCTATTGCTAATTGTGATGTCCTTTAATGTTAAATTCTCCGATTAGGCTTCCTTAGCCGGATGACCAATTGAAGTATATGAGGGTAATTTGTGCTTAATTAACACCAACATTAGTGAATTCACAACCCATGCTCCTCGCCTTGCTACCCTAATTTCTCCCTTTGGCTCTCTAACCCTACCAATATAGGTTAGGATTTTTAGTTTCACTTCACGTTTTTTTCACCACGATTTTCACACTTCCACCGTTAGTTTAGGTAGTTGTAACACACTTTAATTTTCTTTGTCCGTCAAATCTTGTGAACGTAGAACGAATTGTCCCTGTGATCCGACCCGGTACTCACTGGTTATTTTTATATTGCATTGACGCTCCTGCGCTTGGGAGTGGAAGGCGTGCCCCGTGCGCGTTTTCTGAGTCAACCAGTAGTGTGGTTTAGCACACAATTTACCCAAGTTGGTAGTTGCGTGCTACAACCACGAAAGTTGAAAGTTGGCAAAGTAATCTTTAGTTGATTACTTTCATATTAGTTCTCTAGTTTGGTTCAAGTCAAATAGCCGTTCGAGGCTATAAGTGGTGAAGTGTCACAAGTTCATGCAAGCACAGTAGACTAGTTTTCTGAACTTAGAATCTGTCGTGACTTACTAATTTCGAGCTTGTCGTGGCAAGACGAGATTTGAGCTAGAGAAGCTGGTGCACGAGGATTGGTACCTGCAAACACAGAAATACTTGGTTAAAGAACGCTACATTTCTATTTAAATAATTTGATTGTTTTGATTTTTAAAACTGGTTGAAACATTGTCGAAATGCGTTCTAAATTTTTCTATAGGCTAGATATGATAAAAATAGTTTTACTGCAAGAGGAAATATTTTTCTGAAGTTTATAGTAATTTTTAGAATTTTTAAAAGCTCAAAAACAATTTAAAATCTGTTTTCCAATTAGTAACGTATTTATTCCACAATTTATTCTGGATGCAATCTGCATCGGAAAGTTGCAAGTGAGGTGTCAAAACGACCGTCTCGAAGAGTACTTTAGCATATATTTTTATCACATATTAGTTTACGTAAAAATAAGAAGATACGGATTTCTGAACGAAAATCACGTATTTATCTTTTAGGCTTAAAAATTAATTCTGGAAAAACTAAGTGTCGGATTGAGATGAAACTAGCGCCATTGGGTCCAGAATGTCATTTCTGGTTTTCTGGAGCTAGTCTCACAATTTTCTGGGGCTTATATAATTAGTTATGGATTTAAAACCATACAACCCTATTTATTAATTAATAAAAATACGAAAATATGAATTAATCGCGTATTTACAAGTTTGCCATTGGAGATATTACCGTCGCCTCTTCGTTTGTGAACGTCGGAGGTGGGGTGTTTCGGCGCTCGGCGATGGCGGTGGGGGGCTAGACGGCGGCGAACTTGGTTGGGCGTCGCTCGGGGCGTCGCGGCGGGCTTCACGACAGGGTATGGCGGCGCACGGCGAGGAGGCGGAGCAGTGTACGGTGCTGCGGCGGATGGCGTGCGAGAGCGGGCGGTGGCTCACGGAGCTGTTCGGGGACGGCGACGGGCTCGTCGGGATCCTTGGAGCAAGTGGCGGCGGTTGAGGCCGGAGGGCGAGAGGGGGCTCCGTGGGCGGTGCTAGTTGCGGTGGTGGCCTCGACGCTCGGAGGCGACGGTGGCTGCCGTCGGAGGTGGAGCTGTCGTGAGCTCTCGGCGGCGACCACTGCGACGGCGACGGTGGGTTCGTTGACGTGCAGCAGGCGGAACGAGGGCGAGCGACGTTGTAAGAGGCGGCGGAGTACGACGAGAGCGGGGGCGGGGTCGGAGCTGGTCGAGGTGATGCCATGGCGGGGCTTCGGGCTGCTGTCGGAGCGGCGAGTGCGGAAGACGATGGCAGCGCTCTCGGAGGTCGGAGGGGTCTGAGGCAGCGGTAGTTTGCTGCTCGGGGGCGGGGTTGCAGTCGGAAGATGGAGGCGGGGCGGTGTCGTTGAGAGGGTGGCGGCGCTCCGAGTACGGCGGCGAAGCGACGAGCTGGGTGTCGAAATGTAAAGAGAGAGAGAGGGAGAGGGTTTAATGCGTATGTGGGTTCGAAGGAGAGAAAGATAGAGGGGTGGGTTCATTTCGAATGGCCTGTGTATCTCAAACGGGAAAAGAGAGAGATAGAGAGAGGGTGACTTGCTATGGGTGAAAGTGAGAGGGTGAGGGATGAAGTCTGGGTTTATATAGGTTAGAAATCAATAAACAACAATTAAAAGGGGTAGTTGAGGGGAATTCGGTTAGCTGAGGAGAGTGAAAATTAGATGGGGAGAGTTGCTGAGAACGGGTAGGTTAGGGATGATGGGGTAGATACGGTTAATGTTATAAGTTAATTAGGGGTAATAATAATAGTTAGACCCCAAAAGTAATTAGTAAAATACATACACGAAATTACGATTTTACCCATACTAGTAAACGCGTCCGAAAAATTACAAAAACATACCCACGGGATCGTATCGTCGCGAGGATCGCGAATACGAAGACCGTTACAGGATTTGGGCTACGGAAATACTGGTTTTGGCCAAAACGTTTAGAAAGCGGGTTTGTGGGTTCTCTATTGAAATGAGATCAGAAAATTACGAAATTAATGTGGAGAGCCCTAAATGATCATAGGATGCTACTGCAGAAGTTTGAAAACGTTTTGAAGAAGTTTGTATAGAAAATAAATTCATTGAGCCAAAACAGCAATATCTGAAACTGAATTTTTATCAGATCTTTTAGAGGTATTCGATGAAATCCGATCTTACTAAAATACTCCATAACTAGTCTGGTACTTCAAAATATTTTTATAAGAAATTTTTTGAAATCAGTAAAACTCCTGATCAATCACTACAAATTACGTCAATTACTTAATTTAAATGTATTGGAAAAATACAGGCCGTTACAGTAAATGAGTCTGATAACTGGTTAACATTGTTCTATATGTAGAGGATCTTCAGGATCTCATCTTCACATTGTTTTGTTATCGGATCATGATTGGTCAAACTTTTTGTATCCCACGTTATAATTTGCTTTGCACCAAATTTCTCAGTGTCTGGGCCTATTTTGGGGAAACTAGTCTCATCAAAATCACAGTATTCAAGATGTGCCTTAAATGCGTCCCCTGTTTGGGGGTTCTAGGTATCTTATAAGTGAGGGTGAGTCAAACCCTACATGGATACCTAGATGACGTTGAGGACCATTTTGGTCCTTTGTGGTGGTGCAATGGGGATTTAAATTGTGCGACCGAAGATTCTCAGATGAGAAATGTTCGATGACATTCCATATGCAAGTTGCATTGGAGACTCTGACCTCCAAAGGGTCTTTTATTTACGATGCAGCATGCAGAATTTGCATGTCCCCATGCATCCATCGGCAATCGGGATTTAATGGACGTTCAATCCAGTGGAGTCTACTTATCAGTGACTCTGCCGACCCATTTTGGATATGAACATGCGACACTGTATGTTCATTTTCTATTCCCGTTGCTTGGCAGTATTCTTGAAATGACCGGGAGGTATATTTCCCAACATTAACCAGCCTTATTTTCTATATTTGATTGTCTGGAAAATGTGCCCGCAACATTTTTATTTTTGTGCCAATAGCTTTGGAAAAGCTAAGTTGCGGGTCTGTAGTAGACACACATACGAATAGTCTGAGGATGCATTTATCAGTACAATCAAGTACCGAAATAGCCCACTAGGGGGTGGAATTTGTCCACATCTATCTCCTTATATTCTTTTTGAGGAAGCATGGAGATTTTTTTTTCAACTTTTCGTAGAGATGGCCTTGTAATTAGTTTTACCTTATAGCAAGGGATGCGAGGGAATTCTCCCTTCTGAAGAATCTTCTGGTTCTTCAAGTCATACCCATAGGATAAGATGCGGTGCACCATCACTGATCCAAGGTGGCCAAGTCTATCATGCCAGAGTAAAAACTTGACTGATGTCGGGCACTTCAGGTGCTTCGTTTAATTCCACTTCCTTTCTCTGAATGTTTGTATGGTAGATGCCCGTAAGGCCCTCAAAACGTTCAAGTATGGATTTTACTCCTTTTTCTTGAGACGTTACATACAGTAATTTTTTTTTCATTTACATTTGTTGTTTTCAAATGGAATCCGTTGAAACGGATGTCCTTGAAACTTAGAAAGTTTTTTTTGGAATTCGGAGAGCTTAGTGCATCCTTTTTTTTTGTTTCTGTGTAATTTGGGGGGCAACAGTGTTGAGTTCCCTGGATCTTCAATATGGCCCTGATGTTGGGCTTAGTATTGAAAAGATCATATGTGTTTATTGTCTACTAATCAGTCATGAGAGCAGTTCATCTATTAAGAGATGAATTATATATGCACATTTTCAAAGAAAACATTTTCATTCAAAATTATATTACATAATATGAAAGCTCTCATAACACGAAATGTTCTAAACAGTTTGCTAAGATAAAAATAGAAGGCTAATCAAGCAGGTCATCATGTTCGAAGTTGTCAGCTGTAAACTTGACTGGAGCATCAGAGGTCATCAGGTTTGTTTCAGCTTTATATTTCTTATTTTCTTTATACAAATCCTGGAGATGATGCGGAGTTCGGCACACTCTGGACCAGTGGCCTTGGCCCTTTCATGCCACAGTTATGGCACTGGTCTTCCCATTCCCTCTTGGGGTGGGGGTGCATCTTTTCTATTGTTGTCATTTCTGCGCCAGGTGAACTTCCGCTTACTTTCATTTCTCCGCTGATGGACTTGGCCCCTAGTCCTTTTGTTCTGTCCCCCTCTCTGTGGTCTTTCTTTTCGTTTATTCTCTCTCTTCTTTCGAGAAGAAGATGCATTATGAGCTTCTGGGAGGGGGCAGTGCCAGGGGGCGCAAGTTGTGAGTGGCGAGAAGAATCTCTCTGTTTTGTTCAGCCATGAGTAAACATGACAACAGCTCAGAATACTTGGTGAGCTTTCGTTCACGGTATTGCTGCATAAGTATCGCATCTTTCTCATGGAAAGACGTGTATGTCTTTTCCAGCATGCGATCTTCTGAGACTTTTTCACCACACAACTTCAAGCGTGAGGCGATGCTAAAAAGGGCTGAGTTGTACTCAGCTATGGACTTAAAGTCCTGCAGTCCCAGGTTCTCCTACTCATATCGTGCCCTTGGTAGTATAACATCTTTCTGATGTTTATACCTATCTTCAAGGGTAATCCACAGCTCAAATGGATCTTCGACCGTAAGGTATTCAGCCTTAAGGGTCTTGTCCACATGGCGGCGAATATAGATAATGGCTTGCGCGGTTTCTATATCGCTTACATTTTCATTATTAGTCACATCAGAAATGAGGGACTTTGCCCGTAGATGAAACTTCATATCGAGCTGCCAGCTCAGATAGTTTCTTCCTGTTGCATCCAGCACTTCGAAATCGACACTTGAAATTTTAGCCATTTTATCTAGCAGACCACAAATATGCATGAAGTAATAATTTAAACATACACATTTTCACGCAGAGACAATTTTAATATGAAGGGCTAATTGCGTGGATCGTCCAGTCACACATAAATAAGAGTCCAAAGTCCCATTACAGTCCATATTACACAAATGAAATCTTTAAAAAGAAATTACAACTTTGGAAACCCCGTGGGTCCCATATAAGATCTTCAGCTTCAATTGTGGCATCCGTCTCCATGGAAAATGGTCTTTGGTCTTAGACATTTACATAATTTCCTCACTACAATTTATCTCAAAAGTAAAAGAAAAGTGCAGGAAAATGAAATGTCGGACTTAAACAGCCGATCCAAAAACTGCAATTAGCCATCCATGCAGAAATTTTGTGCTCATCAGACATTTTCATCAGACATTTTCATCACATGCATCATAGTCATATATATTCGCAGAGATGGCTAAACAATTTAATTACTTAATAATTATTAGACTACTGCGCAACGTCATACACAGTTAGGTTAGCTGACTAACGGCAGAGCGGTCACAGGATCTCCCTAATTATTAAGTTTTAAAAATATGCACAAGTATACACAGTTTATCTGCAGAATAAGCCAAAATGATGCGAAACATATATTAATGATTTTACAGAAGAAATCATTTTATGCAAGGGTTGTGCAAATTAGGTTTGTCCAAAAAGATTGGAAAAGAGCCCAACAATTAAACTTGTTCTTAGTAAAAGGAAGAAGTTTTCCTTTTTAATTTATTCCCAATTAATCCCCAAATGTCCCCAAATGTCCCCAATTTTATCATGATTTTTCATGAGTTTTTAGGCCCCCAAATACCATTTTAAATCAGTTTTTAGCCCCCAAAAAGCCTTTAAAAGCTTTTTTTTGAAAAACTGGCCTACGGGCCTGAAGCCCGCAGTGTGGCTGCGGGCTTCAGGCCCGCAGTCATTAACACTCTTTTTTTTGAATGTGCTTCAGGCCCATTAAGCAATTAGGGCTGAGGGGCGGCGGCTCGGGTTAGCCGCCGCCGCCCCTCAATCTACTGCCGCCGTGCGGCGGCAAGGGGCATGCGCCCCCTCGTCGGAGCGGGGGGGGGGGGGGAATGGGGGGCAGTGCGTCGCCCCCCTCCAGAGGGGGATTTGGTCCTCGCAGCGCCGCCCCCCTTCGGGGGTGGCTTCGATACGCGGCTACGCCGCCCCCCTTCGGAGGGGGGCTTCTGGTCGCGCGCAGGGGCACCAGAGCGCCGCCCCCCTTCGGGGGTTGTAATGACCGTATGTGTAAACTACTATTTGCGTGTGTGCGTGTAGTAATTTGGTTGCGTGTATAGTAATTTTGTTGCGTGTATAGTCATTTCCTACATGTATGGCTATAAGGTGACTATGAAATGCTCTGGATATATAAGTGAATGAGTGTGGTTGGATAGTAAATTGATATTATTGTTAGCATGCTATTAGTGTTTATTAGCGTGCTTAACGTTTTTCGCTGGTGAGTATGTTCATGATAATTGGTGATGCTGAGATAGTTATAAATGAATGACATTATTATTATTGATGTTTGGTTGTTATTTTGGTGATGTAGTTATAATTTTGGTATTAGTATTTCTATTACGGGTGATGTTGATTAATATTATCAGTGTTATTGTTTGGGCCTATAGTTAATTTTAGTAGACTAAGAGTTGGTTGTTGGGCTTTGCCATTTGACTTGAGTTAAGAGACTTGGTTGTTTTAGGGGTGGGCTTGGATTATTGTTAGGAAGAGAGGAAGAGAGATTTCATTATAGTAATGGCGAACTTGTAAATACCCAACTCTGTCTTCTTCCTTCTACCAACTTCCTCATTTGATTTTCTCTTTATTTTTCCCCCTTTCTCCCCAACCCATGCCCAGGCCGAAATGCCCTCTTGCTGCCGAAATTCTTGGGGAAAATGGAGGAGAAAAAGAAGAAGAAAGGAAGAGGAAAGAGAGAGAATTGAAGCCCTAGTCTTTTCCCCCTTCCATCTCTCTCAATTTCTTCCTCTTTCTCTAAGCTCCATGGCCAAAACCCTAGTCCAAATATGTCCAATTCTGGCCGAATTGATTCATGCTCTTTTTCCTTCAATTTCAATCCCAAATTCCCTTGTTTCATGCTCCTTTTGAACCCTAATGTTAGTTAGATGTATGTGGGAGAGTTTGGAGCTAGAAGGAGGTGATTTCAAGGCCTAGGATGATGAATTTTGGAGTGGTGATGCTCAAATAAGGGATTCTTGGAGCTTGGTGGGTTCTTGGAGGATTTTAGGGTGAAGCTCATCATTTTTATGGTAGGATTCTAATCCCCACTCCTATGTTTCTTCTATTTTCATCTTGAGTTCAAAGTTGGCATTTTTAGGGATTCATTGAGGGAATTTCGAAATTAGGGCTTGTAGTTGGAGAAGGGGATTCATGATGGATTCATTGCAATCAATGAGGGATTTCATCCAACTGGAAGAGGTAGGAGTCCAACCCCCTCTCCCATGTTTCATTTCATTGCATATTGGTGAGTAAAGATTGCATTTTTAGGGTTCTAAGGAAATCCCCTTGACATGATGCCTTGAACTTGATCACATATGTTGTGTGGAGTAATATGAAGTCATGAATATGTTTTATGATGCATATGAATGATTTGGTTCGCCAATTTTGAGAAATTGCTATCATTTTGACATGTTGGAAAGTATTATGTGACATGTTGATTGAATCCACCAATTTGAGTAATTGCTATCACCTTGACATGTTAATTGAATTCATGTGATGTATTGAACTTATATGATGTTATGATTTTGTCTCATGATGCCTTGAATGCATTGCTTCATAATTTATATGAAAATGTTCTCAATTGGAAAGTTGGAAGTTTTATTGTTAAATTTTCCTTGTATGAAAGAAAACCGGGCATTATGTGACAATGGGTTGAGAATGGGGAATTGGCTATGGAATTATGATATAAATTGGGGCTAGAAGCCATTGTCTTGATTGTTGGTTTCATCTATTTTGTGAAATTGCTCTCTTTTGTATGTTGGAAGCCATCATTCATTCAATTTTCTTGTATATGGAAAAGGGAATTATGCGAATGAATTTATAGGAAGTGTTGAATTTAATTGATGCTATGTTTTAGATTCATATTGCCTCAAGTATCAACATGTTGACTTGATTAATTGTTAAGTAGAAGTTGCTTGCTTGCTACTTTGAAGTTGCTGGGAATTTGGGCAGAAGTACATGCTTAAAGTGTTGAAGATTTCTCCTAATTTAGAATAAAGAATGACCTGGAAATTTTACGGCATAAACTTGGGACTATCATCTCCAATTTTCATGTTGAACACTTTTCCAAATTCGGATTAGAAATTGGGTTAGGAATTTCGTGAAATCAGCATGTCCCTTTTTCCTCAGCTTTGACACATGTTACGGAAACAGCGATTAGTCCCTTAATTCTTAACGAAATGGTTTGTTCTTGGTCTCGTTGGAAAGTTAACTTCAAGCCCTACAACTTTGTAGCTTCCCGTTTTTCCTGAATCTGTCCGCATTTAGGAGTAATCTGGTCCTCAAGTCAGGACAGTTTCTGTTTTACTTTCCAGCACAGTTTCAGCACATATACCCTTCGCCGTAAATTCGGTATTAAATTGAATACTTGGTGAAACATCATGAAAATTGATATGTGAATGCATAACACCTATATCTACAACTCATAGGAGGAGTAAATCTTAAGTGTAGTGCAAAAATATTGAGTTAGCTGCCCCTGTTTGGGACTGTCCTGCAAATTCCAGAAAATGAATGTGTATGTATGTGTTTGCTTTATCTTCTCCTATTGTTTTCTATATTTTGTGGCTTTAATATATGATTGTCATGTGTCTCTTTACACGTTTATGTTATTAGCCACCTTGTGCCTCATGAATATTTTAATCTCCATTTTATGTTCAATGTTGAATTGATGTTGTTAATGATGGAAATGTTGGCCTTAAGAGGCGTTGATGTTGGCCTTAAGAGGCGTTAATGTTTCAATGAAATAAGAGCAAGTTGGAAATGTGATATGATGTGATTAGGACACGAGGTGGAGTGCACGGGCATGGACAAAGTGCCGCGGTAGGAGGCGGGTGAATACGCCGTTGGCCACCTCTTGATCCATTAGGTGGCTCCACGTTGATAACGGAGTAGAAGCACTTGCACGTGCACGCCGGCACATTCATGGGATCCCCATTGCATTGCATTGCATCGCATTGCTTGTGATTCATGTGCATCATGGCATCATTGAGTATTTTGTGAGATTGGTGGTTATATATGTGTGATTGTTACCTTATGATGGTGAATGTTGCCATGAATGCTTTATGTGTTGAAATGGTTGTAAGTTGGAAAGTGGGGTTTGGGTGGTTGTTAGTAGTTGAACTTAAATTGGTGTTGTGTTTTCTTCTCTTGAATTAAAATGGCATTGTTGTCGTTATTGTCGTTGTTGTTGTTAGTGATAATAATAATGCTATTGTTGTTGGTATTGCTATTGTTGTTTTGTTGATGTTGCCGTCACTATTATTACTCTTCTTGGTTGGGCTTAGATATTACGTGTATATATGTAAGCTTACTTGTAGTTGTTGTAGGATTCTCACCATACTCTCAATATGTGGCTATATGTAGAACTTTATGTTTTTGTTCTTCCACCTTTTGTAAAAGTGGTTAATTAGAGTAAATTGAGTAATGGGACAAGCTTAGTTTTGTTAAATTTCATGTTTTGATATTGGTTATTACTTCTCCTATGATTCTTTGAGAAAGACTATATGTTTAGGGTTATAGCATGTTTTTCCTTTAAGATTACTTATGTTGTAATTGGAAACTTTTGATAAATACAAGAGAAACTCTGCCGAAATTTTTGTGAGTATCTCGTAAGCATTTCCAAAACATCCTAAGCCTTAGGAACTTAAGGTAGGAACACTACACGTGATGCCTCTTGCTAACCACCTTAAAATTCTATGCAATGTTAGTTTAGTGGCCATGTTACAAGATGTCCTTTATGGTTTGCTAACTTAGTTAGCATCTTTATGTTCATATGCAAACATAAGTACATCATTAGTTTGATGGGAGTCACTTATGGTAAACGTTGTGACTTATGGTGAAATGCTCATTTAGCTTGCTAAATCACTAAAGTTATATGTTAATTTCTAAAGCTTGCCCAAATTTGCTAGTGGATGCTTTAGGGTTGTTAGAAAGTACTAAAGGGCTTAAGGATTGCGAGTCGAATTAACAAATTGCTAATGTTCCTAATGTTCCATCTTGATAATGACCCATGTTGCATGCGGACATTTAACTCCTCAGTCTTTCCTTTAAGTTCATTTCAAATTCATATTAAAGGTTACTAGTATTTGATCCCATAATGATTCATGTTGTAGGTTAGACTTTCACCCAATTGCGCGCTAACCTCTTAAGGTTCATGTTGCATAGTGACTGGTTCATTTTGCATCAAGAATGGGTTATGTTACTACTCTTTGTGGTACTTACGTTGTTTTGCAGGTTCTCCTTAGCGGCAGGTACGTGTTCAGTTAGTGGATGTCATTTCCTTGCATTGTCCATACTATGTTATGCTTGAGTTAGTTACGAATTATTGCATAGATCATGTCATTCCTTTTCACTATGTGAGTTGGGTTTGGATTTCTTACTTGGTCACGTTGTGACGTGTCCCGTTGATATTTTTCAGGTGCTGGTTTGTGGAGTTGGAGGCCCATTAGCCCAGGTGGTTGGAGTTGCGGGTTTTGTGTGAGTGCGTGAGTGATTTGGGGTGTGTATTCTTGTACTTGGGCGAGATGAGAGTTATGTTGTATATGCGATTTGTATAAGGAAGTTGTATATGAACAGTTGTATTTATATACATCAGTATTAGAGTTGTTGGTTCTCTCTGTGTTTTTGTTGTTGTCTGGAATGCTACATGTACTATCCCAGCAGTGCGCAGTGACCTGCTTGAGTTTTGAAATTTTGTTTTTCTCTTTGTAGCACCCGCCTCTTCGGGAATACCTGATACGGATTCGTACTCATCGGGTATCCCGGGGAGCGGGGCGTTACAGGGGTAAGGGGCTTCTGGTCGCGCGCAGGGGCGCCGGAGCGCCGCCCCCTGGGGGGGGCTTCTGGTCGCGCGTAGGGAGGGGATGAACATGAGCGGGGGGGGGGGGGGGGGGGGGGGGCAGCGGAAAGGCCGCCGGCGGGAGGATAGGGGTGGGAAACCTTATTTTTTAATTAATTATTTTCAGAATTTTGCATGTTAAAACATGATTTTTAGACGATAAAGATCGTCGATTTGGGCGATTAGCCATATTTCCACTCCGATCTTGCGAGATCTATGATAAACATATCATACATATGATAAAAACAACATTTTAGCAGGATTTACCTCTATATCCGTCCTCCGGATATAGCGACGGTTGAACGAAGCCTACACGGATGACAACGCTCGTTTGATGAAGCCTTGCACCAGGCGCGTGGATCTCCTGTCTCCATTCGCCTTCGCAACAATCGAAATTTTGTGGAAAATATTTAGAGGCTCGTGCTGATAACATGTTATGAATCAACTACTGGGGGAGGAACCTCCAGCCCTTTATTTATAGGCAGGATAGGAGAGTTATAAGATAAGATACATATAGATATGGACGTATCTCTAAGATACTCACAATCCTAACCAACTCTGGTTCATATCCACTCACAACATTGTACTCATTTTGCCAAACATATTATTTATTTATAAGTTTGTAATTACATTATTACCTATGTTACCCTTAATTTAAAAAGCCCAATTTTATCGTTTTCTCCCTACACAACGCTACAGTTCTCATCCATCTGCCATCGACGCTACCACTGTTTCCCCCCACAACATCATTCTCCCTATCCTCTCCTCATCCAACTCCTTCTCGTTGCTTCTATTTTTCTTTTTGAAAAATTATTTGTGCCGCCCAATCCTATATTCTGAAGCACCACATATGCAACACCACATATGACGGTCTGTCCTGAACGTCTGAATGCATCAAAATTTCAAAGTTTAATTGATTTTTATCGCGTTTCAAGGTTCTGTTTGTTTAAATGGTTTTTTTTTAATTTTTAAATTTTAGATTGAATTAAAGGTGTTGGGTTTAATTGATTTTTTACAGAACTTTTGTGACTAAGTGCGAGAAGGGGGGATGGTGGAGAAGAATGAGTAGAAGATTGTGGAGGTCAAAGGAGAGGCAGATAAGTTGCAGGAGAATAGACAGAGAGACTATGGAGCGGGCTGGCGAAGGAAGAAGAGATGAGTTGAGAATGATGCACGAATTTTATAAAGAAAATATTGAGTTTAGCCATTTTTATAAAATGTAATGTGTTTTTCAATGTAATATGTTTAGCGGTAATGATGACAACGACAGAAAATTGGAGGGGAAATGAATGAAGAGTGGGGAGGAGAAAGAGGAGCGAGGGGGAGGGATGGATGACGAGGGAAGTGTGGGTGGGTGTGTGGGCAGCTTCTATGGGTAAAAGGGAGAAAAGCGGGGGCGTAAATGCAAAATAAAGCTCGATGGCAAGGTCCTAAACGTGATAAAGAGGGATGTGTTTTTTGGGTGTTATGAAAAAGAAATGGCATGCATGCAAATAATTGAAAATGTGGTTGTTTGAGACGTTGAACGGGCAATGGCAACAATGTAATTAAGTGGGATGATGTGATTTTTTGTTTGAGGGCGAGATGAGTGAAACCTTGTGCCATTGTCCCATGTGGCGATGTGACATGGCCACATGAGATAATGGAACAAAGCGTAATTCCCTATTTTATATGATAGATAAACTAGATTAATAATAAAACAAAGTTTTCATAGCAAGTATTACTTCTAATCAATAATAAAAGTGGAAAATGGGCAGCACTTAGCTGAAGAGGAAATTTCATCTATAGATTGGCTTCAAGATCACATCCTCCTTTTTTATGACAATAAAATTTGTAATTTTTAAACCATCAATTTTCTAATAAACCCAAGATGTTTTGATTGTTTATACACTCGGCGCAAATTTAATAGTAACACAATTTTTTAGGATTAGATGAACAAACAAAACAAGTGAAAATTGATGGTTTAAGATTTTTAAACCGTATCAAAATGAATAAATCCAATAGTTGAAAGGAAAAAAAGGGAAAATGTTTTGAAAATAGGCAACCTTGGTGAGCCGGCGCCCATATTCTTCGTAAAGATGAGGAATACAACTACCATTTCAAATAAAACCAACGTAGTAAATGCCACATGACGCATACCAACTTATCAAAGTAGGAATCTGTTCTAAATCATTCAAGTCATAAGACAGTCATCAGCAAAAACATAAAACAAGGGGGATTACACAGCAAAAAACTTGAATTCTTGGTGTTTCTGAATCTGCAAACTGATATTTAATTGACGTCTTTAAATCAGACTTAATTTACCAACTCCACATTGTATGGGTCCCAGAAATGAAGCTAACATATGACATGCTAAGTTAAATGAAGCTGCTACGTTTATAATAAAGATCACACGCATATGCACAGGGCAGGCTGATCGGTGGTCAGGCATAAGAAATATACATGACTAGTGGCTCTCACGGAGAATGCAAAGCAGTCGAAGGCGTCATGTGCGCTTTGGGGGCACATACTGCACATTGTTATCAGCACAAATGTTCTGCATCAACATTGAAATCAATTAGCCGGGCAGATTTCGGATGGCATTGTAAAGAGAGATTGATCGTAATTCGGCGCAAAACCTGGTATTCCTCTGGAAGTTCCTCGGAGACTGCAAGCGTGTAACACCCCGGGATAAACCTTCCTGTAGGGAGCATTAGGAAAAACCATGACATTACACTAGAACAATTATTAGAAGTGTAACTTTCAAAGTGAAGTAAGCCCTCGCACGCGTATGAGCATAGCTTAAGTGCTAGTTTTTGTATTGCTTAATTTAAGAAAACCACCATAAACTTGCATCTATTGTAAACATCCTTTATACAAAATAGGGCATTCCCCCCACGGTAACGTCCTATGTGGCAATGTCAAATCAACCAAAAACCCAAAAAAAACAACCCCCTAGCCCACTTATTTACACATTTGCCATTGTGTATTAAAAACCCAAAAAAACCGTGTCAAATACCACCACTCACGCCCACTATTCTCTCCTCCTTTCCACCTGAGTCTGGGGCCCACATCCTGTGAATGTGGGTTTTCCTGGGTGCCCGTGGTGCACTATGTACTCGGGTTATTTCTAGTGCGTTATTATAAACACCCCCCCAAAACAAAACAAAACAAAACAAAACAAAACAAAAACAAAAACCAAACCGCCCGGCGCAACGCGCGCGCACACACACATCAAAACAAAAGCAAAACCCCCTTCAATCCATGCTCTCCCAAACCCATTCATTTATTTCCTCTAATCAACCCCAAACTGCCGTACTAGTATGAAAAAAAAAAACAAGAGTGGGTGGCATCCATTTGCAGAAAACTACAATATCTCATCCACAACACATCCACCTCATCTTCGTTGAAACCCCAAATCCACAAATTACTGGTCAAAATGGCGGAGAAAAAAATATCCTCTCTTTAGATCTAATCCCAAAAAATTCAACTTCAATCAAGCCGAATCTATCAAGCTCAAATATCATCAAACCCATGAACTTCAATGTAAACCTTTTCATTTTCCACAATCACACGATGCTTGGATTAGAATTTTTTCATCTTCACATTTTTATCCTTCTCGAAAATGGTAATTGGATCCCAGCTATATATTGGACAATGAAGCTTTACTGGGCTCATTATCTGATGGTAAATTTGAGGATAAAAGGAGATAAAATGAAAATGAAATTGATAAAGTGTAATATTGATTGTTAACAGAAATGAAAAAAAAAATGAAAGTTTAAATTTTGAGATATAGAAAAAAAATATTCTTCGTATCCTTTGAAACAAATGAAACAAAAGGTATTTTCAAACATTTTTTTCAATTCTCTCTTCCTAAATAATAGTATATATCTAGGGGCATTTTTCTTGTAAGAGTCACAAGCTAAAGGAGGGCTGTTAGATGGAAGTTATTTGAATATATATATACGAGGGACAGTTTAGAGAGGTCACACATAATAAAGCAAATGTGCGGCAGGTACAAGAAAATCAACATAAGTTAACCATCTATATTACAATTGAGGGAAGGTTTTGAACTTATCCTATGTGACAATGGCATGCCAAGTTTTGGGGAGAAATTTCTTGGATTGAAGGGAAATTTGTTGGGAATACACAAAAGCATTGAAACTTTTTGTGAAAACTTATTATTATTATTTTTTTTTGGGGGGGAGTGGAGAAAAACCAACTCATTTAATATTAATTATGAAAAAAATGTTCTGCACACACAATCTCATCTTGGGAATGAACGCGAGCTGTGGGAGAATGAACGCGGGAGATGCTGCCAACTCATTGATCCGCGTTATCTCTGTAGCAATTAGCAGACTAGACAACTCATTATCTGCCAACTAATTTAATATTAGTTTAAGCCGTTATCTCTGTAGCAATTAGCAGACTAGACACGGATCCTTACATGACAGATACTGATGCTTAAATTATGCAGAGTAACATAAGCAATCCCAACTTTACTCAGAATGGAACTTAAGGTCAGCAGATGTAAAAGGCGAAGCAGATTTGCATCAGAGAAAAGAAAGAAAACAAGATAAGGGGAATGGTATGGGATATGTTAACAATAGACTACTTATGATGGTAAATGTCAATCTAGCACTAGACCACCAAATCATCTCTATGAGGACCCAATTATCTATTAGATATTGGTTTACCCCAATATGTGTTTCGATGATGAACAAACGAATTGCTTACACTAATATGGTTTGTCCAAATATAAGAAACAACTGAAAAGATGTCAAAGCCCAAGCATAGATTTAATATCATGTGACAAGAACATTGATGATTATCGACATCAATCAGCTCAAATTATTGAAATTAATTTATATCGATGTATCTTTTATTTCGTGTTTTAGATATGATGTTAAATCATTGAAGAAACACTCTCACACATCAATCAAAATAATATGTTTAGAACTTAGAATAACCATGAACTCAAAGCATATCAAAACCCCTTGATTCTAAGCCCAACTAGTGCTTTCATATATTAATTAGTTGACTAGTGATGTATACTGGTCGACTAGTGCTTTCACTTTATTAGTCGACTAACAAGGCAGTTAGTCGACTAATACAGATTCTGATGCGGACGCCCCCTAGCCGCCGTCCCGCTTGCCGCAAGCCGCACCCGGGTCCCACTTGATGCTTAGGCTTTGGTGATTTAGTTATCTAGGGGTATTCTAGTCTTTTCAGACTAGATTAGTAAATCCCCTCTTTTCTATTTATTAGGGTTAGCCGTCATTTTATTGACTTATGCTTGATTTGTGAAGAACTTGTTAGGCAACGTTGAGAGGGTTCTTAGGCTTTGGTCCGTTCATCCAAAGCTAGGAGATAGGGTTTCGTCTCGAAGGAAACCCAACTATTTGTAATTCTTCACATTTCTATCTATCAAAAATCCTCTTTTTATATTTTCCTCTTTAAAATATATCGATTTGATTATATGATCTCCCGGATCGTATCAAATTGGTATCAGAGCCCTAGATCCCAATGGCGGCAAGCACACGATCGAAGGCGGATTTGATCGATGAGAAGATTCAAGGGCTACGGGAGGATCTCAATCGGGAGATCGAAGAACGGTTCGAAGGATTGAAGAAAACGGTGGGGGATTCACTCAAGGATCACGCCCACTCGCAAGAAGACATCCAGATCGAACTTCGGGGGATGAGGACGGACGCCGCGCAACAAGGACGGGATCTCCGGGAATTGAAAGAGATGATACAAGCCCTCGCGGTGGCGAAAGGAGGGGATCGAGGCAAGGGGATCCAAGAGGGGGGAGATTCTACCCTAGAATCGGCCTCCCTAGGGCAAACGCAGCCGACGGCGGAATTTCCACATCATGGCGATGTCGCGGAAGAGGCGAAAAGGGCGGCGCGGCTAACCCTAGACCTACGCGGGTCAATTCAAGCCACGACAGGCCCGACCGACGGCCCAACCCAGGCCTTCCCAGGCCTGGGCGAGGCCGCCCGGCCCTCCGGGGGTCGCAGCGCCCCCCGGCGAGCCCTCCCAGGCCCTCCCCAAGCCTGGGCGAGCCCGCCGGGGCCACCAGAGCCCCCGGTAGACCCCGGCGGGCCCTGGGTGCAGGAGGCACCCCCCGCCAGGGCCGCGGGGGGTGCGGCACCCCCATCCGGGGGTGCGGGAGGATTTGGGGGTCCATTTGGGGGCTCGGCGAGCTGGGCCGGGCCTTCCGAGGGCCCGGCGGGTTGGGCCGTCCCTCCTGGGGGCCCGGCGACTACGTCTCGACCTTTTGGGGGTGTGGCTGGGTTCGTATCCCATCATGGGGGAACCCCTGGGATAGTAGGGGGCGGATGGGCTTCGGGGACGGCTATTGGGGGCCCAGCGGGTCAGTTCTGGAGAGCAGAGACCATTCCGACGAGGCCGAGGCCCGTGTTCGCACGACCACCGGAGTTTCCAGGGCACCACTATCAGCCCGAGGCATGGGAGAGGCCCGCGTGGCCAGGGGAGTTATACGGGGTTGATGGGGGAGGATCGGTTGAGGCAGTCGACGGAGGATTCGGCCGTGGGGGTGACCGCGGTAGGGATGGGAGACCTCAGGGGGGACATCAATGCAGATCGTCGCCTTGTGAAGCTGAAGATGCCGATTTTTGACGGCATGGATCCGGATGGGTGGATCTATCGGGCGGAGCGTTACTTCTAGGTGATGCGGTTGACGGAGGAGGTTCTGAGGGCCATCGGAATCTATTTCGAGGGCAAGGCGTTGGCCTGATACAGATGGAATGTGGCGCGGACCCCCTTTCGCACTTGGGAGGAGCTGTCTGCACTGATCCTAGACCGGTTCCAGGAGACCCCAGGGGGAGATTTCTATGAGCAGTTATCTGCTTTGAGGCAGGAGGGGACGGTTAGGGATTATGTGGAGAGGTTCGAGATGCTGAATAGTAGGGTGAAGGGGGTGACCGACGAGGTGGTGATTGGGAATTTCATGAGGGGGCTGAAGCCCTCTATACGAGCGGAGCTGAGGATGCAGAGTCCGGGGACACTGGAGGATGTCCTTCGTCTGGCCCACAAGGCGGAGGAGAAGCATGCAGAGGAGAGACGCATTCGGGGGACTTAGGGAGCCCAGTGTCAGCGTAGTCAGACAGCACCGACCCCACTTCCGGGGGTTACAGTAGCACCAGTGGACACGAAAATGAAGAGAGAGGAAACCCGACCAGTGATCCCTGGTAAACGGATGACTGAGGCTGATATGAGGGCGAGGCGTGCTGCAAGCCTCTGTTTCAGATGCGATGAGAAGTTCAGTCCCGATCATCGATATGCGAGCAGGCTGATGCTGATTGTGCTAGAACCGGACGAGGGGGAGTATGCAGATTGTGGGGAGCCAGTGATGACGGAAGAGAGCGAGGTTGAGCACGCACATCTGGATGTAGCAGAGGTGTCCCTGAACTCCTTGGTAGGGGTGACCACGAACCATACCATGAAGTTGGCAGGACGATTGGACGACGCGCCAGTGACGGTACTCATAGACAGTGGGGCTACCCACAACTTCATCACTCGACATTTGGTGGATCGTCATAGGTTGCAGGTGAGCACCTTGGAGACGTTTACGGTCCTCTCAGGGACATGGAGGAGGGAGGAGAGCAGTGGGATGTGCAAGGGGCTGAGTCTGACCTTACAAGGGGTGCAGATCATGGAGGACTTCTTGCCCCTATAGTTGGACAATATCGATGTGATTTTGGGCGTGCAGTGGCTGAGGGGGTTGGGCAAGGTGAAGATGAATTGGAAGCAGCTTAGGATGGAATTCCAGGAGGGGGGTCGCACGGTGGTTCTGACAGGTGACCCTAGCCTCTGTTTTCCCTCGGGGGCCTTCAAAGTCAGATCTCCACCTTGAGTACAAGGTGACTCTTTTAGGGGGAGGTATTGATGCGGACGCCCCCTAGCCGCCGTCCCGCTTGCTGCAAGCCGCACCCGGGTCCCACTTGATGCTTAGGCTTTGGTGATTTAGTTATCTAGGGGTATTCTAGTCTTTTCAGACTAGATTAGTAAATCCCCTCTTTTCTATTTATTAGGGCTAGCCGTCATTTTATTGCCTTATGCTTGATTTGTGAAGAACTTGTTAGGCATCGTTGAGAGGGTTCTTAGGCTTAGGTCCGTTCATCCAAAGCTAGGAGATAGGGTTTCGTCTCGAAGGAAACCCAACTATTTGTAATTCTTCGCATTTCTATCTATTAAAAATCCTCTTTTTATATTTTCCTCTTTAAAATATATCGATTTGCTTATACGATCTCCCGGATCGTATCAGATTCATACTTTTTTCATCTGAACATTGTCTAATCGATTATTGCCTATACTAATTGACCAATGCACATATTAATCAACTAATATATTTTTTAGTCGACTAAAACAGAATGCTAGTTTTATTCTTGACTGAATCATTAGTCGACTACTAAATCTCCTAATCGACTACTAATAGAGCCGTTAATTGTGTTGACTTCCTGAATATAGCTGTTTTCTATCCGTTGGAAGTGATATTTTTAAATTCTTTTAAAATGATCTTTTCTACCTATAAATAGTGATTAAATCCTCAGATATGATATAAGATTTGGCCAATACAAAAGCTTAGATTTCTCATCCCTGTTTGAGCCAAAAGAAAAGCTAAAAATCTGTCCAAACTATATTCTTCAAAGTTCTAATTCTATAGATCAAATCTCACTCCCTAGCCATCTTTAGATCTACATACATGTGATTACAAGACAATATGAGAGTGTATTTCTTTTTTCTTCAAACGTTTTCCCTCAGGTTATTGGGAGATGTGATTTTATTCTCTGTTCTGAAAGTGGTTCCAAGATCAAGTTGTTTAGGTATGCAATTGACAATTGTATTTATCAAATTACATGGTTTATTCTTACGAGTTTACAAGAGTGATATAATAAAAATCTCAAGCAGGTAGCTTGTAAACTAGAGTAGGTCAAAGAAACCGAATCAGAATAAAATCTTCATTGTTTGTGATTGCTTTTTGGTTTGCATTGTCTCTACTTTTAAATTATTATCCGCTAAATTTGATTGTTTAAAGACATTAATTGGTAACTCTTTTGATATCTTTCTTGGTTATTTTTAAAAGATACTATTCACCCTCAACCAGTGTCTCTTTGTCCATCCTAGGACCCAACATTATCAAGTTCCCAATATAGACATCAAGTAAAGCCAAAGTTTCCAACTCATGCATTTGACAAACTAATTTTTTGATAGGTGCCATGTGCGTTCGAAGTAAAAGAAATGAATTTGTAGAAATAAAAAGATAGATTCACTTACCTTTTATTAGTAATAAATCATACATAATTTAAGATTAAATTAAGTTTAGAAGTATTTATAAGAATCCATTGTCCAATTTGACAGAAATTTAATAGAAATAAAAGTTAACATTTTCATTCTAATTGTGATTAGTTAAATGCTATTTAGTATTTAAAACAATACCAAATCAAAGATGGCTACGTAACTATCATTAGATTCAACCAGAATATTATTTTTATCATTTAAATTAGTGATAAATTCTAATTAACTAAGAGTTTTTAACTAAATTAATTTTAAAATTCATTTTAATAATAAGAAGGCATAAAAAAGAGAAAAAAATTACAAACCTTACAATAAAAAGTATAACGGAAAGACGATGGGGAAAATCAAAAAGCCATCAAGGAGGTTCATATAGATCCAAAAGAAAAAAGGGAAATGCAAAATGCAAAATGAAGTAAAAAAGAAATTGAATGGAAATTTTTACAACATACTTTAAATCTAAAAATCAATCTTAATGATGAAGTAAGAATCAATAAGTAACTTCTAATTTCGGTTGTTATCATTGTATGAGTAAGTCTATGATCATAAGACCGTGATAAAGTATTATGCAAGTATTATGCTGGCTGTCATATGCTTACCATACAACCCTCTTTTATCTAAAATTGGGATCGGCAGCAAAAATATAGGCAAAAAATAATATTCTAGTTAAAAGATTTAAAAATTATTTTTTAACCAAGAGTCTTTCATATCCCATTTGATCAATTAAGAATTACTATTGAATTATTATTTGAGAGATTTTGTTCTTAATAAATAAAATTTATTTGAAGCCTTAAGTAAAATAGTTAAGGGACAAAACAAACGATATGGAAAAATGGACAAAATGAAAATGTAAAAAAAACAAAGAAAAAGGTGGATCCTTAAGTAAAATGGTTAAGAGAAAAGAACAAACGAACTGAAAATAACATCAAAATGTAAAACCGAAAGATAAAAATAAATTGGAGCCTTAAGTAAAATGTTTACGGCAAAGGACAAGCAAAATGAAAAAAAAAATGTAAAGAAGAGTTAAAGAAAAGACCAAACAAAATGGGGGGGGGGGGTGGGGCATCTAAATATAAGAAGGCAACGTATAAATTGGAGCCTTAAATAAAACATTTAAGGAAAAGACCAAACAAAATGACAAAGATGAAAAAGACATCAAAATGGAAGAATAGAGGAAAAGAATTGTTATGTGTGCCATTAGTATTCAAACCTTGGAGGTCATGCAATAGTTTCCATAGCAAAACCACCAGTACAACCATTGTGTTGGGACGCAATTAGTGTCTAGGTTTCCACATAAATTTTATATAAAGAGTAAATATATTTATGATATATAATAAAATCCGACTGCTAAAAATTATGTAATGACCCCTTTTTTTCTTGAAAACATTTTTCTAATATTTTGCATTACTCCATTTACTTTCTCTTTGACGCTATTTTTATTTTGTTAGCTTAAAGCCCAAGTGTTGAGGCCCGTACCCCCTCAACTGAACCCAACTCAGGAGGAAGCCCATTCTCCTCTTAATAAAACAAGCCAGTTTCCCTTCACTAAACCCTCTGTCACGAACACATGGGCCAGCTCCTACCTTTTTTCATTTCCATTACACGAAGAATACAACTAAAGCTCAGCCTTTACAAATTTCCATCGGGACTCAACCCTTCACTATTGGCCGAATTAACTAAGGGCATGCACCCTTACCACCGCCCCTTTCTCTGGGTTTCGATGAAGCAAGGGTTGCGCCTTTACTCCCTCGCGCCTCAGGACGAGTCGCCGCTTCTCCCTTCGAGCGAACCTAAGTCGCCTCTTTTCGAAACCCTACTCGGGTCTTTTGAAGCCGCCGACCCTCTCTCTCTATCTCTTCCTTTTATTCCGAAAACCCTAATCGGAGCCGCCGCCGCATTCGGTGATCCGATCGGATTTTCTCCGAGAATTTCGAGATTTGAGATTGATTCGAATCGTTTCACACGTTTTCCTCTTCTTTATAATTATCTGATGGTTTCTAGGGTTTGGTTTTATGCGAAATCATCTTCTCCTCCTCTCTAAATTTCTGAAGTTGGATTTGGAGATTTTCGAAGCTTTTTCGTGGTTGGATTTTAGGGCTTTCGGGTCCCTTCGATCGCTTCTTTGAGGTAGATTTCTTCTTCTCCAGCTTTTAGTTTATATTCTCTTGATTTCTTTTGGGATATGATGATGGGATTGGTGATGATGGGATTTTCTCCGGTGATTCATAACTTACGGCAATCAAGCGGGTCTCTCAACGATCCTTGCCGCTGCCATCTTATTCTTCTGATTTGGTTGGGTTTCATGTACGGCTCCTCGATTGGCCGCCAGGGCTGGGTTTTGATTTCGGGTGCCGTAGTTGTCTTCCTCACGGCGAAGCTCTCGCTGATGTTGTTGTTGGTTTGATCGTATTCGTGGCTCGGTTCCGTTGCAAATCTCCCTTGTTGCTAATTCCTCCCATGTGTTGACTTTGCTTAACTATTTATTTGGGCTTGCTTGCTGCTGTGTTGGCTTCCCTATACTCTGAACATATTGTTTAGTTTGCAGACTCAGTTAATTTCGCTTGGTTGGAAACTTCAGGTCTGTTAATGTTCATATATTAAAATCAAAACTTATCCCTTTGGCTGGTAGACTGTTTGCCAAAATCTAAATCTGATCACATCGCTCCTTAAAAATAACTTGTGTTACTTTCCAGTTTTCTTTTGTTTACAATTATAAAAATCTTTATCTTTAAGTCTCTTATTCTACTTAAATGATTTGTTATGCAAAATATTGATATGTGTATTATTGTTGGACATTATTAATTGACACATGATTAACGTTACTGAGAACTCGAGAATGCCTGACACCAAACCAATAAATAGGGTGACATTACAGTTAGCTCATTGTCCAAGGAGGGTGAATGTGATTATAGACAGTATTCGTTTTACCACTCTCCTGATGGAAGTGTGTCATATTATCAATTTACCTCCTTTTATGGAACGAGTGTTAGAATGCAATTTTCCTCTTTCTTCTGAAACGAGGGGCTCAATATCAATTGTCCGCTATCCACACCAATAGCGGGGTTACAGAACTAGTTAATGCATCTCACACCCTTGGACATAGGTCACGGCTTAGAATGATTAGTTTACCTTTTACCAACCCTTAAAAGACATTAATGACTCGTTACTCTTTGATTGTACTATTTACGATTTAAAGAAACTGTTAAGTTTGGTTTAGATGTAATCTACTTCTAACTTTGCTGTTTATTTTCTTATCAGGTTTAGCAGGAGATTTTACAGCTTTGATCGTGCATTAAATTTCTAGAACTGATCGCACAGGTATGAATTTAATTTCTGCTTAGTCCTATTCTGTATTCACTGGTACCCAGCAGGATCTACATAATAAATTTGTGACGGCCCCCGAAACCGGGTCGTTACAAATTATCCATGAAAACGTGATGGCTGAAGTTCTCTAGTGACAGGCGGAATCTTTGGAATATTCCTACCAGTGGCTTTACATAGCAGTACATATAATTTAATATATAGTAACATCAATTCATCAGGGGATATATTAGAACAAAATCAAAACAACCTGTGTAAATAGATAAAATTAGATCATAATAAATGTAACTTGTGACGGCCCCCGAAACCGGGTCGTTACAAATTATCCATGAAAACTTGATGGCTGAAGTTCTCTAGTGACAGGCGGAATCTTTGGAATATTCCTACTGGTGGCTTTACATAGCAGTACATATAATTTAATATATAGTAACATCAATTCATCAGGGGATATATTAGAACAAAATCAAAACAACCTGTGTAAATAGATAAAATTCCATTGTTGCATTCAAAGCAAGAACAGGATGGTCGTAATGAGTTGGATGTCCCAATATCTCAGGCTACTAGTTTCCAAATCATAATAAAAAATTAGTCATCAATCACCTGGAGTCGTCAATGCACAAAGGTGTCTAGCACAGTATGTCACAGAAATCACAGTGAATGAAGGTCGCAGAATTAACAAAGCTCATTTAGCATGAAATCACACTTTATGAATTAAAAAATAACAAATGGATTTCATTGTCATGTTTAGAAGTACTTAACTACACAGATAAGTATGAGATCCACAGATAAGCATGAGAAGACAACCACAGCAAAGTCAAAAGGTACGCACAGAAAAGTATAGAAATAATGATAGTCTACCCTTGTTCAGAAGACGTACTGTCGACAAACATAATTTGATGGTTTTATTGATTAAATTTACCTATTCTCAACCACCGAGCTGCCCAACTTCTACTTGGATCCATGACTGAAATAATCCTTCAGAGAGAGAATCAATGTAAGCCTGATTAATTATTCCATTTCTTACATTCAACTAGAAATTTAAAGAGAGAAAAAATTTGTATCAATTTATTTCTTCAGTCATTTAAGTAGTAGTTTCTGTCAGGTAGGCAGTAGACCTTCAAGGTTATATTGCAAAGTTGACATTTGAAATATTATGTATGATCTATTACAGTAAAATTAACACAAGGGTCCGAGTGACAACGTAATTAGATCTTACAATATATCTCTTTGCACTTTTAGCATCAAAAATTTGTTAGATGAATTTGTCAAAATCTTGCTTTGATGTACCAATAAAAATCAGAAGTAAGCAAGGAACCGAGAAATCTGAAATTGTTGCTGGAGTATATTTAGATATTTTTAATTTGAAGGTGGTTAAATTGATAAACTGTCTCAGACTTTAGCCTAGTAAACAAAGCCTACATAATCGTCAGTTTCAAGATTGCATCTACTGTAGCACTATTGCATATGCAAGTTTTTCATTTAAGTATCCCAACGTTTCTTGTTACAGTTAACAACTTAACTGAAACTTCATTTCTAAGAACATACACACTGAAAAACCTCGCAAATGGTATATTGAAACCGTCGGCGATGGACAACGGTAAACACCAATAGAAACTAGCCATTCATAATTTTCTAAAATTCGGTTTATGTTGCCGCATATGTTGATACGGGAATAAGCCGCACCAAATTCTATACTTGTGCTCACTTTATGCGGTCAGACCGCATAAACACATTATGCGGGCACATGATTTGTTTATGCGGCTTATATATTGCATAACCGAGCAGGTTCGCTAGCTAATGTATATTAATTTCTATAGTAATTCGTTTGCTAAATACAAAGGACAAATTTTCACGATGAGACAAAAAATTAATAATTTTAAAACCCAACCGAAATTAAATTTGTTTACAATCACGGACTAACTTTTCATCACGTCAGATATCACGCGCAAAAGGGCAAAGAAAAATGATCGAGGTTGGCAACCTCGATCAATTTAAACAATGTTGAGCCTCAAGATTGCCGGGGTTGCTGGGGCAGGCAACGCGGCCATTTCAGTACATTGTCTACTAACAACCCCCTCAAAACGACCGAGGTTAGTTGTTTTGAGATCAAAATGGATGGGGTTGGCAACCCAACCATTTTGTAACGACCACTTCACCAACGTGACAAAAAGTTGGTCGGTTTTTGTAATTAAATTTTAATTTGGTCGGTTTTAAACATTATTTTTAATTTTTAGCTGATTTTGAAAATTTGTCCAAATACACATTGATGTGTTATTTTCTTAAATCTTGTTTATTTTTTGATACTTTAATTAATGTATTAACTTTATTTTTTTAGTTAGGGTCTTTAAACTATATTTATGTCATGGAAGCTAGATAGATATTCAAACATTGAAAAGAAAAGGTATTTGTTCTTTTTTCTGTTTATTTGTTTTTTATTCTGTATATTGACTTGTAATTTGTTATTATGTTGAACATTTAATGCTATTGATGAATTCTACTTATTTATTTATGTTGGCAATACAATAACTTAGATTGTTAAATGGATTCAAGGTCACATTATACATTTATCCATGCTAGGAAGTATATGATATTTTTCTGATTTTTCTAATTTTTAGGAATTTTTAACAGTTACTAACTTACTACACACATATTCATGTATATGCATACATAATTTATTTAAACTATATTATAAAACATTTATTTCTATGTAATCACGCATAGCCCGGATAATTGGCCGCATAAACTTATTGTGTGCTATGCACTCTTAGATGTGTATACTAAAACCACATTGTATAACACTGGTCATCCAAGATAAATAATTTACCATTGTCCGGTTAACCAATTTACAACCCAAAAATATAATCACCTCTCATGTCGATGGCATGGGTAACCACTGCTTGTAAGAAAGTGATGCAACGACACAAGGCCCTAATATCATTAATGATCAACTGACCCAAGTTTGAAGAGGACACCCCAAGAAGAACTAGTAATATTCAAGCATAGATTCTAAGAAAGTGGTTTTGAAAGAGATAAGAACTACACTAGAAGTGGTACAAAGGAAAAGATTTTTTTGGGAGCATGCAAGCAATCAAATCCCTTTGATCTTTTGTATCAATCACCAAATTATGGTCTTTTTTGTTTTGATGAAATTTTTCTAACGGATTTTGTGAATTGTCGCTGAAATTAGATGAGTTTTTGTACTCGCAAGTTAATATGTGTGATATCTAATAATTAGTAATAGATCTCATGTAACCGACAAGAAATCTTTCCAGGCAAAATACAGATATGTTCTGGGATATGGATATGGAATCATGTTCTGTTGTCAAAAGAAAAATATATGAGAAAAGGAAAATTAGTGATGGCCTACCCAGTAAAATTTGAAATCATGTTCTGTTGTCAAAAGAAAAATATATGAGAAAAGGAAAATTAGTGATGGCCTACCCAGTAAAATTTGAAGTAGTACAGTTGGCAACATTGTCATGCTCTTTCTCCATATCCAGGAACGGGCAATTTTCGCAGCCTGATTCTCGGAACTGATAAAGCAACAAATAAAGGTCATTTATCTTCTGAGACTCTGATATTAAAATAATATAAGATTGATGAGGAAATACCAAACAAAAATGATGCCAAACAAAGTTTTATGCTCTCTCAAGTGTTTTATGCTTTCTTAAGTACTAGGATGATATAAATACAGTGTTCAGATAAGAAAAAAATAAGTGATCAAAACTATGCAACCTATGCAACAAAGAAAATATTGTCAATAAAATACACATTCAACCTATGGTGTAAACAATGATAACAATATCCAAAGGAAATATTTTCTATAAAATACACATGCAACCTGTGCAACAAAAGAAAAGTGATCAAAACTCAACAAGTGATCCAAGGAGATAATTTATATTGCTAGATTAAAAAATAACATGCATAGAGTACATAATACATCTACATCAATAACACTTCTATCTTAAAAAATGATAACATCAATCCAAATTAGTCACCTCTTCAGAACGTCACCAGCAAGGAAGTTCTCAAATCATCCTACAATGTACATTCGTATATTGACCCATTATTAGTTCCTGCTTGCCCAGCAAATGCAGGAGTCCGCTAAAACCATGAGCTCGTCATCTAGTGTATAAATAAATAAATAAAAATATCCATTTTTTGTCCCAGGTCCCAACCGTCCAGGTCCGCGCTATTCCACAATCATTAGTAACTCGATATGTTAATCTTTGTAGATGTTAGTAAATAGTTAGTTTGGAAGCTGTCAATGGTCAAGTGCATCAAGAATTTCAATATATGTTTCAGCGTGCTTCAGAAACCACATGCATGCTTCCTTGAGAAGGTTGAGAAAGGTCCGTGTTAGAATCTACAGGACTGTGCACATGGAATGTACCTTATCCTTCAACTGTGGTGAATATCCCAGCTTATGACGTTGTCAAAGAAATATGTAACACTGTATGATACTTCAATAGTGAATAGCTGCTTATTTTGACTCAGATTTGATCATTTCTATCAAAATGATTCTAGGAACTTTGCTTGGGCAATTTTTAGATAAATATGGTATGAGATGTGGAACAACCATGGACCACGTATAGTTCTATTGGTAATTGAAACATATCATAATCAAGGAAGGTCTCTGATAGGAACTCGGCGAAACTGAAATTTATTGGAAAAACAGCTGAATTTTGATAGATAAATAGGCTACAAATAAGAGGTAACCTTCTCTCCCAAGACGCCAATTGATAAGTGACGTCTGCACCTTCCCCGAAGAACACGAAGAACTATCTCTTCTCTCACAAAATCTTCAAATTAGCATAACTAGGGCCGGCCAGCTCTCCCCTATTTATAATCTTCTAATTAAATGTCTAATTACCCAAATACCCCTACTATAATAAAATAACACAAAACCCAATAAACTAGGCCCCGAGTGGACCGGATCTATCATTACTCCACCCCAAAAAATCCACATTGTCCTCAAGATGGTGCATGAAGTTTCTGACGGTCCTACTCCGAGTGGGAGTCGTCTTCCACTCCGACATCTTCATCCTCCTCGTCATCCTCCTCGTCTTTTCTGGCTATCAGCACTTGCAGTTTGCGCACCCACAGTGGTGCCTGGGGTGAACCGCTCATCGCATCTAAAACACAGCCCTTTCTTCCTCTTCTCCCTCATCTCGGCGTCAGTCATCCTCCGGAACTGACACCCTGCTGGCGGTGCGTCGCTCTTCTCCCCAGTCTTCTCAATACTCGCATGATCCGCCCCTATAACGGTCTTCTGTTCTCCTGTCGTGGTCGGAACACTGCGGAAAACCGGTCCACTCCAACCACCTCTCGCCTTTCTCTCCTCCGACTAGCAGTCCTCCACCATCTGAGCATACTCCATGGCCTCCATCAGACTCTGAGACTTCTGCATGCGCACCGCTGCTCGAATAGTGGCTCTCAACCCCTTCATGAAGGTGATCTCCATCGTCTCATCAGTCACTCTGTGCACCTGTCCTGATAGGGCCTCGAACCTCTCTAGATAATCTCTCAATGTGCTCTTCTGCCTGAGTGATAGCAGCTGATCCCTCACGTTCCCCAAGTGGGGGTCTCTGAACCTCTCCACAAGCTGGTCTCTGATCTCCTCCCATGAGCAAAAAGGACGCCTCACATCCCTCCATTGAAACCAAGCGAAGGCCTTCCCATCTAGACAAATACATGTTGCCTCCAGCTTCTGCTTCTCAGTCATGCGAGATACTCTAAAAAATATTTCTGCTCTGTAAATCCACGACACTGAATCCACCCCATAGAATATGGGCATCTTCAGTTTTCGCAGCCGGTCCATATTGACTGTTCCTAATCTGCTCGTCTCCCGCCATATCTGGGCTGATGATAGTGTTGTCATCTCTTCTAGTGTGTCTCATGTCCTCCATGTGGCCCTGTGGCCCTCTCCCTCGATCTCCATAGCCCCCTCGGGGCCCCTCTCCTCGTCATCCGTAGCCTCCAGTCCGGCCCTCGTGCTCCTCCTAATAATCTCTGTACCCTCCCCGCTATCTTCGGGGCGTCCCTCATAAGTGTGGGGTGGAGGACGACATCTATCATCGCCAAACCGAGGGTCGGGAGGGTCCCGAAACCCCCTTCCGTCGTCATCATACTCCTGAAAGCTTCTCAGGTCAAATCCGTCGTCTAAACCACATGTCGGTTCCTCCAAATAAGGCTGAAAATCACTGTAAGGCTACGCTTCTTCCTACAGTGCACCCCACCACCCACGGTGGGTCTTCCGCTGGTCCGCGGGCCCCCAACAGACCTGGAAAGGGGCCGCGGGGCCCTGCCGAATGTTCTCGGGGCCCCAGCGGCCCTGTCGCTGGTCAGCGGGGCCCGTCGGGGCCCTGGGGGCCTTCGCCGGCCCCGGCCAAGGGTAGGGGGACGCCGCCCCCCACCATCCTTCATGGGGCCCGCGGAGGCATGGGAAGGGACCCGCGCCCCCCAAAGCTTTGTCGCGCCTAATGGGGGAGGCAGCTTGGCCCGTCGGCCTCACGTCTCGCCTCTTCCGCTTTTCGACGAATCAATTCGCGGTAGTCGTCCGCCCACGGCCCTCCATATTTCTCCTCGTAATCCTCTTCCTCATGAACGAATCTCGCGTCAATTTTCTCCATCTTCTCATTCCCTTTGTCCAAAGGTGGTACCTTTGTCGCCGCTTTAGGGTTGCCATCGCATCCTTTTATATGCGAAGAAATCTCCTCGAGTTGGAAGATGATCTTCACTAGGGCTTCGTCGTGTTCTTTCAATTGCCCATTATGATCCGCTAGGGTTTCCTTCACGCTCGCGATCTCGCACTTGATGCCATCGATCTCCACCGTCAATTTTTCCTCTACCGCATCGATTCAATTTTTAGATCTCGTAACCGCCGCCATGATCGACATGCTTTGATACCAAAATGACAGGAACTCGACGAAACAGAAATTTATTGGAATAAAAACTGAATTTTTGATAGATAAATAGACTACAAATAAGAGGTAACATTCTCTTTCAAGACGCCAATTGATAAGAGACGTCTGCACCTTCCCCGAAGAGAACGAAGAACTATCTCTTCTCTCACAAAATCCTCAAAATTAGCATAACTAGGGCCGGCCGGCTCTCCCCTATTTATAATATTCTAATTAAATGTCCAATTACCCAAATACCCCTACTATAATAAAATAACAAAAAACCCAATAAACTAGGCCCCAAGTGGACCAGATCTATCAGACTCCTAATCGTAGAAGAAAAATAAATTAGATTTTATTTATTAGTTTAAGTCAATCTTTAAGCATTAATATCAGTGAACTTTTAATACTTGAGTCATTTTATATTTTGTAGTTTAAGTCCTTTTGGGTTTCTTTTTAAGAATCTTTTAGGGGTTTTTATTTGAAAGAAGACTCTTTTATTTCATTTATTAAAAAGTGTGAGTCATGTTTAGAGTCTAAATAGGCGTTTATTTCTTCAGTAATAAATTTAAGTATTTAAGTATGTAATTCAATGTTTAGAAATGAATGATTCATTAAATAAAAATTTGAGTTTGTAAACTTTTTATTTATGAAACCATTAAAATCTACATGCATGCAAGGTTTGGGAGTAAGCTTCATCGTTTGAGAGTGATATCAAAGGGAATCTTCGATGTGCAAGGTAATTACATCAATGATCTTCGATTTCCGTAGTGAGAGACAAAATTAATTTATCATTTATCTTTAAAAATCTTTGATTAGTTTTTTCTAATTTTTTGACCGGATCTCATAGCCCTTCCCGATGTCAACATCAATTGGGATTAGAGCTAATTAAATCTATTTTTTCCATCATTCTTCTTGTTTACTTTCTTCTTCATCGTTTCTTTTAATATACTAGTTATGATTATCTGATGCAAAAAAATGTACCTAAGAACGTGTGCATGTATTGTTACATGCGCACACCCCCTCTCTCGGGGGTTTAAAGTATATTTTTTTGAATTTTTTTGCAGATGTTAGTTCTACATGTTAGGTAGCCCCCCACAAAATTTCAAGTCAAACAAACACCATTTGGGCATCAAAAAATCTATCACAAAAACGTTGCGCAAAACAGTCCAGAATTCTGGAATTTTTTTGCAATGTTTTTGTGCTGGATGTTTCGATGCCCAAATTGTGTTTGTTTGACTTGAAATTTTGTGGGGGCTACCTAACATGTAGAACTACCTACTGCAAAAAAATTCAAAAATAAATACTTTAAACCCCCCGAAGAGGGGGTGCACGCACGTTCTCAGGCACATTTGCCTCTTATCTGATTTCAGTTTAGAACAAAAGTAGCAAAGTATAAAAACAATATTGTTCATCTTTCCCCTCAACCCCTAAACCCTAACCTGATCTAGACGCTAACCGTAAAACCTAGCTCCGCCTGCTACCACCACTCCCTTTAAGTTTACTATCGTCACGGATGTCATCTTCCTTTGTCATCTTCATCATCAATGAACTCTATATCGGCCGCCACCATCAAGTTTCTCCTTCGTTACCGTCACAATCACCCATCTTTAAATCCACATGTAGTCACCTTCGTTATCGTTCTTATATTCGTTAGTCACATCTGCTATCGTTCTTATAACTGCCAGACATCTCTGCTATCATTCTTATTACCATCAGTCATCTCTATCATCGTCATCATTGTCTCTAGTCACCTCTACCATCATTATCAATACTGTCAGTTGCCTCCGTCGCAAACCCACTTATTTAATACAACCCCACTTAAAGATGGGTAGCCTTTCTGGTAGCCTAAGTGAACACATTGCCTACGTACGCAAAGCAATGCAATTGTCTTACCTAGGTCAAACACCCAGCCGTTCCTTGGGCAAATCCTACCTAAGCAGATGTCTTTTACAAAAATGAATCTAACTAAAAAATTTAAAATACATGAGACATAAACTCTCTTTTTGGGGATTCATTAGTTGTTGAAAAAAGTATAACAAACTTCGTAGGACGGAACATGTTAAGGAGATGCCTAACATTACTCGTAATTCATACGATTACTTGGCTAATTATGTCAACATGATAAGTAATACCACGGATTCAACATGCCTAATTTTGAACGCACGCAATAAAGTTTTTTGTCCTTTGAATTGAATGTCACTTCCTTACAAGTTAGTTGACAAATCAGCTATCTACAAACTCAGCTCGACCTCAGATGAGCAAATGCAATCGACAGCTCGCATCCTTAATCGTACCATTGGATCATTTTCATTCTATATCCCAGTATCTCTCTTAAAACCATGATGCTCATTCGTTCAGACTGGCTCACATAAGAAATTATATGGAGAAGCAACTCGATTCCTAAGGATCATTGTTTGTCGCGTGACGTCATCTTATTCTCATCAACTTGGTACTGACAGCCCTTTTCCTTCACTTTCACTAGATGTTCTTCCTCCTCCGCTAATAGGCCATTAATCAAACTGATGGTATTATGTTATTTTCTTTTAAAAAGATGACATGCTTGTTTTAAATAAAACTTATCTTGTTAGCTTGTGACAAATTTGCATACATAAGATCATGGTGACCTTGGCAACCTAAATCTCAAGCTATTCAACATCTCTTCATACCAAACAATGGTGGAGACTTCTCCATCAGCCATATCTATCATGGGCTTCCCTAGTCCGGTTCTTTTATTATTCACATCTTTGCACCTAAGGTATGCGGATCATCACTATAACTTGGTACTCTCCCTTCTGGAAATATCATTAGTCTCTGATCACTTTAGACTAGGGTTGAACTTACCTATAGTACTGAAAACCATATTCTTTTTCTGGTTTGATTACTGGATTGGTAACCAAACATTCACAACAACATTCCCATCACTCTTTAAGATTGTCTCTGATAAGAATATCATGATTGTCTCACAAAGGATCAATATCCAGTAGGCTCCCAACTTACAACACATGCTATCTCACTCTAAACTCGCTCCCAACTTACGACACATGCTATCTCACTCTAAACTCGTTCTTACCACGTTAATTGATCTCTTTAACCAAACCCCTTCTCCAATAGCTGAACAATATTACTTGAATTGTACATAGATCAAAGATATTCACCATCAATCTCTCTATCCACTATCAGAAGCCCTCTGATGGGAACCCACGTTGCCAACAACCACTCACATCTTGAACTTCTAACTTCTAGTACTTGCTTTTGAATTTATTTAGCACTTGCAAGTCACTTTTTTACAAGTTGCCACACCGAGTCCTTTTCCCATTGTGATATAATGCAAGTCTCCATGAAAGCATAGACACATGAACTTATGGCAGGCTATAAACCATAATCGATGCATAATTTTTGGTGAAGACAAGTATGAAAGCAAGTCGTAAGGTAGGAGAACCTCCCATATTGTTTATACAGTTAGTGAACCAAGGAGCAATCGTCCAAATTTTACCGGGAACGAAAAAGAGCCTAGGAAAACGATGAGCATAGGTTTGAAATGAGAGTTATGTTCCGCACTATGTGCACATACAACATCAAAACCGATTGGAATACATGCATATATATATATGAGAATAATAGGTATCATACGCCATATGAGAGGGTGTCTCATATGCCCTCTCACATAAAAGGGGCAAGTACAAGCCCACATGGGCTTGTACTTGTTGTACTTGACCCCCTTTATGTGAGAGGGCATATGAGACACCCTCTCATATGGCGTATGATACACATTAATCCATATATATATATATATATATATATATATCTTTCTGGCCATAGATAAAAGAAAAAATTCCCTCATGCATGAGGACTTCTAACTTTGGAGAAATAACACAAAGAAATGAAACTTGTTGACTAAAAGTCTGAACAGAAAATGTATTTTTTTAAAAAATAATATGATGTTATTGTACTACATCACATACCGTGCGATTATTAACAATTGTTATTTGTAGCACATAATGAGAGGAGAAGACGAAGAACCCTTTATGAGTGTAATTTTTTTCTTGATTGTTGTTTAACAAATTTCTAGGTTTTGAACAATAAAAGGGATTATCAGAAACTTTGCTTAACCCACTTGTTTAACACAAAAAGTCCATCATAGAGTTTACTTATTTACGCAATCAAGTCTAGCATTGGCTTGAATCTAATTTGGTTGTCTAAGAATTTCGCTAAGATTATTCATTTTCCTTTCATTAAAGTTAAGATTTTATCTTGATCATTTAAGAAATTATTAACATCAAAATGGAAGTTAGAGTACTTTCTTCATCTAATACCTAAAAGGCATCACAACTTAACAAGCCCTTGTCATCAATATATGAAGCCAACAACCTACTATTCAAACATAAACCTTTGACGTGATTCCCCAATACCACATTTCCTCAATCTTGTTAGAATCATTACAAAAAACCAAATATGATACATCTCCATGATGATCAATTCCTTCACCACAAAGTAGAACCATATCGAGTTTATAACAAGGCACCCTTAGCACAAATTTTGTTTTTTGTCATTTCTACATCCATTAGGAAGTACATGTGCAATTCAAAAAAGTTTGCAAGTAAAATAATGTTTCTGTAGACCTTCAATATATATAATCGGTCTGCTTAAATGATTGGGAACATCCTTGAATTCTTTGCGAAATCTGGTCATGCAATCTGGAGATGTCTATCCATACATGTGTATGTCAGGCTCCAAGTAGAAATTTGGTGGCCATTTGTTTGCATATGGCAGTGACTGTCTACATGGCTGCCTATGTAATGACATATGTAGTTTGATTTCAGCATTAGAATAAAACTACACTCTATATTATACAGATATTTCTTGTCAATTAAGGGAGATAACGGAAACTCTTCTTCCTCAAACTTCATGTGAATGTCATGGGATACAAAAACAATTTGTTGAAAATAAATAAGAGCCGTACAGCTAACTAAAACATTCATGGAATATTTCTGACTACATATACAAGAATGTGAAGCCATTAGGTTAACAAATCAATCCTGGTTAACAAATCAATCCTGATTAGGTACTTTCTTCATTAACCTAAAATATAATGATCTTTCTTTCATCATATTGCATACTCCGAAGACTGATACCATACCACGCAATATTGTGGCAAAATCAGAAAACAGGTAACACAAAACACGCGTAAAGATCCCAACTTCCGAGGACAATATTCGTCTACCAGATACCCAACACTTTGGGGTCTCGCAATTTTTATGAACTTCCCCATAATTCAACAAAAAAAAAGGTTTTTCCCCAATGCCACAGAACATGGCATAACTAACTAAGATTTTTGCACAAATATACATCAAACCCCCTACTTTTCACGAACTAAGCATTGCAGCATTAAACAGTAAGCTTGATTACAGCAATTTGAGCCAAGGGAAGCAACAAACGAACATGCTAATGGAACGGGATTGTTGAAACCCTAATTTGACGGCAGAGAAAAGGGCGGTAGGGGGAACCTGATCGTAGGTTTTGATGAGTCGACACCGGAGGCAGGCCCTGAGATGTTGGCCGAAGCTCGTCGGAATCTGAGCGAAGTTCGCCATCCTGTCCTCTTCAGCCACGTAGTCGCTTCTCTTTCCACTCCCCATTCCTTTCATTTTGCTTCGATTCTTCTCCCGCCTTCCTCCTCTTCTCGGTGTCTTCTGGAGAGAAGAGCATGCCAGCAATATGTACACGGAAGCGAGGTCGAAGCGGGTCGGATCCGGTGCGGGGACGTATCCGGATCCGAACCGGACAAGGAATCCCGATGAACAAGATTGGACTTTGAATGCACACTCAATTAGTTCATCGGATCCGAACGGCAGATTGTACCCGGAAATTCTTTTTTTAAAAATGTTATATAGAAATATTTGTCGACTAGCGTAACGTTGACTAGGATAAAGTATTGATTATGGATGTGGCACCTCATCTCGGTCACGATGGGACATTAGAAGTCACACACAAAGAACCCAAATATGTGCACGTGTTATTTCTAATTTTATCAGAAATATTTGTTGATCTATGACTACATTAACTAGTGGTGCTAACTACGTCATTTAATTTTTTTAGGAAGGGAAGGCGACCCGCTGATCCCCAACGACACCACGAATATCCAAATTTACATAGCAATACCAATATTTTGGCGCGATGTTGCTGTGGTGTAATACAACCGGGTTTAATTGAGGTTATTGAGCATCTGTAATGTAAACCTTGTAATGTTGTAATACAATATGTTTTTCTTCTAACTTTATGTAAATTTCTGGGCTGATGTGTAATAAATGTTTAATATTAACATTAAATAGGGAAACATCAATTTTGTATTACTTTCCTGTTGGAATTTTTATAGGATACCAAACAATTGAAAAGTGCAATGACTGTACATTTTACCTTTTACATTGGTGTTGCAGACGGTTGAAAAAGCAAGTGCATTGTATGTTGTTCTGCAAAGAAATAATTGTTGGCTTGAATGAATTAATAGTATAAATTAGTTATATTTGTTCCATACAGCGGATGCCCGTCTAGCTCAGTTGGTAGAGCGTAAGGCTCTTAACCTTGTGGTCGTGGGTTCGAGCCCCACGGTGGGCGAATATAATTTGTTTTAATTAATATAATTAAATTTTTCTTCACCATTTTTGTACCAAGTATTTAGCATTTTTACCACGTAGGTAGTTTTTTCTAACTCTACTTTCCATGTGCATGTTTCATTGCTAAAAGAAATTACTAATTGTAATGATTAAAAAGCTAATCAAGACGGAACCATACAAATTGCAGGAATTTTGTAACACTTATGTGGTTATGTTTTTGTACGTGAAAGCATATATACAAAAGAAAATCAAGATGGAACCATACAAATTGCGGGAATTGTATAACGCTTATGGTTATGTTTTTGTACGTGAAAGCATATATACAAAAGAGGGATGTTATCAAGAGAATTTGGACAAGGAAATTTGGACGAGATAAATTGGATAGAATATGAGATTTTTGCCCATGTACCCTCCCCACACATCTATTACACAAAATAGGGATGTTATCAAGAGAAATTGGATAAGAGAATTTGGACAAGAGAAAATGGATAAGGAAATTTGGACAATAGAAATTGGATATGAGTTGAGATTTTTGCCATTGGACCCTCCTCATACCCCCAGACACTCTTTTTATTATTCTCCCCCCAGAATTGCTCAACGCACACAACCACTCAAAACTTAGAATTGCTCATCGCACACTGCTACTCAAAACTCAGAATTGCTCACCGCACACAACCATTTTTTTCCAATCCACCTGCACATATGCACGGGTTATTTGCTAGTTTGTCTTACATTTATGAACTTCTCTAAAAGCAAGTGATGCAAATAAGTGAATAGTGTTAGAAGGTGGTGGCTACGAGAGTCCATGGCCTCTTATATATGGAGTTGGAGTTACACTCTGGTGGATACATGAGCCTTACAGTGGCATATTCATAACAAAAAGATATAATGATTACAGTGTAAGAAATAACGGGAATGATAATGACGGTGACAATTGGTAATAGCGATTGCAACAACGGAACAAAGTCAATAGATATAAGAATAGTTGTAGGATCAGCTATGGGATTAGCAATTGGTTATTGATTTTCAAACAATTTGTCAGTTTGGTTCATGTTTAGTTGCTTATATTTTAGTTCGTTTTGGTTTTACATTTTTAAAGTTTGGTGATGCAACCGAACCAAAATGTGTGTGAAAATTGGTTGTTATTTGATACATGAGCACTTGTGTCATATCACGTCAGAAATGTACAATCTTCATATTGTTATAAACGGGCTTTTGTAGGCTCAATTGTGTATTGGGTATACATCCATTATGTAACCCTACTTCTATAAATATAGGTATACAGGTTCCGTAGCCACCAAGCTGACAACACGTTATCAGCACGCTCGAAGCTGAGCCGAACTTCTGCCGATAGACGAACGTGACGCGAACGGGCTTCCTTCACTGAACGTCGCTAGATCCGGCAGATAGGATCTAGAGGCAATTTTTATTCCCTAGATATAAACTTTTATGCGCATATGATTAGATCTAAATGTTTGGATCGATATTTTGATTAGTATAGATCGGATTTTTATCTCAGATCTGCATGCTAAATCAACCCTTTAATGAAAAATCGACGTTTTTATCAATAAAAATCAACTTTTAACGATGAAAAACGCCGTTTTGAAGACTAAAAATAGATTTTTTTTTTTAAATAAAAAGCATGTTTTTATCATCTTCTTCTCCAAAGTTTTTCAAACCCTAGAGGGATTTCTTCATCGCCACACATCTAGAAGCCGCACACACGAAACCCCCCCCCCCCCCTCCCCCCCCCCCCCCCCGATTACCCGCACCGTTGCCGCCGCCTGCAGCGGCGGCCGCTGCCGCCACTCGCAGCAGTGGCCAACGAGGCCGCCGTCTGCAGCGGCGGCCCTCACCGTGTAACGACCTGTATTTTTAGGTGCGTATTTTCTACAGTTGTTCGAGTGATTTTATTCGAGTAATTTCTTTTTACATGTTGACGCGAGCATGTCTTTGTTTTAACAAATTTGTACCAGAGCTTAGCTAATTACTTTAGCTAATTAACTAGCTAATTTGTTTTACAGATTATCTAATATTTTAGTTAAGTTCTCTTACCTATTTCCCTACACTACTTTTACGTTTAACTTCCCATGGCTGAATTCATCCCCCCGTCATTAATGGAAACCTACTCCTTGACTAATCTTCCCCCTTTAATGAACCATGTCTCCCTGCCTCTTCCTTCTTCAAGGATCACCCCGTATATCAGTTCCCTACATCTCCATCCCCCACCCCTCATCAAACAACAAGGCCTCTCCCCTCCCTTTGGCATCACAACCACCCTCCACAAAATCCTTACAACCTAAAACCAAAACAGAAATTGAAATCCAATCAGAATCACAAATCAACCCAAATTGAACCCCGAATCCCCCAAAATCAAACCCCCAGATAAGCATCATCAGACCGCCGCCGCCGATCCCGATCAGCGCCGCCCGCGTCCATACACCCACACCGAGCCCGGATCATCGTCCCCCGCCCCCGATCCGCCGTCTCGACCGTTGATCTCCGCCGCTGCACCTCGAATCCCGCCGCTTGAAACGTCGCCTCGCCGTGCCCCGAGCCCGATCCCGCAGCGTGCCGCCCAGGAAGCTGTCGTCGCCCGCCTACAAGCCACCGCCGTCGCCCTTCCGCTGTGAGCCCCTTGCCGCTGATTCTCCCCGCTGAGCACCTCTGCAAACGAAAACGAAAAAAAAAGAAAGAACGAGAGAAGAATAGAACAGAACGAGAGAGAGGGGTAAAGTATATAGTTAAGTTTATAAACTTTATTAGTATATTAATATATAAGTTTAAGTAATAATTAAATTAGTTAGGTTATGTTATAAGTTAAGTAATGGATAATTTATTTTATAAGTAATTTAAGTTAAGTTGATATAAGTTAGTCATAGATATATATGTTATCATTTAAGTTTAAGTTTTATAGGTTGGTTATTATATTAGTTAAGTTATTTTAAACAATAATATAATTTTTATTCAAGTTTTATTTGTATAAGCTTTTAAGTTAAGTTAAAGTTTTTATAAACTATTATTTTAGTAGCTAATGTAACTATAACAACAAGTTAAGTTTTAGTAACATGATATAAGTAATTAGTTGTAAAATTTAGTTATTTTCAGAATAACATGCCTCTTAACCTATTATTAATTCGTTAAACTAACTCGTTCGTAACACGTATGAACCAGGTACGCCGACCGCCTTTTAAAACGCGCCTTTCACGACAAGGCGATTTGGTAACTCATCATACCCTTGACATAAGTCTTAAAACAATAATAAATGCATGCCAACCTAGTTTTATTTCATTATCACAGAGTTTCCATTTTTGAACTGTTAACTAAACTTGTAAATTGCATGGTATCGTATCGTAAGTTGTACAGTATCGTAAAGGAAGCAGAATTGGACTACATGACATGATTGACAAAAAGTTGTAACTGGAAATATGACATTCTAGTAAATTGCACCGACACTGGGTTTTGGGATAACTTATAATAGCGAGGGTGTGTGAGCGACTAGTCCATATTTTGTTGTCACCATGCGGGTTCTAACAACCCATCACAGTGGCCGGTGACAACCATCACAGATCACAGATTATTGCACAGTACTCAGAGAATGGTTCGCCCGGGTAGCACCCGTGGCAAGAGGTGGACTCTTGGTTGCCTGTTGTACCCCGCACTATAAGTCACGGTCTAGGTAAAGGCACAATTAGACTCTCGTAACATAGTTATTTTTAATATTGTATTTTTAACTGCTAGAAATTGATGATAAATGTAAAACTGCAAAGTTACTTTTCTGCTCTTTTTCTCTTACCATTAGTGTTCGCACTTTATCTCTTTTCTTTTAAATTGCCATGCTTGTACATTTGTTTTAATATCCATGTATAGAGATACTTTGAGTTATGTCTGATCCTGGCGACCCTTCTCTTTGTGGTGGACTCGCCAGATATCTCCCAGGTCGAGGAGTTTGCACCAGAGGCCACAGACGCTGAGTTTGTGGTTGAGTTCGACCAGCAGGACCCTGAGTATTGAGAGTGAGTGTGAGAGTTCTACTTTGTTGCTTTCAGAGTGGATTGATGTATCTTCTGTATTCCGTTGTACTTTCTTTTCTTTCCTGTTAACTGCTGGCTTGTAATAAGGTTGTAAAACCACTTTCATTATAAGTATTTTGGTGTATTTCTGCAACAGAGCATGTGTTGAATTCATTGGTGCCTAACAAGACTTGTGCATGTTCCAAACAGTAGCAGGCCTCGAGAGTGGGTCGTTACAAGTTTGGTGGCCCATGCAGGTCCGCGCTAAATACCACATGAATAATACATGAAGTTCAGAATATGTCGTATAGAATACTCAATGGAACTGATCAAACCTTATGAAACGCAGGTACGCCATGGAAAGGAACACTTCGGGAAGCGAGGATAGTGCTTTCGGGTCCGGGATCAACCACCTGAATGGGGGTCCCAACCAGAATGATGTTGGCAATGGAGCCAACCACGGTCCAGACGCGACGACATTCCTGACTGCACCATTGTCTGCAGAAGATTGCATGCGGGGTATGTATGCCCTTCATCATCAGCTTGGACAGGCTTTGGAGCAGGCTTTGCGCAGAGAGCAAAGAGCTGACCCGAGTGCTTATACTTTCGAGGGATGAGCCCGATGACCTTCGCAGGGACTGAGAACCATCTTCAGGCGGAAGAGTGGCTCAAAGGAATTACTGATGACCTGAGAGCATCTCAGATCCGAGAAGAAACATGGGTGGCTACTGCCAAGAGGTAGTTGACTGATGGTGCTCGAGACTGGTGGCAGGCGGTAGAAGACCGCTTGGGATTGCCGATCTCGTGGGATGTATTTACAAGTACCTTCAACGCCCAATACTTTCCCCCACAGGCAATGATCAAGATGAGGAAGAAGTTCATCAACATGAAGCAGGGTTCGATGACGGTGGATCAGTATGACGTTGAGTTCTCCAGGCTCAGCAGGTTTGCTCCAGAGATGGTTACGAAGGCATTGACTCGAGCCCAGCAGTTTCAGAAGGGGCTCAATATTGAGATTCGAAGGATGATGGTCGGTGCTAGTCCGACCACACATGCTGAAGTTCTGGTCATTGCTCGTAACCATGAGATGGTCGAAGAGGAGGAAAAGGACGAGCGAAGGCTGGCAGCATCTGTGAGGCCCCCACCGACCCAAGCTGGGCCAAGCAGACGGCCCCAGATGCATCGTCCTATCCAGCAGGTTTAGTTTAAGAGGCCAGGACCACAGCAGCAGGCCCTTCCGGTCTGCCACTTTTGCGGAAAGTCTGGACACTTCAAATCTGAGTGTCGAGGATTTTTAGGCCTTTGTTTGGTTTGTGGAAACCCTGGACATGTGGCTAGGAATTGCCCACATCATAAACCACGTGCTTCAGCTCCGGTTCCAGCTCCAACTCCTCGTGCTACCCCGACTGGGAACGCCCCACAACGTCCACATCTACCACCACAGAAGAGGATGTTCCAACAGGCGAGGCAGCAGCCAACACCGAGACGCCAGGCTTACACCAAGACTGTCGAAGAGGCCGAGGCCACCGGTGAAGTGATCACAGCTATATTTCTTGCATAGTTCGTAATTCATTTTTTCATTAGCATTGGTTGCTTAGATTAGTGTTTGTAACCTAGGTGTCATACTAGTAGCTGGGAACCACGTCCTCTCCTTGTTCGACTCAGGATCATCTCACTGCTTTCTGGCGAGTTGATTCGTTTGCACCCACACTATCCTGTCAAACCTTTAGCATCTAGTTGGAACGTCAACACGGGTGGCGGGGTGATAAATACGACCCGTGGGTATCCTCAATGCCCAGTGGTTATTTGTGGGCGAGCATTATTTGCTCACTTTATGATGATAGACATACCGAACTTTGATGCTGTATTCGGAATGGATTGGTTGGGGACTTTCCATGCCACCATCGACTGTAGTCGAAGGAGGGTAGTCTTCGAGATTCCTGATCATCCAAAGTTCGAGTTCGAGTACAGAGCCAGATCAACCGAAGCAGTAGCAGCCGCAATGGAAGCTGAGCCCGAGATACTAGAAGTGGTTCGAGAGTTCTTGGATGTGTTTCCAGACGACCTTACAAGTTTGCCTCCGGATCGCACCCTCAAATTTGCCATTGAACTAATGCCAGGAGCTCAACCAATGTCTAAGGGACCATATCGTTTAGCACCATCTGAGCTAGAAGAATTGCGGACCCAACTAGATGAGCTTCTGAAGAAGGGATGGATACGACCCAGTGTATCTCCTCGGGGATCTCCTATATTGCTGGTGAAGAAGAAAGACGGATCCATACGCATGTGCGTCGACTACCGCGAGCTGAACAAATTTACCGTGAAGAACAAGTACCCTCTACCGCGCATCGATGATCTTTTCGACCAGCTCGGTGGATCAATCGTCTATTTGAAGATGGATCTGAGGACGGGGTACCATCAAGTGAAGGTGAAAGACGAAGATGTTCCCAAGACTGCATTCAGGACCAGATATGGACATTATGAGTACTTAGTAATGCTGTTTGGTGTAACCAATGCACCCGCGGTATTTATGAGTCTCATGAACCAAGTATTGTATGAATACTTGGACAAGTTCGTAGTAGTCTACATCGACGACATTATCATCTACTCGAATAATGCGGTGAGCATGCAGAGCATCTTAGGAAGGTTCTCGAGACCCTGAGAAGACACCAGCTTTATGCCAAACTTAGCAAGTGCGAGTTCTGGCTAAACGAGGTGGCATTTCTAGGCCACGTGGTGTCCGGAGCAGGGATTGCTGTTGATCCTGAAAAAGTAGCAGCTGTTCAAAGCTGGCCAGTGCCCCGAACGGTGACTGAGATTCAAAGCTTCTTGGGACTAGCTGGATACTACCGGAGGTTCATCAAAGACTTCTCAAAGATCGCAGGAGCCATGACGTGATTGACGAGGAAGGATGTAATGTTTGTTTGGTCGAAAGCATGTGATGATGCTTTTCAGGAACTGAAGAAGAGGTTGACAACTGCACCCATCTTGATCATTCCAGACCGATCAGGAGGATTCAAAGTCTTCTGTGATGAATCTGGCAAAGGACTTGGATGCATGCTACATCAGCATGGCCGATGTTGAGTATTGGTGTTTAATATCAATCTTATTTTGATGATGATCACAACATTATGTTGTTGCTAATGAATATCATGTTTTAGTCTCTCAGTTTATTTCAAGGATATCTTTCTTGGAGACTAATCACTTGGTGCAATGATGGACATCAAGTGAAGAAGGGCCAAAATTTGGACTCAATAAGTGCCAAAGCTTGGAGATGGTGGAGAGCACTCAAGGCATCAAGATTGAAGACTTAGACTCTTTGAGAAGCATTGTAATCCATATAATGTACTTTATTGCTTTCTCTCTTTTTGAGTCTAGGGTTAATGTAATGCCTTGTTAGATGGTTTACTCATTCATGCATATGCATTTAACCATCTTAGTGAACCTTAGGATTATCATACAATCCAACCCAATAGGTTCACTCTGTCCAAAGACTCGTATGGAGTCTCTGGCTTTCTGTCAGTCACCTGCTTAAGGAAACACAGTCGACTGGGTGATTTCCAGTCGCCTGTAGATCCTTCTACAGTCGCCTGACATACACAGCTCAAGTCAACATTTCAATTGACTCAAACTTGAGCTTTACACACAGTTGTCTGTCAATCAGTTTACAGTCGCCTGTATTTTCACAGTCGCTTGGAGATTCGTCATCAGTCGCCTGTATAGCGTAAGTGCAATCACTGCATCTCTCTGTCGTCTCTCCATATTTTACAGTAGTCGACTGATGTAGAATGTACAATTGCCTGACTATTTGACAGATGACTGTAGTATTTACATCAGTCGCCTGTGCGAAGAATTGGAGAAAGAGTGCAGCTCTCTGTTTCGTTCCATCCCCCTGAAGCACTCGTCTGCTGAAGATTTTACAGGAGCATGTCCTGTTTGTCAATCGACTGTATTGTCTTCTTCAGTCGACTGTCCTGGCTCAGATTATAGTCGTTGGATATTTTCTAGCCGTTGATCAGTCGACTGTCTTATGATCATCAGTCGACTGTTCCTGTCGTTTTCACCCAGTTTCTAGCCGTTGCAGATCTGTTCATTTGGCTGTTTCTTTGTGTTTTTGGGCTTGATATAGGATTCCTATATATATGAGTGTGCTGCCATCACTTGAGAACTCTTGACAACACTTGATAACTCTTGACTCTATAGAAAATCTCAAGAGATCAATAAGCAACTCTCAAGCTCCCTCATTTCCCTCTATTGAGCACTCATCTCTCTTCATGCATTGAAGTCCAGCTCAAGGGAAATCATCCAAGTGCTCTTACGCATATTCCAACACTTAGAGACCCTCTTCCATGCCTTGCATTCATTCATGAGTAAGCATCTCAAGGCATATGTAAGAGTATTTACTTTACTTGGTGTAAATTGTTTTCCTGTTTCTCTTTGTGGGATTAGAATACTCTCTTTGTGGGAGTTTCTCTCTTTGTGGGAGGTTGTCTCTTTGTGGGACTAGGGAATTCTCTTTGTGGGAATTAACTCTCTTTGTGGGAGTTCTAGTGTCCTAGTGTAGGGCTAACCCTAATTCTCTGAGTGGGAGTTAGTGATTCTCTGTGTGTGAGTCTTAATCCTCGTGTAGGATTCGTTGGGTCCTTGTGTAGGGCATAAATCCTCTTTGTGGGGTATCTCCTTGTGAGATTTGTATTCACTTCTCTGTGTGGGAATATAGTGAATATTGGTGTGGCTGGATGTACCCAAGTTTGGGGAACCAGTGTAAAACTTTGTGTTTGCGTTTGGATTGATTGTGCCTTTTAATTCCTCTTGCATTTATAATTCCGCATTTGCAAGTTAAATTTTAATTGGACAATTTTATTGCCATTACACTATTCACCCCCCCTCTAGTGTGTGTTGTTAGTATTGCAAGGGTTAGACGATCCCTACAATTGGTATCGGAGCGAGGCTAAAGCATACTACAACGATGGCATTCAATGCTACATCCGCGCCTCATGAAGAAGGTCTTTCTACCGTCCGACACCCGCTCTTCAACGGAACCAACTACCCGAGTTGGAAAATTAGGATGATGGTCTACTTGAAGAGTCGTGACCTTTGGAAAATAACGGAGTCACCTTTCGAGGAGCCTACTTCACCCGCGGCCTTGAGAACTAAAGTGGAGAAGGACTTGATCAAAGTCAATGCTAGGGCTATGTGTGTTCTCCATTGCGCTCTCACTCCGGATGAGTTCGATCGCATCTCCATGTGCAAATCGACCAATAATATTTGGCACACATTGGAGATATCTCATGAAGTGTTACTTCAACACAAGGGAGAGTTTCAGTCAACCAAGCCCAAGAAGAAAAAGGGCGTTGCTCTTCATGATGAGAAGGAGTCTTTCAAATGGAAAAAACAGTTCCAACAAGAAGCTCCAAGTAATGAAGAAGAAGTAGATGACAAGGAGCACGATCAAAGGTGTTTCATTGCCTTTGATGACTCTTCATCAACTTCATCTAACTCAAGCGATGAAGAGATAGCGACTTGGCTCAACTCCAAAGAAGAAAGTTGCTACATGGCTAATGGGGAAGAGTCTTCGTCAAGCTCAAGCAAGGATGAAAGTGTTGGATATGGAAGACGTTTGTACACCCTTGTGGGGGATGTACGAGGGAATACGGACCTCGAACGTCGCGTACACGAAGTCGTGTACAAAGGGAATCTGTTCCCTTGCGGAGAGGATCTCTGGATGAGTGGGAAAGTCGCATTATATATATGCATAAGTGCATGCGACATATGGCTTATAAAGGGGGAATATCTTAAGCTTATGTTGTACCATGCATATGGTACAACTTAAGCTTATAATGTGCCATGTATAATGGTACACCTTAATTAAGTTGTTCCAAAGGAACAACTTACCCTAAAATAACTACCTTGGGGGCTATAAATAAGACCCAAGGGTAAGCCATTTCTTACACCTTTTGCATGAAATTCATGCATGCATCTTCTTCCTAGCGAAGCTCTGCAGAAATCCTTTCTCTTCCTCTTTCCAAGTTCTTAATCTAAAATAGAGATTTAGATTGTGGATTAGTAGCCTTACTCCGTTCGTGAGAAGACTCGATCCGTCGTGGCGAATCCGAAGGCAAAGTTCCGAGACTACCGTTCCGCATACGCAAGCGTAAGTCTCAACTTTAATTATCGATCCTAACTCTGTTTTGGCAGGATCCTACATTGGTATCAGAGCCATATGGGTTCGCCCCGGTCAAACCTCCACCCCGTCGAAACTATGAACGAGTCGTTGTCTTTTTCACGAATGGGTCTCCTACTATTACGGATATAGTAGGAACGCTTCGTGACGGAGAGAACGCAGCGGTTGTTCTTTTCACGTTAGGGTCTCCTATCATTACGGATATGGTAGGAACTCTCCGTGACGGGAAGAACCGACCGTTCACGTAGTATGTTATTTTTCATTTTTGGCACACGGCCATTAGGAAATAACTAATTTCTCGACGAACGAGTGCTTCATCGACGAACGGGTGCTTCATCGAGGAAGATGATGGTAGTTATTTCCATCGGGTAAGAGGAAATTTGGTGCATGTGCACCATGGCCAAATGGGCTATGAAGGCCATGCACCCCCCCTCCCCAAGCGGAGGGGGTTGGCTACGGCCAATAACCACCGGCGACCACCCCATCAAGGGGGAGGAATGAGTGCGGCAACCCCATTTAAAGGGGGTGGCCGGCCATGGCCAAAGGGGCCATGACCGGCCAACGCCGAATGGCCTTGGCCATGACCGGCCATGGCCAAGCCATGGCCGGCCAAGGCCAGGCCGGTAGTGGCCGGCCAAGGCCAAGCCCTGTCGGCCAGGCCGGCCCTGGCAGTGGCCAGGGCCGGCCCTTGGCCGGCCTGCCGGCCCTGGCAGAGGCCAGGGCCGGCGCCCTGGCCACTGCCAGGGCCGGCGCCCTGGCCACTGCCAGGGCCAGGCCGGCCCTGGCAGTGGCCAGGGCCGGCGCCCTGGCCTCAGGCCAGGGCAGGAGCCCTGGCCCTGGCCAGCAGCCAGGCTGCCCTGGCAGAGGCCAGGGCAGCGCCCTGGCCTCAGGCCAGGGCCTGGCCGAGGCCAGGGCAGGAGCCCTGGCCCTGGCCAGTGGCCTGGCCGGCCGGCCCTGGCAGAGGACAGGGCCTGGCCGGCCCTGGCCGAGGGGGCCAGGGCCCCTGGCCGGCCAGGGCAGAGGCCCTGGCCGGCCCTTGGCCAAGCCCCGGTCAGGGCAGAGGCCCTGGCCGGGAGAATTTGCATTTCGAAAATTGGTCGACCAATTTTGTGTTTTTGGTCGACCAATCTGGCAGAAGGTCTGGGTCGACTGCAAACTTGCCTACTGACCCATACGGGGTGACAAAAGGCATTGGCCAAACTCGGATGTGCCGATTAGCCCATACGGGGCTAACCATAGTGCCGACTAGTTCATACAGAACTAACGTTTTTAATGAAGTTTTTCATTTGGGCTCTACTCCTTGAAGATTAGCCATAGTGCTCTACTTCATGCGAGATTAGCCATGTCATTGTGCTCTACTCTATGGAGATTAGCCAATGTACTTGTGACGTTGTGCTCTACTCTACAGAGACTAGCCAACGTGCTTTCAAATTTTTGGAAAAAGATGTTTTTCAAATAGGTTATGTCCCGTCCTTAAATCGGGATAGCGCAATTTAGAATTCCAAGTCCTACCACGATCCGGCCATGGTTATCTAACCCATGGGTGTGTAGAACAGGTCTCGTGGCTTGGCAATTGTTGCGTTAAAATTCTTTGCGCAAATTCTCACCTATTCTATTTTGAAAGATATGTTTTTCAAAGTAATTTTCCGCTGCTAATACCATACGGGTATTATTTCTGATTTCTTTTTACTTAAGATAAGTAAGAGGGATACTTTGAAAGTTACTTCTAGATGGTAGTTGGGAACGTAGTGAACTTCTCGATTCTAGAGTAACATTTCAACGCATCCAAGGAACTTATCAAGTGTTTAAAGAATCGAAACTTTATGCATAGAATTTTGATCGTGTTTTTCATTTTCTTTGCAGTTTTTTGAATCGAATATGTCTACCGCTTCTAAAAACATAGTCGCAGAGCTTAACAAAGGTGAAAAGCTCAACGGCGACAATTATAAACTTTGGTCAATAAAGATCCAATATGTTTTGGAGGAGCAAGATGTGCTCGAAACACTCCAAAACATAATGGTAGAACCTGAGTTTGGCAATACGGCCCAACACAAGAGGGACCGGGAAGCTTATGATACTTGGACTCGAAAGAACAAAATAGCACGCATTACGTTACTGTCCGCGATGGACAATGACATAATGCGTCTATTTCGGGAATTCGATCTAGCCAAAGACATATGGTCTGAGCTAGAAGTAAAGTTTGGTGGAACTTCGGTTACCAAACTCCGCTCCTTGAATATTCAATTTGATTCGTACAAGATGCGGCGAGATCATTCTATGAAGAAGCATCTCCGCCACATGGCGAATCTTATATCTGAATTAAAGGATGCGGGTGTTACGCTGTCTGACGAACAGCAGATCCAAGCAGTCATTCGTTCACTCCCAGATAGCTGGGATAACATGAAAATGCATCTCACTCATAATGAGTGCATTAAAACTTTAAGCGATGTATCGAAACACCTCGAACTCGAGGAAGAGCGGATTCAAGCCGCAAAACCAAGTGCAGAAGTGCACGTGGCCGCTAGTTCCTCACATGGGGGAAATAAGCGGAAGAATAAACGCTTAAGGTTTGTGAACGAACGAAAGCAAGAACCGGAAACCTCAAAGAAGACTAAGAACAAAAAGTGGCAAAAGAATGTGCACTCAAAGAAGAAAAACTTGAAGAAGATCAAGTGCTTTAAGTGCAACAAGTACGGTCACTTCGCCCGTACATGTACGGATGGAAGTGATAAGGTAACTTGTAGGGCTAGTTACATATGTGTTTCTAGTTCCATGTTTCTTGCTGAATCTAACTATTTTTGGTTGATTGATTCAGGGGCCACAGACCACGTTGCGAAGGACAGAAGGTTCTTCGTAGAGTATCGAAGGATAACTCAAGGAACAAAGTGGATATACATCGGCAACAACACTCGTGTTGAAGTCAAAGGCGTCGGAACATGCAAGCTCGTTCTCGACAACGGCCGGACTTTATTATTGCACGACGTCCTCTTTGCTCCAGATATTAGAAGAAATATCGTATCCGTGGTCATGTTAATGTCTTTAGATTATGAGTGGAGGTTCTATAAACAATCTGTTGACCTTGTTTGTAATAATTCTTTGATTGGTTCTGGTAATGTTTGTAATGGATTAATTGTATTAAACACAATGTATGATGATTCTTCTTCCATTAATGAAAGTTTTCATTTGACAAATGCTTCTAACTCTGAGTCTAAGATCATTTGTTGGCATGCAAGACTTGGTCATATTGGACCAATTAGAATGGATAGACTTGCCAAAAGTGGCTTGCTATCTAATGTTTCAAAAGTTGAAATGTCAACTTGCGAACATTGTCTTGTAGGGAAAACTTGTCGCAAGCCGTTTGGAACTGGCACAAGGGCCGAAGTTCCATTACAGCTTATCCATTCGGACATTTGCGGTCCAATGAATGTTAAGACAAGACGCGGGAAGTCCTATTTCATCACTTTCATTGATGACTTCACCCGTTTCGGTCACATTTATTTGATTTCCCACAAACATGAATCTTTAACTTGCTTCAAAAACTATATGAGTTTAGTGGAAAATCAACTAGATCGCAAGATAAAGGTCTTGCGAACCGATCGGGGTGGAGAATATCAATCAACGAGTTTTAAGGAACTCTGTGATGAAAAAGGCATAGTTCATCAAATAACTATGCCTTATACTCCACAACAAAATGGTGTTGCGGAAAGAAGAAATAGGACATTGATGGAAATGGTCCGATCAATGATGTCACAGGCAAATTTGCCTATCACCTTTTGGGGTGATGCATTATTGACGGCAGCGTTCATCTTAAACCGTGTACCCTCGAAGTCGGTAAGTTCTACTCCTTATGAGTTGTGGAACAATAGAACTCCAGACTTAAGCATTCTAAAACCTTGGGGTTGTGCCTCTTATGCACATTTATCCTCTCACAAATATGGCAAACTTGGGCCACGTGGGAGGAAGTGTATCTTCATCCGATACGCTGAAAACTCCAAAGGATATGCTTTCGTCGGTCAAGAGGACAATGGAGGTCTTATAGAATTCGAATCGAGGGATGTTGTCTTCTTGGAAAATGAGTTTCCAAGACAGGGTGAGATAAGTCAAGACTTATCCTTGTTTGAGACTTGGGATCAAGAAGGATCGGAACGTTCGAGTGGGAGAATTCTTGGTGAAGAAGAAAATACGTTTCAAACTTCACCAATGGATGATACGAACGATACCAATCCTATTCCGAGTGGGAGTGATGTTATTCCAAGTGGGAGTGATGTCATTCCAAGTGGGAGTGATCAAACTCAAACAAGACGTAGTAATCGAACGAGGCTAACACCTCTGAGATTTGAGGATGAATTTCCTCAATCATTCATGACATTACTACAAGATGATGACGAACCTGCAAATTTCAAACAGGCCGTCACATGCCCTGCTAAAGATAAATGGATAGCGGCAATGGAAGAAGAACTTCAATCCATGAAAACAAACCAAGTCTGGGACTTGGTTGATTTACCTAAGGGACGTAGAGCCATTGGGAACAAGTGGGTTCTCAAAATCAAGCATAAGGCTGATGGCTCCATCGAGAAATATAAAGCTCGCCTTGTTGCGAAAGGTTTCACGCAACAGGAAGGAATAGACTACGAAGAGACTTTCTCTCCTGTCGTGCGTTTTACCTCCATTCGCTTAATTCTGGCAATGGTGGCTTGTTTGGACCTCGATTTACATCAGATGGATGTAAAGACTGCTTTTCTTAACGGAGAACTAGATGAGGAGATCTACATGGAACAACCAAACGGGTTTGTACAAGAAGAAAACAAACATAAGGTTTGTAAACTTCGTAAATCCATATATGGTCTTAAACAATCCTCAAGGCAGTGGTATATGCGCTTTCAAGAAGTCGTTTTGTTGTATGGTTTCTCCATGCTCGACGAAGACAACTGCGTATATATTAAGAGGATTAAAAACAAGTATGTAATTATGTCTCTTTATGTAGATGACATACTTATAGCCGGAAATGATAAGCGTCTTATATTGGATATCAAAGCTTGGCTTTCATCCGTCTTTGAGATGAAAGACATGGGTGAAGCTGCATATATCCTTGGGGTTAAGATCTCAAGGAACCGTTCCAAGAAACTTCTTTCTCTCTCTCAAGAGACATATATAAAGAAAGTTTTAGAACAGTTTAATATGCAGGACTGCAAGCCAATTGATACTCCAATAAGCAAAGGCGAGGGTCTATGTTTGGAGATGTGTCCCAAAGATCCAAAAGAAAAGAAAGCTATGGAAAAACTTCCATACTCCAGTGCTGTCGGGAGTCTGATGTACGCCATGATGTGTACCAGACCAGACATTTGCTATGCTGTTGGTATGGTAAGCCGTTACCAATCCAACCCAGGACAAGCACACTGGAAAGCGGTTAAGAGGATATTAAGATACCTCAAAGGGACTGCGGACTATGCGTTATGCTATCAAGGCAATACCTTGAGACTCGAAGGCTATACCGATGCTGATTGGGCGGGTGATCTCGACGAGCGAAGATCTACCTCAGGCTTTGTTTACTTGCTCGGGAATGGTGCAATATCCTGGAGCAGTAAGAAGCAAACCTGCATCGCCTTATCAACCATGGAAGCCGAATTCGTAGCATTCAGCATGGCGGTCCAAGAAGCTGTTTGGCTTAGGAAATTCTTAGACAGGCTGACGAATGCCTCTGACTCGAGCACTGTTCCCATATATAGTGATAGTCAAGCTTCGATTGCTTATGTCAAAGATCCTAAATTTCATTGTAAGACCAAACATATTGACATTCGATTCAAGTTTGCGAAGGACTATGACAAACGGAAGGAAGTAGACATAGGATACATATCCACGCATGAGATGATAGCGGATCCCCTTACCAAGGCGATCCCCAGAGATGTGTTTTTCAAACACTTATCATCTATGGGAATGCGTAGGTGCTGAGCTGTATCATGTAATATTTCCCATGTCTATAGAAGATCAAAATTTGATTTGCATATAAGTTTCCTACAAATGATTTTATGTACATTTGTGTTTAAGTCTCAGCTATTTTTTGTGTGTATGTCGGACAGATTAAGGTTGGCTCTCTCACATGAGCAACCGCCTTATCTTATCAGATGGATAAGATAGAGATGAGACTAGTTTAAAGTCAAAATCATTAGACAAATGATTTAGAGTCGTGATTAAACAAGATAGTCGAATAAAAGATCTGCATCATATGGATGCTTACAAAAGATCTGAGATCTGTATCACAAGGATATAAAGATCTCATTGGATTTTTTAAAATCCTATCTGTCTTATGCAGGATGAGAGTCCGTGAATATTTCACGAGTAGTAAGAGGACTCAAAAAGATAGGCACTGTGGTGTCTGATCTTTCATCAGTACAACATCATTAAGACATACTCTCCCTGGGAAAGGAGTGATGTTGTAGTACGTGTTCATACCACGTATGCATTTCGACCACTGAGTTAGTAGCAATAGTGTTTGCTATTATGTGAGACTCAAAGGCCATACGGGTCTTGACTCTTACCCTCAAGGACTCCAATTGGTTCCTTTAGATTTGACGAGATGATCGCTATCTTAGCGTGTTACTAATGGGCTATGGTAATTCGGCTCGGCGGGGCACGTTAGAAAAGCGAATCAAGTCAAGATCAGAAGGTTCACAAGAAGAGTAAGATTGATTTCATATTCGCATTTAGACTTTAATGATTCAAAGCTGGCCAGCCAATTGTAATCCAGATGGGATTCAATTGTTGAATATAAAGTATAAGAAATGCGAAGAAATAATCTAGGGTAAAGCATGCGTTGAACTACTCAACTTTGCACCTTCGAGGTCGTTGTGTATCTCTAACAAGTGCACAACAACAGACTCTACGCGCATGACGGTCGCACGGTCTATTTCTCGGTATGATAGATGAAAGAACTAAGGGAAAGACGTTCTCTTACAATCCCCTCAAGTGTGAGTGGGAGATGTTGGCTATGGAAGACGTTTGTACACCCTTGTGGGGGATGTACGAGGGAATACGACCTCGAACGTCGCGTACACGAAGTCGTATACAAAGGGAATCTGTTCCCTTGCGGATAGGATCTTTGGATGAGTGGGAAAGTCGCATTATATATATGCATAAGTGCATGCGACATATGGCTTATAAAGGGGGAATATCTTAAGCTTATGTTGTACCATGCATATGGTACAACTTAAGCTTATAATGTGCCATGTATAATGGTACACCTTAATTAAGTTGTTCCAAAGGAACAACTTACCCTAAAATAACTACATTGGGGGCTATAAATAAGACCCAAGGGTAAGCCATTTCTTACACCTTTTGCATGAAATTCATGCATGCATCTTCTTCCTAGCGAAGCTCTGCAGAAATCCTTTCTCTTCCTCTTTCCAAGTTCTTAATCTAAAATAGAGATTTATATTGTGGATTAGTAGCCTTACTCCGTTCGTGAGAAGACTCGATCCGTCGTGGCGAATCCGAAGGCAAAGTTCCGAGACTACCGTTCCGCATACGCAAGCGTAAGTCTCAACTTTAATTATCGATCCTAACTCTGTTTTGGCAGGATCCTACAGAAAATGATGAGGAAGCCGAGGAGGAAAAGCCATCCTATGAGGAGCTTGAATACCGCTTGAATATCGCCTAAATGTGGCCTCCAATTTGGCAAGTAAGTGCATCGACTCATATGAGAAAATGAAAGCTAAACTTGACAATGCTATGAGTAGGGTGCATGATTTAGAATCTTCTAGTGTAATTCACGATGAAAGGCATGTATATGACACTTGTGAGAGAGACACACTTCTCTCTCAAGTTAAGGAATTGAGCTTTTCTAATGAAAAACTCATTGCTCAAAACCTTAGCTTAGATGCTCACATTCAACAACTTAGTTGAAATGTGAAGAGGAATCCCGGAAGCTCATAAGCTTTGTGTATTCTAGGGATTCACTCCACGATTTGTTGGAAAAACAACAGCCGGCAAATCATAGAGGATGTTTGGGTTATATTCAAAATGTGGTTCCCAAACCCACCTTTAATTCCTCTTTTGGTGCAAATACAAGAAATATTGCTAAAGCACCTAAGAAGAAGCACCATGTTTTCTTGTACAAGAACACCAACAAGAAGCATGTAGATCACGAGGTAATGAGGAAGAATGAAAAATCTTCATTTTTTGCTAAGAAGCAAAATCCTCATTCTTTGCATGCTAAGAAATTTGTTTCTACACCTAAGCATGCCACTTCCTTCCCTCTTGCAAAGGCAAAACCCCTGCCTAGGAAATCCTTGAGATTATGGATTTCCACTATTGTTAGTGTGCAAGAGAGAGATAGTTACATCAACTCTCTAGTTAGGGATGTGATCACCTCGTGTGATTACGTTAGGAAATCAAACTCCTCTTTGGTTTGGTTACCTAATGTTTAGGTTCCTCACACATATGCATATTGCATGGGTATCGTGCTTCTATGTTTATTTTAAGCATACCCATTGATTGTGTGTGTTTCATGATTTTGAAAATATTTTCAAATTTATTTCTTTTCATGAAAATGAGGACCTTGGGGTTTATTGACATGCATGCATTTTGATCCATGTGTATGTCAATGGGGAGTTAATATATTATGTGTTTAAATTATTTTAAGACATATTTTAACTCTCATTTCGGTGGTTTTTTTAAGATCATTATTTACATTTGGTTATTTTGGGTCTCAAACCAAACCTCTTGTTTATTGCCAACATGTTTCATGTTTCATTGTTTTTGGCAATATTCTTTGTGTATCTTTGATGCTTGATTTTTCCATATCTATTGCTTTGATACACTTTAGGCCCATGGCTCCATTAATTATGGTATTAGATCCTAGAAGTCAAAAGTTGACCATTGCTATGATCTAGGGGGAGCATGGGATAGTGAATTGATACCCACTAAATTTTTAAATTTGGTATCATACATATCTTTCTTTTCTTGCATATTGTCACATCTTGGTTAAGATGACAAAGGGGGATATTTTTGATGTCCACCTTTGTGACGATGTCAAGGGGGAGAGATATATGCATTATGTGATCATATCTATAGGGGGAGAGATATATACATATGCATATGGGGAGAGATATCTCTATAGGGAGAGATATATGGGATTAGATAAACCATTCATGTTTGCATGCTTTTATTCTTTGCAGTTGGTTTATGTAATCCATGCCTATTAAATGTCACCATGTTTTCTATTGGTATTATGAGTATTTACCTTTGTGTAGCTCATTATATAATTGGTGCATATAAGTAGGGGGAGATCATTAGTATTGCGCCTTAATTCTTTATGATTTACATAATGTGTGTCATCATCAAAAAGGGGGAGATTGTTGAGTATTGGTGTTTAATACCAATCTTATTTTGATGATGATCACAACATTATGTTGTTGCTAATGAATCTCATGTTTTAGTCTCTCAGTTTATTTCAAGGATATCTTTCTTGGAGACTAATCATTTGGTGCAAGGATGGACATCAAGTGAAGAAGGGCCAAAGTTTGGACTCAAGAAGTGCCAAAGCTTGGAGATGGTGGAGAGCATTCAAGGCATCAAGATTGAAGACTTAGACTCTTTGAGAAGCATTGTAATCCATGTAATTTACTTTATTGCTTTCTCTCTTTTTTGAGTCTAAGGTTAATGTAATGCCTTGTTAGATGGTTTACTCATTCATGCATATGCATTTAACCATCTTAGTGAACCTTTGGATTATCATAGAATCCAACCCAATATGTTCACTCTGTCCAAAGACTCATATGGAGTCTCTGGCTTTCCGTCAGTCGCCTGCTTAAGGAAACACAGTCGACTGGGTGATTTCCAGTCGCCTGTAGATCCTTCTACAGTCGCTTGACATGCAAGCTCAAGTCAACATTTCAATTGACTCAAACTTGAGCTTTACGCACAGTCGTCTGTCAATCAGTTTACAGTCGCCTGTATTTTCACATTCGCCTGGAGATTGGTCATCAGTCGCCTGTATAGCGTAAGTGCAATCACTGCATCTCTCTGTCTTCTCTCCATATTTTACAGTAGTCAACTGATGTAGAATGTACAGTCGCCTGACTATTTGACAGATGACTGTAGTATTTACATCAGTCGCCTGTGCGAAGAATTGGAGAAAGAGTGCAGCTCTCTGTTTTGTTCCATCCCCTGAAGCAGTCGTCTGCTGAAGGTTTTACAGGCGCATGTCCTGTTTGTCAGTCGACTGTATTGTCTTCTTCAGTCGACTGTCCTGGCTCAGATTAGCCATTGGATATTTTATAGCCATTGATCAGTCGACTATTTTTTGATCATCAGTCGACTGTTCCTGTCGTTTTCACCCAGTTTCTAGCCATTGCAGATCTGTTCATTTGGCTGTTTCTTTGGGTTTTTGGGCTTGATATAGGATTCCTATATATATGAGTGTGCTGCCATCACTTGAGAACTCTTGACAACACTTGATAACTCTTGACTCTATAGAAAATCTCAAGAGATCAATAAGCAACTCTCAAGCTCCCTCATTTCCCTCTATTGAGCACTCATCTCTCTTCATGCATTGAAGTCCAGCTCAAGGGAAATCATCTAAGTGCTCTCACGCATATTCCAACACTTGGAGACCGTCTTCCATGCCTTGCATTCATTCATGAGTAAGCATCTCAAGGCATGGGTAAGAGTATTTACTTTACTTGGTGTAAATTGTTTTCCTATTTCTCTTTGTGGGAGTAGGTTACTCTCTTTGTGGGAGTTTCTCTCTTTGTGGGAGGTTGTCTCTTTGTGGGACTAGGGAATTCTCTTTGTGGGAATTAACTCTCTTTGTGGGAGTTCTAGTGTCCTAGTGTAGGGCTAACCCTAATTCTCTGAGTGGGAGTTAGTGATTCTCTGTGTGTGAGTCTTGATCCTCGTGTAGTATTGGTTGGGTCCTTGTGTAGGGCATAAATCCTCTTTGTGGGGTATCTCCTTGTGAGATTTGTATTCACTTCTCTGTGTGGGAATATAATGAATATTGGTGTGGCTGGATGTACCCAAGTTTGGGCAACCAGTGTAAAACTTTGTGTTTGCGTTTGGATTGATTGTGCCTTTTAATTCCTCTTGCATTTATAATTCCGCATTTGCAAGTTAAATTTTAATTAGACAATTTTATTGCCATTACACTATTCACCCCCCCTCTAGTGTGTGTTGTTAGTATTGCAAGGGTTAGACGATCCCTATAGCTGAGTCGTAGCATATGCATCCAGGCAGTTGAAGATCCATGAGAAGAACTATCCCACTCATGATCTTGAGTTGGCAGTAGTGATATTTGCATTAAAGATTTGGAGACACTTCCTATTGGGAGAGCATGTGAAGGTGTTCTCGGATCACAAGAGTCTGAAGTACATCCTTACTCAGAAAGAGCTCAACATGTGTCAGAGACGATGGGTCAAGCTCATGGCAGACTATGACATTGACCTTTAGTACCATCTTGGGAAAGTCAATGTTGTACCGGATGCATTGAGTCGTCTTCCAACGGTGATGACCCTTACGACTCAATGGAGAGTGTAGCAAGAGATCCGGGGCATGTGTATAGAAGTGATTCTACCAGGGATGACTGCATCTTTGATGCTCATGCATATCCAGTGGACCTTGGTAGATAGGATCAAGTCTACTCAGATGGAGGATGAGAAGCTACGGAAGATTAGAGATCTGGTGATAGCAGGCCAAAGACCAGAGTTTAAGATTCATGCAGATGGATCCTTGAGGTTTGAGGACAGGATATGTGTACCGTCCGGTGCCATTAGAGAGGAGTTATTGGAGGAAGCTCACAGTTCTCCTTACTCTATACATCCTGGAGGTACCAAGATGTACCAGGATCTGCGACAGCATTACTAGTGGCATGGAATGAAGAGAAGCGTCGCTCGAAGCGTAGCGAAGTGTATTGTGAGCCAACAGGTGAAGGCTGAACACCAGAGGACTACCAGCTTGTTGCAGCCCTTGCCTATTCCGGAGTGGAAGTGGCAGCACATCACGATGGACTTCGTGACTGGACTACCCAAGAGTACAAAGCAGAATGATGTTGTCTTGGTGATTGTAGACCGATTGACCAAGACCGCACACTTCATTCCTTTCAGAGTAGGCCAGTCTATAGAAGTGTTGGCCAAGAAGTACATGGATGAGATTGTGAAGCTGCATGTAGTTCATATCAGCATTGTCTCAGACAGAGACACCAGATTCACTTCTCGTTTCTGGAGGAGCCTTCAGGAGAGCTTGGGGACTTACTTGAGTTTTAGTACGGCTTACCATCTATAGACAGATGGACAGTCAGAGCATACTATTCAGATACTTGAAGACATGCTGCAGGCGTGTATACTGGACTTCAAAGGATCATGGGAAGACCATCTTCGTTTGGTGGAATTTGCATACAACAACAACTACTAATCTAATATTGGTATGGCACCTTTTGCGGCACTGTATGGGAGGAAGTGCAGATCCCCTTTGAGCTGGGATGATGTAGGAGATCGAGAGTTGGTTAGTCCTGAGCTAATCACAGAAGCCGTGGATGTGATTTGAACCATCAGAGAGAAGTTGCAGCTAGCTCAGGACAGGTACAAGCATTGGGCAGATGCGAAACGTCGACATCTGGAGTTTCAGCACTGAGATCATGATTTTCTGAAGATCTCGCCTAACCGAGGGATGATTCGTTTTGGGCGGAGAGGAAAGCTTAGTCCTCGATTCGTTGGACCTTTCGATATTTTGGAGCGAGTAGGAGAAGTGGCCTATAAGCTTGCACTGCTACCTGCCTTAGAGGAAGTGCACAATGTGTTCCACATCTCGCAGTTGCGTCGTTATGTGAGAGACCCTAGTCATGTCGTGGAGTACTCGGAGATCGCGGTCCGTCCGGACTTGACATACGAGCAACAACCAGTATAGATCATAGATCGACGTCAGAAAGTCTTCATGAACAGGACTATTGATCTAGTCAGAGTGATGTGGCGTCGTGACTCACCAGTAGAGTCTACCTGGGAGCGAGAGGACAATATGCGAGAACGTTATCCCTACCTTTTTCATGCCTTATAGAGAATTCCGAGGACGGAATTATTCTAAGGAGGGTAGGATGTAACGACCTGTATTTTTTTAGGTACATATTTTCTTCAGTTGTTCGAGTGATTTTATCCGAGTAATTTCTTTCTACACGTTGACGCGAGCACGTCTTTATTTTAAGAAATTTTTACCAGAGCTTAGCTAATTACTTTAGCTAATTAACTAGCTAATTTGTTTTACTGATTATCTAATATTTTAGTTAATTTCTCTTACCTATTTCCCTACACTACTTTCACGTTTAACTTCCCATGGCTGAATTCATCCCCCCGTCATTAATGGAAACCTAATCCTTGACTAATCTTCCCCGTTAATGAACCCTGTCTCCCTGCCTCTTCCTTCTTCAAGGATCACCCCGTATATCAGTTCCCTACATCTCCACCCTCCATCCCACAGCTGCATCATCTTCACCCCTCATTAAACAACAAATCCTCTCCCCTCCCTTTGGCATCACAACCATCCTCCACAAAATCCTTACAACCCAAAACCAAAACAGAAATTGAAACCCAATCAGAATCACAAATCAACCCAATTTGAACCCCAAATCCCCCAAAATCAAACCCCCCATATAAGCATCATCAGACCGCGACCGCCGATCCCGATCAGCGCCGCCCGCGTCCATACACCCACACCGAGCCCGGATCGTTGTCCCCCGCCCCCGATCCGCCGTCTCGACCATTGATCTCCGCCACCACACCTCGAATCCTGTCGCCTGAAATGCCGCCTCGCCGTGCCCCGAGCCCGATCCCGCAGCGCGCCGCCCAAGAAGCTGTCGCCGCCCGCCTACAGGCCGCCGTCGTCGCCCTTCCGCCGTGAGCCCCTTGTCGCCGATTCTCCTCGCTGAGCGCCTCTGCAAACAAAAAGGAAAAAAAAGAGGAAAGAACGAGAGAAGAAGAGAACAGAACGAGAGAGGGGTAAAGTATATAGTTAAGTTTAAGTAATAATTAAATTAGTTAGGTTATGTTATAAGTTAAGTAATGGATAATTTATTTTATAAGTAATTTAAGTTAAATTGATATAAGTTAGTCATAGATATATATGTTATCATTTAAGTTTAAGTTTTATAAGTTGGTTATTATATTAGTTAAGTTAGTTTAAACAACAATATAATTTTTATTCAAGTTTTATTTTTATAAGCTTTTAAGTTAAGTATTAAGTTAAGTTAAAGTTTTTATAAACTATTATTTTAGTAGCTAATGTAACTATAACAACAAGTTAAGTTTTAGTAACATGATATAAGTAATTAGTTGTAAATTTTAGTTATTTTTAGAATAACATGCCTCTTAACCTATTATTAATTCGTTAAACTAACTCGTTCGTAACACGTGTGAACCAGGTACACCGACCACCTTTCAAAACGCGCCTTTCACGACAAGGCGATTGGGTAACTCATCGTACCCTTGACATGGGTCGTAAAACAATAATAAACGCATGCCAACCTAGTTTTATTTCATTATCACAGAGTTTCCATTTTTGAACTGTTAACTAAACTTGTAAATTGCATGGTATCGTATCGTAAGTTGTACAGTATCGTAAAGAAAGCAGAATTGGACTACATGACATGATTGACAAAAAGTTGTAACTGAAAATATGACATTATAGTAAATTGCACCGACACTGTGTTTTGGGGTAACTTATAATAGTGAGGGTGTGGGAGCGACTAGTCCAGACTTTATTGTCACCGTGCGGGTTCTAGCAACTCATCACAGTGGCCGGTGACAACCATCACAAATCACAGATTATTGCACAGTACTCAGAGAATGGTTCGCCCGGGTAGCACCCGCGGCAAGAGGTGGACTCTTGGTTGCCTGCTGTACCCTGCATTATAAGTCACGGTCTAGGTTAAGGCACAATTAGACTCTCGTAACATAGTTACTCTTAATATTGTATTTTTAACTGCTAGAAATTGATGATAAATGTAAAACTGCAAAGTTACTTTTCTGCTCTTTTTCTCTTACCATTATTGTTCGCACTTTACCTCTTTTCTTTTAAATTGCCATGCTTGTACATTTGTTTTAATATCCATGTATAGAGATACTTTGAGTTACGTCTGATCCTGGCGACCCTTCTCTTTGTGGTGGACTCGCCAGATATCTCCCAGGTCGAGGAGTTTGCACCAGAGGCCGCAGACGCTGAGTTTGTGGTTGAGTTCGACCAGCAGGACCAGCAGGACCCTGAGTATTGAGAGTGAGTGTGAGAGTTCTACTTTGTTGCTTTCAGAGTGGATTGATATATCTTCTGTATTCCGTTGTACTTTCTTTTCTTTCCTGTTAGCTGCTGGCTTGTAATAAGGTTGTAAAACCACTTTCATTATAAGTATTTTGGTGTATTTCTGCAACAGAGCCAGTGTCGACTTCATTAGTGCCTAGTAAGACTTTTGCATGTTCCAAACAATAATGGGCCCCGAGAGTGGGTCGTTACACGCCGCCTGCAGCGGCGGACAGTCCTGACGCCGCCCGCAGCGATGTCCCCCGCCGCCGTACCGCCAGAAGCGGTGGCAGCGACGACCCTCCTGCGCACGCGTCCAAAACCCTAACCGCCAGAAGCGGCAACCCACACGACAGAAACCCTAACCGGTTGCACGGGATCACACGACAGATCGAATCCAAAAACCCTAACTAGGATTTGTCCACAAAGATTTTGTTTTTCCAAATTTTTTTTCAAATTTAATTAAGATTTTTCTTCGTTAAATTCTGGATTATTACACGCTTTTTAATTCATCGCATTTTGGATTATTTGATTATTATACATTTAATAATTAGGAAGATCCTGCGGCCGCTCTGCCGTTAGTCAACTAAGCTAACGGTGTATGACGTTGCCCAGTGGTCCAATAATTATTAAACGAAAATTTTTCATTTCCATTATAAAATGCCTGTGATGATTAATTGCATGTGATGATAATTTGCCTGTGATGATTAATTGTCTGCAATGTAATAAAATGCCTGCTGCATTTTTCTGCGACGTACGTTCATATTTGTTGTGGTTTTGCATTGGCTGGCTATCACGCTTATTCCCCTCGCATTCTTTTTCTATTTTTTGAGAGAAATTGTATTGAGGATATTATTGTATAAATTCCAAGACCGGCGGACGTCCCACGAAGATGAAGATCTATTCCAGAAGAATAGGGGCCCCACGTGGGTTCCTGAGTTGTATTTTCAATTTTATGGGACTATATGGACTTTATTTAAAATGGTGATTAGCCGATCCACACAATAAATATCTGTGTCTGAAATGCATAATTACTTGTTTTACTTTAAAATATCTAATTATTGCTCATTTTTAACATGCTGGAGATAATGGCAAAAATTGCGAGCGTCGACTTTGACGTATTGGATCCTACATGCAAAAATTATCTGAGCTGGCAGTTGGATATAAAATTCCATCTGCGCTCACAGGGACTGAGCCATGCCATCGCAGTAGGCGATAAGGTTTCTGACATAGATAAAGCAAAAGCAATTATATATATCAGGCGCCATATCGATCGGACCCTAAAGGCCGAGTACCTCACGGTGGAAGACTCTTATGAGTTATGGACCGCCCTTGAGGATAGATACAAACATCAAAGAGATGTTATCCTTCCCCGAGCGCGATATGAATGGGAGAAACTCCGTGTCCAGGACTTTAAGTCCATCGCCGAGTACAACTCGGCACTTTTCAGTATCACCTCACGCCTAAAGTCGGCACTTTTCAGTATCACCTCACGCCTAAAGTTGTGTGGGGAGAAAGTGACGGAGGAGCGCATGTTAAAGAAGATGTATACATCATTCCACGAGATGGATGTTATACTTATGCAGCAGTATCATGAATGAAAGTACACGAAATACTCGGAGATTCTCTCATGCCTTCTGATGGCAGAACAGAATAGAGACCTCCTTCTGGCCACCCATAACTCGTGACTTGCTGGCACTGCTCCTGCGCCTGAAGCGCACCACAGCTCCTCCCAGAAGAAGAGGACCAACTTCAAAGGCAAACCCCAGAAGGGCAAGGCAATGTAGAAGCAGGCTAGAGGACTCCCTCCAGAGTCCAACAATGAGGGAAAGAAGAAGAATGTGTGGAAGAGAAAAGACAACGGCCAGACATCTGCTCCCAGAAAAGACTGGGAAGATAAATGCCACATGTGTGGCATGACTGGACACTGGTCCAAAAATTGTCGGACTCCACGCCACCTCCAGGACTTGTACAAAGCTAGCCAGAAGCCAGCCGAGACAAACCTGGTGGAACACGAAGACCTGGCACCAATCAGGTTCATCGCTGAGGACTTCTCAAATGATGACCTGCTCGACTGAAGCATTAGCTACTTCCTGCTATGCATTGTAATTGAAACAATTTACTATCTTGTTGTTTGTTTCCTAGCATGTTGAATGCTTTTTCAGACGTTGAATGATATTTGGTTATCTTTTGTGTCTTATACTGCTATGTTTATTTTTTTCTCATTTTAGATGGAATACAAATGCCTAGTGGACAGTGTCTCTACGCACACGATCCTCCAAGATATTTGCTTTTTCCCAAGCATAATAAATACGATGGAACCGTGAATACAATTTCCGGTCCGTCAGGAATAATTGAAGGATCAGGGGAAGCATACTTTCTTCTCCCCAACAAAACACAACTACTAATAAAAGATGCTCTTTTCTCCCCTAACTCTCATAGAAATCTGTTAAGTTTTAAAGATATACGTTTAAACGGATACCACCTAGAGACGGTGAACAACCAAAACAGAGAATTCTTGTATGTAACGACTCATAAAACGGTCTAAAACCATCGTCGAGCGTTTTGAGGGACTCACGTCGGGTCTCTACCATACAAAGATAAGAGCAATAGAAGCAAACACACTTGAGCACCAGAAGTGCGACAATCGACCAGAATTTCAACTCTGGCACAATAGACTCGGACACTCTGGAAGGAACATGATGCGTCACATCATATCCCAATCCCGTGGAATTAACTTGAAAAGCCTGAAGCTACTTCGAAAGGGTGCATCTCCTTGTCCCCCTTGTCACAAAGGGAAATTGATTACGAGACCATCTCCACTCAAAGTGGACTCAGAGTCTCCCAGCTTCCTAGAGAGAATACGTGGAGACATTTGCGGGCCTATTCACCCTGCAAGTGGCCCATTTCGGTACTACATGGTACTGATTGATGCATCATCCAAATGGTCGTATGTGTGCCTCCTGTCCACCCGCAACGTAGCCTTTGCAAAGATACTGGCATAAATCATTAAGTTGCAGACACATTTCCCAGACAACCAGATCAAGAAATTGCGTCTGGACAACGTTGGGGAATTCACATCACAAGTCTTCCTAGACTACTACCAAGCAACTGGCATAGAAGTTTAACATCATGTAGCTCAAGTTCACACCTAGAACGGGTTAGCCGAATCTCTTATAAAGAGACTACAATGGATTGCTCGTCCATTGTTGATGCAATGCCAGTTGTCGGTGAACACATGGGGACATGCCATCTTGCATGCTACATCGCTAATAAGATTACGGCCGTCAGGAAGTCAATCTTATTCTCCGATGCAACTCGCATATGGGAACCCACTGGATATCTATCACCTGAGGATATTCGGATGCGCTGTCTATGTCCCCATAGCATCACCGCAGAGGACCAAGATGGGCCCTCAACATCGACTGGGTATCTACATAGGATTCGACTCACCATCGATCATTAGATACCTATAACCCCTAACGGGAGACGCCTTTAAGGAACGTCTAGCAGATTGTGAGTTTGACAAAAGTTCTTTTCCCAAACTAGGCATTAATACAGAGAAGCCAGAAGCTTCAAAGACCATTTCATGGGACACCAAAACTTTATCCCATTTTTATCCTCGTACAAACCAATGTGAAGATGAGATCTTGAAGATCCAACAAATACAGAATACAGCTCACATTTTACCGGACAAATTTACTGACAACCAGAAGATTGTCAGATCACACGTCCATGCTGCAAACATGCCAACTAGGATTGATATACCCAAAGATGGATGCAATCCACCTGTAGCAGAAGCGGCCGTACCTCAACTAAAGAGAGGACGTCCCCCAGGCTCCAAAGATAAAAACCCTCGAAAGAGGAAAAATCATGGAGCAATGATAACGATACCACCACAGGATGCTGAGCTCGGCCCAGATACCTCTCCCTCCTAAAAACTCCTGAAAAGGAAAATATAGGAGAAATATCATTAAACTATGTACGTACCGGGGAGGTACTAGACAGAAAAAGCACACTCATCGATGATAACTTCGCTCTCATTATTGCCAATTACGTCAATGAATACGACGATGAGACCGATCCACGCTCTCTAGCAGAATGTAAACGCAGAGAGGATTGGCCAAAGTGGAACGAGGCAATAGGAGTATAGTTGGACTCACTCTCGAAGCGCAAAGTTTTTGGACCTGTAGTCCTAACACCAAATGGTGTTAAACCTATGAGATATAAATGGGTGTTCGTAAGAAAATGAAACGAAAATAATGAGATCGTATGCTATAAAGAGCGTCTTGTTGCACAAGGCTTTTCTCAAAGATTAGGAATAGACTATGATGATACATATTCCCCGGTCATGGATGCGATCACTTTTCGTTTTATTATTAGCCTAACTACTACTGAAGGTCTGGATATGCAACTCATGGATGTTGTGACTGCATACCTATATGGAAATATAGATAAGGATATCTATATGAGACTTCCGGACGGATACAAACTACCGACGAAAATGACAAAAAGACCTCGGGACATCTATTCTGTCAAACTCCAAAGATCACTGTATGGTCTAAAATAGTCGGGGAGAATGTGGTATAACAGACTCAGTGAATTCATAGTGCAACAAGGATTCACAACTAATGAAGTCCGCCCTTGCATCTTTATAAGAGCAAATGGAACAAGATTCGTAATTATTGCCGTCTACGTAGACGACCTAAACATCATCGGATCTCCTGAAAGGATAGCTGAGATATCCAAGAGTCTCACACAGACTTTTGAGATGAAAGACCTTGGCAAAACGAAGTTCTGCCTAGGCTTACAAATCGAACACTTAAGCGGATTGTCAGATCATTGGATCCACATACACAAAGAAGTTGCTGAAAAACTTCCGTATGGACAAATGTCTTCCGCTTAGTACACCAATGGTTGTCAGATCATTGGATGTTAATACGGACCCATTCCGGCCGCTGGAAGAGGGGGAGGAAGCACTAGGTCCCGAAGTACCCTACCTGAGTGCAATTGGAGCACTCCTATACCTGGCAAACTGCACGCGTCCCGATATAGTGTTCGCAGTTAACTTACTAGCCAGATACAGTTCAGCGCCCTCAAAGCGCCACTGGAACGGAGTGAAGCACCTTCTGCGCTACCTCCAAGGGTCTGTGGACCTGGGACTATACTTCAAGAAAGGCGTATCCTCCAACTTAGTTGGTTATGCAGATGTAGGATACAGGTCTGACCCACACACCGCAAAGTCCCAGACTGGGTTCGTATTCACATACGGTGGGACAGCCATCTCATGGAGACATGTGAAGCAGACTTCAAAAGCGACCTCATCCAACCACTTCGAGCTCATTGTGACCCACGAAGCTAACAGAGAATGCTTTTGGCTTCGTTTAGTCATCCACCACATCCTCGTGACTACCGGCCTGAAGACGGGAGATCTTAGAGCAACCACCATGTACGAAGACAATGCTGCCTGCATAGCTCAACTACGAGGTGGCTACATCAAAGGTGACAGGACGAAGCACATTTCCCCCAAGCTCTTCTGGACACATGAACAACAAGTAGACAACGAGATCGGCATCCAGCAGATCTAGTCTTGCAACAACCTGGCAGATCTATTTACTAAAGATTTACCTCGTTGTACCTTTAGAAAATTTGTATTAGGAATTGGGATGAGACAGTTGAAAGATCTACAAGCCTGCAGCTTGTACACTTCAGGGGGAGTTAATGTTGAGTTGTACTCTTTTTCCCTTGGCTATAAATTTTTTCTATTGGGTTTTCCATGGCCAAAGGTTTTAACGAGGCAACCACATCAACTCTGGATCCAGAAGTATTCACCTGTGATAATATCCATCGATCAGGGGAAGTTACAGAGACTTGTACTCTTTTCCCTTAGCCACTGGTTTTTTCCACTGGGTTTTCCATGTCAAAGGTTTTGACGAGGCAAGTAATCTTAACTTAGGATCCAGAAGTATCCATACCCCCATAGTCACATAAGCTCTATGAACCCTGAAGCGCTCATACACGGCTTACAACAATGGATGGATAAGGGGAAGTGTTATAAACGGGCTTTTGTAGGCACAATTGTGTATTGGGTATCCACACATTATGTAACCCTACTTCTATAATTACAGGGCTACGGGTTCCGTATCCATCAATTTTACAACACATATATTTTTTTTGCCTTCACGCAACAAATCCAAACATTTCCGGCCATATATATTTGGCCAGGCCATAGAGATAAAACATATATCATGTCTAAATTTAATAAAACCATTATGATAGTTGGATATATTTCAAAAATAACAAAAAAACTGTCGTACATTTTTAAAATTACAAAAAACTACCATATACAAATAATATCATGTAATTCAAAAAATACAAGGTCATGAAGCTCAAGAAGCACTGAGGTACACTAGAAAATATGTTTGTATTTTCTAAAATATATAGTAGTTATTTGTAACTGAAAAGCGTGGGGTATCTTTTATATTTTCAAGCAATATGGCCGTTTTGCAATTATTAAACTACCTGATAGTTTTTTTTAATATATGCATGAAATCAATTTTCAACCCATTAAATCATGTGGTAACACATACTGACAACAACCGACTCTGTGGCCCAATGGATAAGGCGCTGGTCTACGAAACCAGAGATTCTGGGTTCGATCCCCAGCAGAGTCGGTTTTTTGTATGCATTATGTTTCAAATGCTACCTACATTTTTAAATATAAAAGTAAAATCAATATTCAAACGATTTGCTTGACAATTAATAACAAACAAATCCTATGTACGTGGACGTTTGTATGCTTACTGGTCATAAATGCATTTAAGATTTTTCCTTGCGTTCTTCAAAAAATTATTTTCACAATCAAAATTGTGCGGATATGTTTCAAATGCTACCTACATTTTTAAATATAAAAGTAAAATCAATATTCAAACGATTTGCTTGACAATTAATAACAAACAAATCCTATGTACGTGGACGTTTGTATGCTTACTGGTCATAAATGCATTTAAGATTTTTCCTTGCGTTCTTCAAAAAATTATTTTCACAATCAAAATTGTGCGGATATGTTTCAAATGCTACCTACATTTTTAAATATAAAAGTAAAATCAATATTCAAACGATTTGCTTGACAATTAATAACAAACAAATCCTATGTACGTGGACGTTTGTATGCTTACTGGTCATAAATGCATTTAAGATTTTTCCTTGCGTTCTTCAAAAAATTATTTTCACAATCAAAATTGTGCGGAACATCAAATTAGCTTAGCCTTCGTTGCGGAACAATAAATTCGGCGCGGACGCCTTCGACACGGAACAACAAATTAGCATAAAAATCGACACGGGCGCCTTTGGCACGGAACTACAAAATAGCGTAAAAAAATTAGCGAGCGCCATCGGCGCCCCGCGCCTGCACTTAAGATTTCCCCCGCGAAACAACAAATTAGCATTAAAATATTTAGCGGTACGGGCGCCTTCGGTGCGGAACAACAAATTCGACGCGGAACAACAAATTTGGCGCGGGCGCCTTCGACACGGAACAATAAATTAGTGTAAAAAAATCGGCACGGGCGCCTTTGGCGCAAAACAAAAAATTAGTGTAAAAAAATTTAGTGACGCGGACCCTTTCTGAGTGGGCCCTGCGTTGAGGGAGAAATCATTCGATCTACAGTATTAAGTGCAAGTTATTGTTTTTTTTCAAATGCATTAGTACGTGCACTCTGCTATTCCCAAAAAAACTTTCATTCTCCATAAAGTTTCATTTGCCCATAAAGTTTCATTTCCCTATAAATGTTTTTCCGTCCAAAACTTTCCACAAAATCGCATCTCAACCATTCGTTACTCAAGATTAAATCCAAGCCGTCTTTCTATCAACCCGTTTGTCCTAGAATTCAAAAACAGTTGTGTTTTAATATATAGATTTTTCAAATGCTACTTATATTTTTAAATATAAAAGTAAAATGAATATTCAAACGATTTGCTTGAAAAATAATGACAAACAAACACTATGTATGTGGACGTTTGGGGGGGAGGTTGTTCAACGAATTTTGTGTCTACTTGCATTATTTATGCACTAGAAATAACCCGAAAAATGCAAGCGTGCAACCGAAAAGAGCGAGCGGTATCATCGGATGTAAAATGGTGCATGCAAATAAGTGATCGGAGGTGTTTTTTGGATTTTTTTGGGAGGAATGGCAACCATGTAAAGAAGAGGAAAGAGTGGTTATTTTTTGGGGGTTTGTCCCTGAAAGTTCAGTACGTAGTAATAAACAATAAAGCCAAAAGAACAAGACAAACCAATCAGAGACACTCAAGACTTGGTAACGCAGTTCGGTGCGCACACCTACATCTGCGGGGCCACGCCCAGAAAATCAGAATAATCCACTAAAATAATCAATGAGTACAATCACTAATTATCGCGATTCTATTAGGAGGAACAACCTCCCCCTCAATACAAACCGTGATGGGTGGTCTCTACCAACCCATGCAGTATTCTCGGCAAGCTCCCCTTGCCCGTAAGCTCCCCTTGCACAACCGACTAGATCACCTCCATTGATCCTACGTGTGTAGCCGTCGGCCTCCTCCCGGAGTTCTTCAAAAACTTTCATAAAAGCCGTGCATCGCCGCAAAACCGCACACCTGTTTAATACGTCGCTCCCCCTCAATCACGAAGTAGATAAGGAAGGACGCTCGCTAAATCCCGTGCAGAATCGGCAGCCCACAAATTAAGGAATCACTTCGGGCAAGTGGTTCCACAATATCTTCAACAAGATCTTCCAACCAATATTTGCGGGCGAAAATCTCTCTAACAAATTTAATAACAAATCCCGAGAGATAGCAACTTCCAATTATATCTCCAACAGATCTTCAATTGCAACAATAATGATTCTTTCCAACCGAGCGAGATTCTTTCCAACCGAATCAACAATAATAACGAGAGATAATAGCTTCTAAATATATCTCCAGCTCACCCACAATTAACTGAACCAAGATAGGAAATGATTCTTTCAAATCTTCTGGAAATAGCAACAATAAAAGATCTGCAGCAATCAATCTTTCCAACCAACAAATCTGCGAGATATTCTCTTTCTATTTCAACCCAACATGCCTTCAATTTAGCAACAGATTTAGGAAGGGCTTTCCAAAAATCTCTCAAGCAGATATTCCACAATCAATTCAGAATCCCCGTCATTTTAGGCAGCAAATCAGATCTGAAACCAAAGCAGATTTATGCATACGAACCAGAAATCCAGATCCCGAATGTTGAACATTTTGTTGAACGACATTATGTTCAACATTACTGCTCAATCTGCTCAAAAACACTTCTGATTCCTCAAACAGAACTATCCATCTATAGTGCCACTAATGCCAACAAATATCACCAGAAATTCAACCCTAACAATCTCCCCCTTTGGCATTATGTGGCACAACCCAAAGCAAGCACCAACCAAGCACACCATTCTCACCCTTTGACATAACATCTGCAGCAACATTGTTCTGTGTTGTATCTAATGTTACAACATTAGTCACAACATGAAGTGCTTTCTCTGAAGCTGTAGTGTTCTTGCTGTATAATTCAGACTTCCTGACCATCTCTTCTTCATCTTCATATCAGGGTGTCTAACATTTCTTCCTTCTGACCAATGCCGCATGCGACTGAAGCAGTCTCTCTCAGTATGGCCTATGAACTTGCAATAACTGCACACAGAACGAGCACCTTTTATACCTCCAATCTGCCTCTTCTTCTGATCATGGCCCTTGTGCTGGCCCATTCTTTCAAGTTCTTTGGTAACTTGACTTCTTCTTTCAGCAGACACATTATCGAAGGCCCCTCTATTGTATCCTACTCCGGTACGATCTCCTGAAGTCTTACTCATGTTCAAGATATCGTCCATCTTTGCTTTTCCATAATTCCACTTATCCAAAGTGCATTCAGCTTTCTCTGCCCTGAGAAGAACATTTCTGAAGTTGCTTTACAATTCTCTACAGTTTTCCTCAACTTTCAGACATTTGATTTTGACCTCCTCCTTCTCTTTCTTCAGTCTTTCATTCTCCACCTTCAAGACTTTGTTGATATTGCATATTTGCACCCACTTCTCAAACATCATCTGGTATGCTTTTCGGATATCATCGTCACTAACTTCCTCATCGCTATCAACTTCAGACTCAAATTCAGTTGTAGAAGTTGTGGAAGATGTTGAACCTGATGTTGTAACACTGGATCTGACACTGTTTGATTTGTTGGCTGATGTTGTATGTAATGTTGTAACATCAGTTTCAACATGGCTGCTAATGTTGTAATCAGGTCGCTTCTTCTGAGAGGCTGCGAGGGCAATGTAATTTCTGGTGATTTCCTCATCTTCAGCACCCCCATTAGACTCATCGTCACTCCAGGTACTGGTCGATGACTTCCCTTTTTTCTTCTTCAGAGTGTTTGCACATTCAGCCTGTATATGCCCAAATCCTTTACATACTCTACACTGCATCCCTTTTCCTTTCTTTTACCCTTTATTACTGATCTTCTTCAGCATTCTACTGATGTTTTTAGTCAACACGGTAATATCCTCATCTACACCCGATTCATCATCTTCTTTAAAGACATCTCTAGCTTCTACTTTCAGGGCCATTACTTTGTCCAGGGCCATTACTTTGTCCACGTTCTTCTGCTTCAGATTCATTTCATAGGTCTGAAGTGACCCCATAAGTTCATCCAGCCTTATGGTGGACGTATTTCTGGCCTCTTCAATGGCTGCAACTTTGGCCGAGAATTTATCTGGAAGATCTCAAGGTTTTCTCAGCTAACTTCTTTTGAGAATATTTCTTCCCAAGCTGGAAGGCCTAAATGGCTATATCTCTCAACCTCCCATTGAATTCGGCAACAGTCTCGTTGTCATACATCCTTAGATTTTCAAACTGAGAAGCTAGCATCTGGAGTTTGGAAGCTTTTACGGTACTTGTTCCTTCATGAACATTCTGGAGAATATCCCATGCTTCTTTGGCATACTCACATGTGGAGATCAGCTTGAACTGCTCTTCATCTACAGCCGAAAAAATAGCATTAGTTGCTTTAGAATTGCACAAGGCCGCATGTTCTTCAATCCGACTCCAGTCTCTTGCCGGCTTGAGGTGTTCTTTGCCATCTTTGTCAATTTCGATCGGCGGTGTCCATCATTCAACGACAGCGATCCAGGCCTTCTCATCAATGGACTTGATGAATATACGTATCTGAGACTTCCAGTAAGTGTAGTTTGTACCAGTGAGCAGTGGAGGACGAACAACAGAGGCACCTTCTCATGTAGCCATGATTCAAGTACTGAAATCCAAGATCACACCTTCTTTGTTAACAAAGAAACACGGGTGACCTGCTCTGATACCAATTGAAAGTTCAGTACGTAGTAATAAACAATAAAGCCAAAAGAACAACACAAACCAATCAGAGACACTCAAGACTTGGTAACGCAGTTCGGTGCGCACACCTACATCTGTGGGGCCACGCCCAGAAAATCAGAATACTCCACTAAAATAATCAATGAGTACAATTACTAATTATCGCGATTCTATTAGGAGGAACAACCTCCCCCTCAATACAAACCGTGATGGGTGGTCTCTACCAACCCATGGAGTATTCTCGGCAAGCTCCCCTTGCCCGCAAGCTCCCCTTGCACAACCGACTAGATCAACTCCCTTGATCCTACGTGCGTAGCCGTCGGCCTCATCCCAGAGTTCTTCAAAAACTTTCGTAAAAGCCGTGCATCGCCGCAAAACCGCACACCCGTTTAATACGTCGCTCCCCCTCAATCACGGAGTAGATAAGGAAGGACGCTCACTAAATCCCGTGCAGAATCGGCAGCCCACAAATTAAGGAATCACTTCGGGCAAGTGGTTCCACAATATCTTCAACAAGATCTTCCAACCAATATTTGCGGGCGAAAATCTCTCTAACAAATTCAATAACAAATCCCGAGAGATAGCAACTTCCAATTATATCTCCAACAGATCTTCAATTGCAACAATAATGATTCTTTCCAACCGAGCGAGATTCTTTCCAACCGAATCAACAATAATAACGAGAGATAATAACTTCCAAATATATCTCCAGCTCACCCACAATTAACTGAACCAAGATAGGAAATGATTCTTTCAAATCTTCTGGAAATAGCAACAATAAAAGATCTGCAGCAATCAATCTTTCCAACCAACAAATCTGCGAGATATTCTCTTTCTATTTCAACCCAATATGCCTTCAATTTAGCAACATATTTATGAAGGGCTTTCCAAAAAATCTCTTAAGCAGATATTCCACAATCAATTTAGAATCCCTGTCATTTTAGGCAGCAAATCAGATCTGAAACCAAAGCAGATTTATGCATACGAACCAGAAATCCAGATCCCGAATGTTAAACATTTTGTTGAACGACATTATGTTCAACATTACTGCTCAATCTGCTCGAAAACACTTATGATTCCTCAAACAGAACTCTCCATCTATAGTGCCACTACTGCCAACAAATATCAGCAGAAATTCAACCCTAACAGTCCCAGTCAACTTGTGACTGGGACAAACCCGTCGCCTAGGATAAGTCTAGGTGGCAGGTCCCGTGCACCACGGCGCAATAAAAAATCCCGACGAAAATGATGCGGTGAACACGCCGAGCAAAAAAGGTATGAGAAGTGTGGTGTGCGTCTCACTGTCGTCTGGGGTAAAAGGGTAAACTCAAAATCCTTGGGTGTTATATGGGGAAAAGCCTATAGGCCAAAGATGCAATTATATGAGTTTGGGGTGGTTTTTAATGGGGTTTTCGCAAAGTGGGATGACGGAGATGGCAAGCATGCAAATATGTGAGAGTGGGTTGTTTTTTCTCAAAGTGGAACGATGTGACATTTGTCCCAGTTAACTTGTGACTGGGACAAAGGCTACTGACTTGGACAAATCCAGTCAGCATCCCTCAATTGTATAATAGATATATTAGGGAATGATATCCAATATATGTAAGCAATAAATATATATGGGAATTATGTAGATCAGGTGGCACCTGATCTAATTGATCAGGTGCAAAACACAAAAAGGTGGGCCACATGGAAAGTACAAGCCCGTGTGAGACTTATACTTTCCAACTTTATGTGTCTTGGCACCTGATCTATTAGATCAGGTGCCACCTTTTCTACATTATTCTCAATATATATATATTTCATGTTTGTTATAGTTTTCGTTTTTACTTATAATTTAGTAGATATGCAAATTAATAAATATCAATAAAAATCACAATGGAAATTTTAAAATTTTCAGCTAAAACTATGATTTGGAAAAACTATGCTTTGGAGAAACTCCCGTCGTATTGGATTTTGACAAGATGGGAAAATTTGAAGTTTGTAAACAACCATTGATTTCTTTTGGGTGACATGCCAATCTCATGTTCATAATCTTAATTGCAACGATCTCATCTCTAGTGTTTTGTTCGAGCTATCGATAGATTATGCTATGTACCTAAGATAGCAATCTGAACTCTATAGACTAACGGGTTGACTCATTAAATCTTTATGAATGGCTGTTGTCACGCCCCGCTCCCCAGGATACCCAGGAAGTACGAATCCGTCACTGGTTCTCCCAGAGAGGTGGGTGAGATTAAGAAAAGAGTGGAGAGAGAGAGAGAGAGAGAGAGAGAGAGAGAGAGAACTAGAGAGATACATGTCCACTGCACACATGCTGGGATAGTACATGTAATGCCCCAGTCACAAAGTAGAACAACACGACATCATAACAGAAGGAGAACAACAACAAAAGGTGCCATTCATCCATGTTATTAATACAAGTCCATCCAGAGAATAGGTACAACCGATCCATATTATTATTAGTACAAGTTTAATACAACATCTAATATAATGTACACAACAGATCAGCTCAACTCAAGCTACACCTCCAACGTACAACACCAACCCCACGACCCCCATGTACAACTCAACTCCCTAAATTTCCAGCACATCCCCAGCTCCATGCTCACAAGTTTCACATGACCTCCAACTCTATGCTGCCTGATGTCAACCTGAGGGAAAGAGGGGAGGACACGTCAAAGCGTGTCCAGTAGGAAACCTCAACTCTAATGGCATGTTGTGGTTTCCATCATGCATCAAAAAGTGCAAAACATGAACTAAGTAGAGAGAGTACATTTATCACATGCATCATGGAATGCAAGTACAAGCTACAAACAGGGGAAACAGGTGTCAACTACATATATTGGCAAGAACAAGTGCATAGGGTACAATGATTACAGATATCAAGCAACTGTTTAAGTTTATTAAGTTCTTTAGAAAACTGGGTACGAAATTGAATATAAGGAACTGGACTTCACCCCCAAAGTGGGGCGATAAGGAGCACCGGCCAGTGGTACACGAGCACTGTTTCCTTAACGGTGTCTCTTACTCCACACATTCCCCTACATCGGAGTGCGAGTGAGGAACACTCCACAACATCACAACACATCATACTCGAAACTGAGCAAGGTACGAAGATCACTACAAAGTACATGAAACTGAGCAATGGACATCACACCATCACAACTAGTCCAGTCCTCATAACACACTAATACGCAATTTTCCCCCTAGCCCCATTTATCAGCTCACCCCCTTTGAGGGAATTGAGTTAATTCCATAATATTCCTTGCATGTGAAGTAACACTAAGCACACATGCAGAAAGTAAAGGTAACAACTACATCAATGATTAACATAAAGGGATAACAAGTAAGTGGGCATCAGGCAATTGTGTACATGTGAAAGTGTGTACAGGTGGTGTAAAAGGCCGTAAACTTAAAGAGCATAAGAGCATGCAATTAAAGGGTATGATGGAGCATCTACAATACATGGTAGACTACCAATAATATTGCCCACACATGCACAAGTTGGGGGAGAGACATATTTGGCTCAATCATTCCCATTTCACAGTCTCCTCTCCACGCAACATATTTTTTCACCACAAGGGTCATGCCTCTTAGGGTCATGCCCATCATCCATTCTACATACCACACATCACAAAGTGTCATGCTGATTGTTCACCCACATCCATCATGTTCTCAAACACACGTGAAACATAAAAATTCTGTCCAGAATTCAAAAACATGACACATATTCTACAAGGAATTGCAACCTGTTATACTCAAATTCTGATTTTTCAAAAACACAAAAGTTGTATCTTTTGAAATGTAGATGCTCAAAATGTCTAAGTTTATAGATTTTGGATGTCAATACTGTCAGATATAGCCATTTTAGCGAGGTAGTATAAAATCTGGCAGAATCTGCTACTCCGGATACAACAACAGTTTAGGGCTAATGGCAGTCCGAATTTGTAAAAACTCAAAACATGAAAGTTGGAGATAACATAGTAATACTTCCACCATAATTTTCTCAGAATTTCTTCATGTCTAAATTAAGATATATAATCAAATGAACAGACAACAAAAACTAGATTCAATTTCAGCCAACATCATAACAAGAGGGTAATTTAATTAAGACAAGATTAACATAATCTTCCATTAATGAAGGGTTTCCTACCTAAAGTTGATGAATTTCCAAGCCCTCATGCTTTCTCTCAAGCCTCCCACCACCATCTAGCTCCTAGCCTCAAGGAGACTCCATTTTGATAAAAACATTCTCCTCTTTCTCTCCCCCCTTCTTCTTCTTCTTCTTCTTCCCAATTTCTCTTTATTTTTTATCCATTTACTTTTGTTTTATTTTTTTGATGAAGGAATTTCGGCCAACATGGAAAGGGATAGAGGAGGGGGAAATGAATTAAGGAAGAAAAAAGATAAGAAGAAGAAGAGATGCGAAGGAGGAAAAGTTTCTTCTAGAGCTTTCTTTTCTTTTCTTTTCTCCTTTACTTTTCTATAATGGTCAAATGTCAACTATGCTAGAGGTTGTCTTGGTGGGAAATGACCTAAGTACCCTTCTATATAAACACCCTTCATCTTCTAGGTATTTACAAGAAGGCCATGCTATGAAATTACCCCTCTACTTGGGGAGTTAATTACTTAGCATGCCACTCCCTACCCACATTCACACTTAGCCCAATACACCCCCTCCTACAAGCATACACACTACTCACAACATGTACATGTCAAGCCATACACAAGTTACCAATACATCTAATATAGACTCTGTGTATACACATACACAAACACATGCACATACACATACACTTCACATTTTCAAGTGTACAATCACACTAATACAAATGGCATATAAATACACAAATATTAAAACCATCCAAACATTTCTAATAATGCACATAATAGTACCCAAATATAAAGAGATATACAAGCACGCATACAAGCATTATACACACCACCTAGTATTTAACGCATATGGCATTACAGCTGCAAAGACAACGTAGTGCAAAATACATGCGTGCAGTCTCAGACGTCATTGCTCCAGCGGCATATCCATATGCCTCCTTGCGAGGCGACCCGGATCAAACTCGGTTGGATGGGAGCCCCCCCTCCCCCCGCGTGCTTTACCAGCTTTTCAACAAACCAAAAAAATAATTAAAACAAATCATAAAGAAATGTATTCAATTAAGCAACAACAAAACACAAGGTAAATCGGAATGGGATGTCAATTATGGAATGAACTATGGAAAGTTGGAATGAGTATTCGACTACCAAATCAGTTAATTGAATTTAAAAAAACAACTCTCCACTCTGACCGGTGTTAGATATTGAGACACCCATAATATAGTTTTGATGATGATTAAACACTTGATTGGTATTCCTGACAATTATTAAGTGTGTAGGATTTAATGAACACGTCAAAAATGGAATTCAAAACAATGAAAATGAGGAAAGCCATCAAAGGCATGAAGAAAGAATTTCATCATTGATCGCATGATACTCAAGCCCAATACAACCAATGTTAATCAAGCTGAAGTGTGGAAACTCATCTAAGACAAATGGAGCTAAAGAATCACGACATGGGGATGAAGAATTCAAGCTACATCGAGAAGCCAAAAATGGGTAATATTGATGTATATTTTGTCCGTGTCCTTAGATCATTTGTATTGCCTTATGATTGAAGCTACACACACTTAGATATATTTAAAATAATATTTTAAACTTTTGAAAATATTTTGAAATCAATTTGAAAGGAATTAGATTGACATTAGAACTCTTTTAAGGTATATTCACACTTATCAGGAAAAAAAAGTCGACTACTTTTTCGATAGGAGTCAACAACTATCTATTGGGGGGAAAATGGGGTTTTCTCTGACCCTACAAGCAGTTGACTACAATAGGTTTTGGAGAGTCGACTTCTGCTGTTTGGAGAGTCGACTTCCGCCTTTATATGAGTCGACTACTTTGGCTCAACGGACAGAAAATACATAGCTCCGTATTTCACAGAGAGTTGTCCATTTTTCCGTTGGATGGGAATTTTGGTGAACTATTTTAAGTGGATTTTTGCCCCAATTTAAGCTGGGTTAGCTGAGATTGTTGCAACATTAATTGATAATTTCTAAGTGTTTTTCAAAGCATTCAAATCCTTCTATAAGCTCTAAAATTTTTCTTTTGGCCAACAGTTTGATTTCATTTTGAAAAAGCTTTTAAGTAAATTTCTTGGCCCCAACGTGATTTCAAATATCTCAAGTTCTAATCTTGATTTTATAAGCGATTGATTCAAGTTATTTTCGTTGATATTTTTGTGATTTATTTCATCTTTTTGAGATCAAAAGAAAACTTTTATTATAGCCACAAAATACATATCAAAGCTTCAATCTCTTTGGTTATATGACGGTTGTGATTCAAATTCATCTGTAAGAGAAAGGTTTGTAAAATCCACACACAGGTGTTGTGGTAAGATTTTACATTCGGTTGTAATTGTGTATGCTGTAAAAAGCATCCAGGTGAGGTCATCTTTGAGAATAGGTTGAGTAGTATTGGAAGACCATTCGTTGGAGTAGTGGCACTTGTATTGATTATAAGCCCTTAAGTTGAAGCAGGTGGCTCTATAGTTTGAGAGTTGTCTAGTGGATTAAATTCTAACCAGGTTAGAGACTGGACGTAACCCACGAGAGGGTGAATCAGGGTAAATTGCTTTGTATGTAATTGTGATTAATTATCTCTCATCTTTCATTTTCTATTACTTGCACTTGCATTAAATTTTTGATGTGCATCACTCTCGTGCAAGCAGTTAGTTTTGGTTGATTAAGTACCTGAGGAGGTAACACTCTTTGGAGACTTAGGCATAGCTAGAGAGATTAAATTTTTAATTAAGCATTATTTTTTGAAATACACTAATCACACCCATCTAGTGTTTGTCTGCCATCTACAGGGATCCAAACACGTGGTGTCAGAGCTTGGTTGCATACATGGCATCAACTTCATCACATCATGGCGAGGGTTTATCCACCACACGATCTCCACTCTTTAATGGAACAAACTACCCAAATTGGAATATGATGATGATGATTCGCCTACAATCTTTCGACTTGGATATTTGGACCATCACCAAGAACAATAATGTGCTTCCCAACACCCCAATGGAGACATGGAAAAGAGATGTAAAGAAAAAAGGTAACCTTAATCCTTATGCTATTAATGTTTTATTTTGTGCATTAGCATGCAATAAATTCAACCATGTATCACAATGTGTGACGACACACCAAATTTGGCACACACTCGAAGTCACCCACGAAGGTATAGATAAGGTAAAAGAATCTCATATAAATATGTTGAATGCAAAATTTGAATCTTTTAAAATGATGGAAGGTGAAACTATTTCACAAGTAAACACTCGTTTTTTGGAGATTGTTAACAATCTTGCAGGGCTATGCGCTTGCCTCGGAATATTACAAACTCCCAAGCACATAAGGTCAAGAAAAAATAATAATCCGGTGAGTCTGGATGTCGAATCCACAAGTAGAAATGTAGCACAAATCACAACTCAAAATTAAAAAGAGCGAACAATTAGTGAGGGAATTACCACTTTCAGTTGTTGAGTGAATGATTGAGAGGTTGTTTCAACTAATACGAATTATACTAAAATTAATTGAGTAGGGAGAAAACGAGGAGAAATCAATAATAGAGGTGTGTGTAATGTGAATTCATTAGGGTGAATGTCAAGTATGATTTGGTTTTAAAGCTATAACTCAATGATGAACCGTATGGGCTAGCATCATTAGATGATACCGTTATGGGGGTTAATCACAATAGCTAATGGGTACATGCCCAAATAATAGATTTCTTAGGGATAATGATGATACATCCTTTCGGGATGATCCAACCCTCAAATATAGACTTATGGATCAATACAAGAGAGAAGTTATGTAGAAATCAATCATCCAAGAAATGTACATATTAGATGCATCAAGAAAACGCAAATCAATGCTAGACATTAACCCTAATTAATGCACAAACAAGATTTCTGCTTTGCATCACCCTCCCCACTCCTTCTGTCGGTGCCATAACCCAAAAAAATAAAACAATTAAGCACCCATGTGTCGTTGCCACATCTGCCGACGAGCACCTGCCAAGTCCCACCACCCAGGTCACCTCCAATAGCACCGATCAATCCATGACCATTGACATGACCATTGACAACTCCCCCTTTCCTCATCTAGCACCGATCAACACGTGATCACTGCCAACTCATCCATTTCATCATCTGATGAGTCGTCATCCTCCGAAAACTAGCCTACCGGTCACACAGTCGATCCCTCCATCGATAATCGCAGCTCCTCCATTTCCCCTTCTACCAATTCATCCTCCTCCAGTAACAAGCGATGTGGTCCTCCCGCGTACTTGCCACCAACACCATCAACTTATGCTGGTCCTCCCGCACACCTGCCACTACCGCCAACACCTCCATTGATGATCAAGGCATCCTTTAAGTATGCATTAGCGGTCTGTTTTCATCTTTTAAATGTACCAGTCAGCAACATCTTCTGTCGCGTCAACCTCAAGGTATACTCCGATGAGCCTGGCAGCAGGACTAGCTCTGACGTGGACAATTCATATGATTTCTTGTGATGTGAATTTCTTATACCTTCTCACAATATGAGATGATTGGTTCATGAGGTCTGTGATGCTCCCAAAACTTACACCTAGAAGCCACCTAGCAATGGCACTGATGCCAAGGGCTAGATGTATCCCAAATGCGAATTCCCGACACTTTACGCAAGCGTACGGTGTCAAGTAATAGTATAAAAGATTATCGATCCCACAGGGAGGGTAGAGATGTTATCGTCTAAGGCTATTTCAAAATCTCGGAATTTAGGTACGTAGCAGTCGGTTTCAACATATTGTTTGTTTGGGATTGTGATCAATTAATAAAGACTAGGGATTTAGGACTCACCACTAGGATCGTCGGATGTCGATACTAGGTTAGGAGTCTTACGTTGCATTGGCTTTATTAGGGATTGTCGCATCTAAGATGTGGAATTCATGGCACTAAGCGCCATGAATCTAACGTTTCGCATTAACCCCGCTCTTGCGACAGGCGCACACGATCCGTGCATTAAGAATCGACAATATTCATGCCACTCTCGGGGTCAGAATGATCTCAACTCACACCACTCTTGTGGATTAGAGTTTCGATGTATTTTGGTGGCTCTTATTAACGCAATGATGGTAGCCGTCAATTAGTAATATAGTTCGTCGGTGGATCCCATCAAGACACGAGCCGGACATGGTCACGAGCCCTAATTGAATCCACTAACTCCCTAATTAAATTTATAGGATACTCCTTAAGCCAATCGATTCCACCAACCGTGGGCACGATCTCAGTACGAGATCTCCTACAAACTTTGCAAGATCGACCAAAATACGTCCTTTTTATACCAACACAACCTAAAAATCCTAACTTTATAACTAAATCCTAAGATCCATGGGCTAATCCATTAACCCTAGATGGAACTACTCACGCATCATAGAAAAATCAATAAAAGATGCAAGAATAACGAGAGAATTCATATCGGCAATCAAGAGTATAGAAAGTTTAGAATAACGTACCAAAGCATTGTAGAGTAATAGCGAAGCAAAGACAATTAAGAATAATAAGATTCCTTGCACAATAGAACAATAAAAATCCGATTTTTGGTCTTCACAAAACGACAACGGCACAAAACCAAAACTAGATCTAAAAACTCTAATTAAACCTAAAGATAGGCTAAAAATCTAAATGTCCCCCAAATTAGGGTAGAAATGTGCTTATATACAGGGGGTAGAGACCCCATAAAAATATCAGAAAATCTGGGCACTTGGGCCCGCAACTTGCTAGGCGCATCGCGCTACTCGACCGAGTAGCGGCGCCTGCTCGGTCGAGTCGACTTTGGGCCCTGCTTGCTGCTCCTCTGCTTCTGGATGATACGGGCTACTTGATCGAGTATCCTCTCTACTCGGTAGAGCTACAGTAGATCAGAACTTCCTCCAAAATGCTGCTCTGTTGGATGACGACTCGGGTCGAGTAGGTGAACTACTCAGTCGAGTTGCTTTGCTGCTCGGTCGAGCTACAGTGCCTTGGATAAAAGCTCAAAACCGTCACTCTATTTTATGCAACTCGGGTCGAGTTGGCCTCTGCTCGGTCGAGTAGATTGAGGCCATTTTCGTGTGATTTCTGCGTGTCAGCTCGGCCGAGTAGTTGATGCTACTCGGCCGAGTCACCTAGGAAACTGATGCTGAATTTAGCCGTCTCTCGCTCTCTTCTCCTCCTCTACTCCAATCTTCCTCCTTACATTGGCGAACTTTCATGGGGCCTTGCCAATGACGTCTCGGACGTGCCAGATCTGTCCATGTCACAAAATAGCTCCAATTTGCTCCAAAACTCCTGAAAATCCATAAAGCTATACAAAAATCGAATATGGCATTAGAAGCGCGATAATATATGAAAATATGGAGTTTGGCGGTGAATATGACATGAAATGATGCGATAAAAACATGGAAAATATGGACACATTAGTCTACACATGCTTTCTCAGCATTTCTATGAGGTGAAGTGAGATCTTTTCCAATATGGGCCAAAAAATACACAAAATTTTCCAATCTTCACCTTTTTCATGATCGAAATTTAGTAACAGTGAATGCATCAGATACAGAGGGTCCGTTTTTATGAAATTGAAAGCATGGTTGACAAAATATAGCATCTGTAGTGGCAGAATATTCTAAGTAAGATGGAAAAATCTTAAAACATGAGGCTTGAAAACTTCATGAATGTTTTTCACCTGAAGTTGGATGCTTAATAAGTTTACACCAATAAGAACCATCTTCAATAAAAGCTATTCGAACTTTGTCGCGCTTCTCAGTTGGATACTTCCAACTTTGTGTCCATAATCTCGGATTACATTATAATGTATTGATATTAAACTCGTCATCGATTTTAACTTGAAATTTTGGAACATGATCCTCAGAATGCACATAACTATCTATCGATAAAGTTTCAACATCATTCCTCTTAAAGACTAAATCAATTGTTGTTGGATTTTTCATATAAAAATAGCATATAATATGAATAAGCACAAGCTTTTCCAGCAATAAAGGAATTCTTAAAGTTGAGAAACTTGTATAATTTGTGAAATATAAAATAGTTTAATATATAGTATTATATATGCATTAGTAAGCAAGAACAATGGTACCTTCTCTCAAGGCAATGCTTGCTCAAATCTTTATACAGAACTTTTACAACTTCTCCTCCTTTGATGGATCAATTTCGTATTAACACAACCAATTGCAAGAATAATTGGCATTACTGGAATTCAATTACCCTCATTTGATGATGCACAATTACAAGCAAGTATGGAATGTAATATCTAAACAATGTCTTCTTTACCTATAAACACATGATCATCTTCATTCAATTAAATTCAAAAAAATACAAAACCCCCGAAAATGGCTAAAAAGTAAACGTTTTTACTTCTCACTGGAAAAGTGCACAATGCTCAGAACAATGTCAGGTCATTAAAATTTCAAAAGCTCTTCTTGCTCCTTAATGTCCTCAATCACAAAACAATAATCCTAACAACTCCAAAGCTGACACCTACTCTCAAAACAAGCAATTACATTGTGCTCGAAAATTATGACAAAATTAACTTTTTAGGAGCTAAGCACACTAATACAGTTCCGACTAAAATGAATTTCCTTGAAATCATAAATTTATGAAATAAAAACCTTAGCGTATCTATGATACAGAATGCCATCCAATTGTGCAAATTTTAATTCATTATCTAGTAAAATTCGTTGAATTCATAACAGAAAATAGCATAAAGTGAACAAAATAAAACTGACCAAATTCCATACAAACCAATCATAAACAAAATGGAGATGATAAAACGAACAAATGGTAAACAAACTAAACGCGATCAGATTAAAGTTGCAAAATGTTTGAGCCACCAGAGACTCACAAGGATTCGAGAAGATACAATAGTGGTCGATGTCGTCGTTTCTTGCTCTGGCGATATCACACACACACTCTCTCTCTCTCTCTCTCTCTCTCTCTCTCTCTCTCTCTCTCTCTTTTAAGGATGATGAAAGATGTGTTTCTGTTCATGCATCAGTTGGATCAGTGGAATGATACACATGAAGTCATTCACCCTCCCTCATATAACCAAAACCCAATGATATTCCTCATGCAACCAAAACCCACTCACCCCTCCGCTCTCCCTCATGCAAGCCTTCTCAGGTTCACTTCCATGATTTGTGCGATTGGTGTACCTCTCTTTTGATCTATGTTCACTTCTAAATTTAGAATGAATTGAGTATCTACAACATTATGGTTTTTGTTGTAGGGCTACGTCGCTTCAGTCTTATCAAACCATCAGGGTAGTGAGCGGCGGGCGAAGGCAAGCAAGACTATGAGAGGTTTCAAGTGATCGACGATATTAAATCAGAGTTAGAGAAGACAATCTCATTTGCTGATTTGCCGACAACATCTGTTGGGGGTGAAACTATCAAGGTTACAATCTACCAACTTTGAAAAAATTTCATACATGTGTTGTTTTCTTCGTAATAATAATGGACACATGATAGTAAATCATCAGATTAAAGGGCCATTTTGGGATGTAGCACAAGTGAAGAGAGATGGAATCAAATCGTAGGCACACGAAGCTGAACTTGTGCCCAGGTGCCATGAGAATGTTACATATCCCATTGAGTTCGTTCCGTCTAATGGCTTAACTTTTATTGATTTGGTGGTCCTCTCACTCACAGATGCAAGCTTCGGAATAATCTCTATAACAAAATAGATTTTCTTTTTTTGATGCTTAAATTATGATGCGTTATTGAAACGCAGGAGCTCACACCATTAGAAGAAGCCATTCTGGAGTGATTTAGGATAGGCTATACAACTTCAAGGTAACGGGCAAGCATGATGCACGTGCATCACTTACGCTCTCCCTCCTGTAACCAAAACCCACTCGCCCCTTCCTTCTCCTTCTGTCCTTGCCATAACCCAAAAAATCAAACAATGGAGCACCCCTCTGCCATGGCCCCCTCTGTTGACGAGCACTACAAAGTACAACTACCCCGATCGCCTCCGACAACACCGATCAATCCATGACCACTAACAACTCCTCCATTTCCTCACTCAGCACCAATGAATACATGACCCATTCCAATTCGTCCCTTTCATCATCCGCTGAGTAATCCTCCTCCGGTAACTAGCCTACCGGTTCAACCGCCGATCGCTCCATCGATATTCACAGCTCCTCCCTTTCCCCGTCTGCTAATTCATCCTCCTCCGATAACAAGCTTGGTGGTCCTCTTGCATACCTGCCACCAACACCATCGACTCCTGGTGGTCCTCTCGCACACTTACCACTAACGCCATCACCTCCTCTGATGATCAAGGCATCCTTTAAGTATGCATTGGGTGTCTGTTTTCTTCTCTTAAACGTACTAGTCAGCAGCATCTTCTGTTGTGTCAACCTTAAGGCATACTCCGATGAGCATGGCAGTAGGACCAGTTTCAACGTAGACAATTTCTATGATTTCATGTGATGTGAATTTCTCAAACCTTCTTGTAATATGAGATGATTGGTTCATGAGGTCTGCACAAGCTTTCTTAACATTTTTATGAGAGGAAGTGAGATCTTTCCCAATTAGGGCCAAAAGTGCACACTTTTTTCCACCCGTCACTTTTTTCCTTGATCGAAATTTACTAAGAGTGAATGCATCAGATACAAAATGTACATTTGTTTATGAAATAAAAAGCATGGTTGACAAAATATATCATCATCACTAGAAGAATATTCTAAGCAAGCTGGAAAAAGCTTAAAACATAATGCATGAAAACTTCATGAATGTTTTTCACCTGATGTTGGATACGTAATAAGTTTACACTAATAAAAACCAGCTTTAATATAAGCTTTTTGAACTTCGTCGCGCTTCTCATTTGGATACTTCCATCTTCGTGGACATAATCCCGGATCACATTCTAATGTATTGATAGTAAACTCATCATCGATTTCAACTTGAAATTTTGGAACATGATCATCAGAATGCACATAACTATCTATCGATAGAGTTTCAATACCTTTCCGTTTAAAGATTGAATCAATTGTTGTTGGCTTTTTCGTATAAAAAATAGAATATAATATGAATAAGCACAAGCTTTTCCAATAATAAAGGAATTCTTATAGTTGAGAAACTTGTATAATTTGTGAAATATAAAATAACTAGTCATAACACGTGCATTCGGGCACGGTTCATTTAAAATCTTTGTTTCCACAAAAATTATTCACCCCTCCAAAATTTTGGGACATATAATATTACACTTCACAAAAGAACAAAAATTTAGCGGGCGCCTTCGGCACGGGCGTGCGCATAATTAATTAATTCCATGTAATTAACTCATTCTACATAATAAATTCTTTCCCATAAGTAATTCCATATTTCCAAACACTCATATCAACCCTTCTTTTATCGAGATTACATCCTAGCCATTCTTCTTCATTCCACATAATTAATTCTTTCCCATAAGTAATTCCACATTTCCAAACACTCATCTCACCCCTTCTTTTACAAAGATTAAATCTTAGCCATTCTTCTAACAACATCTTTATACATCAGCATGCTAACAGCTTGTCCTGATCAGCAAGGCAATTCAAAAAAGTCATTAAATGTAATATGTATTTAATAGACAATATTATATAGGCATTAGTAAGCAAGAACAATGGTACCTTCTTTCAAAACAATGAATGCTCAAATCTTGACACAGAACTTTGCCAACTTCTCCTCATTTGATAGTTCGTTTTCCTATTAAGACAGCTACCTGCAAGAATATATGGCATTACTGGAACTCTATTACCCTCATTTGATGATGCACAATTACAAGCAAGCCTGGAACGTAATATCTAAACACATGAATGTCTTGTTTATCTATAAACACAATAGCATTTTTGTTCAATTAATTTCAAAAAAATATATAGAACCCCCAAAATGGCTAAATAGTAAAGGTTTTTACTTCTCACTGGAAAATAGCACATTGATATGAACATTGATATGTCATAGAAACTTTAAAATCTCTTCCTACTCCTTAACGCCCTTAATCACAAAAATAATAATCATAATTACTCCAAAGCTGACACCTAGACGCACAACACGCATTGACATTGCGCTTGAAAATTATGACCACATTAACTTTTTAGGAGCTAAGCACACCAATACAGTTCCGGCTAAAATGAATTTCCTTGAACTCATAAATTTATGAAACAAAAACCTAGCCTAGATATAATACAGTATGTCATCCAATTGTGCAAAGTTTGCTTCATTATCTAGTAAAATTCATTTAATTCATAACAGAAACTGGCATAAAGTAAATAAAATAAAACCGACCAAATTCCATACAAACCAACCATAAATAAAATGGAGAGGATAAATGGTGAGCAAACTAATGGTGATCAAACTAAATGTGATCAGATTAAAGTTGCAAAATTTTTGAGCGACCAGAGAATCACAATGATGTTAGGACCTAGCGGGGCTACACAATACACTAGAGTGGGGGTGAATAGTGTAAAGGCAAGTAAAGTGCTTAATTAAAAGTTACTGAAATTAATGCACAATAAGTAGCATAAATTAAAGAGTATGCTCAACAACCACAATCACTAACACAAAGGATTTTACACTGGTTCCCCAAATTTGGGTACATTCAGCCGCACCAATATTCACTATAATCTTACACATGGTAGTGAATACAATCCTTACACAATGGATTTGTCCTACACAAGGACTATCTCACTTACTCCCACATAGGGAGAACACATGCTCTACACAAGGGTTAGGCCTACACAAGAACACAACCTCCCACAAAGGGAGAAACTAACTCTCACAAAGGGAGTTAGGGTTTCACGAAAACGATGAAACAAAATAACACTTACCTATGCCTTGAAAAGATCTTACCAATGTGAAGAAGGAGGCATGCAAGTGTGGATGACTAAGTGCTTGAGGTGAGCTTTGATTGCACTTGTTAATCTTTCTCTCTTCTAGGAATGAACCCTAACACTTCTCAATTGAGTGTAAGAATGAAGAGAAGAAATATGTTCTCCAAGAAATAAATGAGATTGAAAATCCATAGGAGAAATCCCTTTGAGCTCACTTCATGAAAGAATAGGAAGCTCAATGGAGAGAAAGAGAGAAAATGATATGAATGAAGCTCTCTCTTGTGATTTTTGACACTCCAAAATGATATCTAACAGTAGGAGTTGGTGTCAAAAAATCACACTCAAACTAGCTTAAATAAGCCATCAAAATAGCCCAAAACAGTCCAAGAAACGAGCAGAATTCTGAGTCTAACGGCTAGAACAAGCGACTGACGGCAAAGATACGTGCACCTAAAGTAACATCTCAATAACCCCAATGGCTATATTCTGAGCCAGGACAGGCGACTGTAGAAGACTACACAAGTGCATGTACCACTGTGCAGGCGCTTGTAAAGGCTTCAGCAAGCGACTTCCACACGGGATGGATTTGAGCTGAGAAAAGACAACTTACGCACTTGTACATTCAAGCGAATGATGAACAAAGTTCAGGTGCCGGATGGTTGACAGGCACTTGACAAATGTACTTCAGTCATCTGTCACACAAGATGGATTGTAGCTCAAAATAACAAGTTACGCACTTTGTTTCATCAGCCAACTGTTGAACAATGTTCATGCGCCTATTGGTTGACAGGCGCCTGTCTTTTGTACTTCAGTCGCCTGTACCAAAAGCTTTAGTATGGAGTCAAGAACTTTGACTTGAGCAAGTGCATAACAACCACCTGTAGAATGATGGCCAGGCGCCTGGTGATCAACAATCGCCTGTCATGCCTTCAGCAGTCGCCTGTTGGATGTCCAAAAATTCCAATTGAGTTTTTGGCATGAGGAACCTATTGGATTAGTTTCTATAATGATCGTAAGTGTATTGCCCTGTTTTGATCTATACGTGTATTTTACGGTATACGCGTGGTATTTTCACATACAATGCGTACGTAGGCGGGAAATAAACGTAGATATCGATGTATGTAGTGTAGTGAAAGGGGGTTGGGCTGTAATGGGTGGCTAAGAGACGAGAAAGCGAGATTGAGTGCGGGAGAGGCGTGAAAGGCGTCGTGGGTGCAAACCAACAGGGAAGTGTTGGACGTGTGTGCAAGGTGCATGTAGGCTTGTGTAGGTATGCATGGGTGAGTGTGGGGAAGCCATACTAGTGTGAAAAGGGTTAGGGCTCAATGGCAACCCCCGTAAATTTTTAGAAAGGTCAGGGGCAAAACTGTCATTTGGGCTTAAATTGCTGTGTGTACATACCAAAGTTGTGTGTGCGCAAAGTAATGGCAAACTTGTAATTACTTGAAAGTTGAGGGGTATTTAGGCAAGGGTATTTTGGTCATTTTATACTTGTCATGATGAGTTATGATGAGGATGGGGGAGATTTTTCTTAAGAAAATTCTAGGTTTCCTTCTTTTTCTTCATTCTTATCCATTCTTTCCCTTTCTTTTCATTTTTCTTCTACACACTTCTCATTTTCTCCACCTCCTTGACCTACCCATCCCCTCCCACATGCCATGGCCGAAATCCTTCCACCAAAAAAAGAGGAAAAGAAAAGGGAAGAAGAAGAAGAAGAAGAAGAGAAAGAGAAAGAGAAAGAGAAGAAGAGAAGAAAGCCCAAATTTGAGGTAGGAATTAATTTGGATTTGGAATTTAATTAGGGTTCAAATTTATCATGTTTCTACATATTGTTTTATCAATATGGATTAGTAGTAATCAAATTCATATGCCATGTTTTAGTTTTCATGAATATCCCCTTGAAATTCTAATCAACATCACTTCTTTTGAAAAGCTGAAATTTTGATGTGTGTTCATGCTTGGATTCTGTTTTCTGTGGTTAGAATTAGGGTTTGAAAAAAATATGAGCTTGTAGTTCTTGAAATCCTACCCAAAATCATATAAATATTGATATTTGTTCAATTCTAGAATTAGGAGTAAATATTCATTGTTTGCAAGATGTCTGAAATTCTGTCAAGCTGTACACTGTTTAGCAAAATGAGTATTATTACCTGCACATTTCATCGATTTTGCTGCTTCTGGTCTTGTTGGAAAGTTAAGAAGTTTATCTAAAAGTTCATCAGATTGCTCTTATATCGTATTTCTGGCTAGAACATGCCCACAATTGGCTTTGAACACAGACCCTAAAATCTGTCTGAAAAATAGATTTGACACACTTCACTAATTAATTCATCATAAATCATATAGTTCATATTTTTACATGAAGTTTTATATGTGAATCCCAAACTTCCGTATCTCCAACTTTCATTTATATTATTTTGTCAAATTCCTAAGAGAAATGGACGTATGGAGTTGCTCTTTACGGCTGTCCTGCAAATTCCTGCAAGTTGAAGTAGTTAAATGGTGTGATAATTTGTGTATTGTTGTTATTCTACTTGCTATAGTGCATGATTATCATTGTTATATGTAAATTAGATTAATGACATGTTTTTCCAATTGATTTGCTAATGTGTTTATGGACAGACACGTCACGCACACCACATGTTTATGAAAATGCCTGAATGAAGGCAAATGTTCGAAATGCGAGAAATGCTCCATTACCTGAGTATGAAATGAAATTTGACGTGAACTGGTAATGTTGGGAACATGTAATGCATGGTATAATACGTGATGTGATGATGAGTTGATATGAATACGATGGAGGGCATGACACTTCGGTGCATGACCCATGTTGATGTGAATATGAAAAGTGAAACCATGCAACATGACTCCTTCATTACTAAAATGATGAAATGAAACTCTTGAATGTCTCAGTCCTCTCTAATGAGGGTGAGTTAGCAAATCCCGGGGTTTAGGTGGGATTTGAGTAAATTGTGGATATGAGGCCTGGACTGTGAAGTGGGAGATGACTATGTGATGTGTGGAGTTTACACCCACTCGCCTTTACCGGGAGTGGAGGGGATTTCCATATTTATTTCTCACTCGCCTTTACCGGGAGTGGAGGTGTCAGGGGGTTGTAGAGCCTCACTCCTGCCAGGGACGGGGGAGCTGAGAGGCCCGGCGTACAGTGCCCGTGTCCACTGCGTCGTGTGCTATATTCCCCCACATTTGGGGTGAAGTCCAGGTCCTGATATCCCACAGTTTACCAAAGTCCCAATTAATTCAATTCTAAAATAATAAAATGAGGATTGGTGTGTTACTCCTTCTGCTGACAGCACTCCCTCTTCCCTTTGCCTGATCTTTGTGATTCTGGGTCATGCCTCAGACACTTGCACTCATTTATCAGATAATGGTTGCCTGAACACGTGTATTATTATTATTGTTATTATTATTATTATTATTATTCGTGCTAACCTCTTTTTGCAGCAGCTCGACATTGGACCGTAGGTATGATCCCCTTACTTAGATGTTTACTTTCCTTACGTTACTTAGTTCGCATGCCTTAATTCCTTGCCATGTCTGGTGGAGGAATAACCTTAGAATGGTATTCCAAATCCAAGTTGGTTCCTAATGAGGCACGCGTTGACGTGCTCCTCCCTATTTTACAGGTAGCAGGGGCAGACTGGTTAGAGATACTTTGAAGGTGGGTTTCAGGGGTGGCACGTGGTGTGAGCTGTAGGTTGTGGTGTGATGTGGTTGTTAGGAGGTGGATAGGGTTGGTGTATGTGAAATGATGTACTGGGTTATGTATATAAATGGAAGATGTTTTGTAAAGTGTGTTGATATTGTTCTATGTCACTATGAGTTGTTTGATATTTGTGGAGATTTACTTGTACTATCCCAGCATGTGCGCAGTGGCCTGCTTATTCACTTCTTCCTTCTATCGCTCTCTTTTCCTCTCTCATCACCCTTCCTCTTCAGGATACTTGAGAAAAAAATTTTAATACCAGGTATTCTGGGGATCGGGGCTTGACAGTTTTTGGTGGCCCATGCTGGTCATCGCACTGCGATGTGCGTAAGGATAGTACTCGTAATGCTTCAATAGGTGATTGGGATAGATTAGCCTTAGTGTGGGTAGTGACCACAGAGCCTTAAGTGACCCACCCTTAAACCCCTAACTTAGGAAGCCAGATGATGAACTTCCTACAGTGGAATATATTATAGATGTATATTGTTGGTATACATGTGTATATGTAACTGAATGAACCCGTGGGTATAAGTGCCTTTGTGGTGCTTAGGGATTTGAATTATATATGTTGAGGTATACTCGTTTATTTGAATGACAAGAACGTTACGTGTATCGTGGATGCTTGTAGTGGTATATGGATCGGTGTGGGCGTATATGCTAGGTGAGCGACTACTTGAGTGCACGTATATTACGTTTCTATAGAAAAACATGATACAGATATGCGAGGCTGATATGTGTTATACTTGTGTGATAATGAGGAATAGGTGACAAGTATATGTTTATTGGTGGATGTGTACTGATGGATACATATCGGCTAGCAGGGATATTATATGTTTACAGGGACATGTGCGAGGGTGTGTACGCATGCGATGTGAGTGCATGTATGCGGTTCACTATCTCCTAAATTATAGTTGCGTTTCATGTAGGGAATACATTAATGTGTGTACATCTACCCTTGTATGGATAAAGTAGTGGGATGTCCACATTGTCCTTGGACTTATGTGGAAAAGTGCATTTATGTGAATATATGTGTACTTGTATGGGTAGGTGATGTAGATATATCTATGGGAAGTAGTGCGTATATATCGCTAGTATTGCATTACTAGGGCAGGAATTCCTAGTGTATTAAAAAGGTTTAAATAACTGAGAATATATGTATGTGCTGCTTATGTGCCAATAGGAATTGGTATATTGTTTTACTTTGGTATATGGTTGTGGGTTGTACTACTGCGTAAAGATAAGTGTTGCGCTATAAAAATACGTGGTGTGTATGCAACGATATAGATAAGTAAGGGACATATGGATAGAATGAGGAATGCTCCAGGGTGTTTAAAGTAAATGTATCCTAAGGAGGGTAGGGATGCTTCCGACCTGTCCACTCTAAGTTAGACTCTTAGCCATATACCGTGCCTAATATGGGATATGGATATAAATGTGACGTGTAACATATGTAGAATATGATGAATGTAAAGATTGAGATTATACGGTGCATGTATAAGTGGATGGCTATGTGGTTGCACGGTTAAGTGGAATTGTGGTATATGTATATATGTGTGTATGTTTACCCGTAGGATGGTATCTATTGGACTATTTGGATGTATATGTAGTGTATGTATTCCTCTCTATATAGTGGCTTGAGGGGGATTGTGCATTGGTGTATGAGATACTTATATATATGTAGGTGTATTGTAGAAAGTATTGTGCGACTGTGTATATGTGTTATTGACTATGTATTGGTGTATGTTTCATGAGTGGATATATGTGTATGTATGAGAATGATTCCTATTTTGATATGCATATATTAGTATGTGAATGTGTATGTATATGTGGGGCGACTATCTACTGAATGTGTATGAATATTGAAATATACTTATTTGTGTGTATACTAGTATGATAGTAAAAGTGTGGATATATTGTATGCTCTGTATATACTGGTATGGATGGCTACCGATTACATATTGGTACCATTGGATAACTCGCCTGTATAAGTATGTGATAGTGGGATATGTATAGCAAGTGTACACGGGTGTGTGCCCATACATGGGAATGTATGTGCACGGTTGCATGGACCCTAATAAGTATATATATGTATGTCTGTGTGCATGCCTACCATTATAATAATAAATTGGTGTGTGTCAGTGAACGTGTATTTGGTTATGTGTAGGCCTAGATATCTATATATGAAATCGATACGTATATCTCTTCATATACATAATAAGAATGTGAATATGAATTAGGTTAAATAGAGTATTCGTGTGGTGTATTGGTTAATGTGTACACGTGAATATGTATCATAGTTGTATGAACTTCTATTATACGTGTGATGTGTTCATGTATATGTGGTGTGCATGGGAGTATACGCAATACTGTATATTTTGGATGAATGAATGTATATATATAAATACTTATACATACCTTTGTTTGTTTACCTGCTAATCTATTCTATATGGTTGTTTATTCAAGTGTGTCACGGTGTGCATTGGGTAAATGTATTTGTGTTCGTATGCATGTATATATATAGATCTGGACAAAAGCATGTGTGTATGTATATACATATGCCATGTAGGTATAAATGTGATAGATATGGAATATGTGCGTATATACTCGATGAATGTAAGTGAATGAAACTGTTTGATATGTGGGTATGATAATGGGTGTGCTTGTTTGTATATTCATGTGTATAGACGCGTGTGGCATGTAGATGGATGTTTATAGTTATTTGACTATTATGTTAGTATGTGCGTAGGGTGTGCAGAGGTAGCTATATATATATATATATATATATATATATATATATATATATATATATATATATATATATATATATATATATATCATATGGCACTCTTGTGTGTATTGTGGGAGGTATATGTGCCTATCTGTGTGAGGCAGTAGGTGCATCGTTATGAATGTGAGAGTATGTATGTATTTAACTATAGGTATGATTGTGGACCTTAGGTAATTTGATCGTGCATGTGATAGTGCATGCATGTCTATGTATGCTGGGAGTGACTAGGTATCGTTTGTATGTAGATATTTATGGACATATGATTGTGGATGAACTTATATGACTAAGTATTTAGCGTATAGGGATTCAGGGTACATACCGTGTGACACCGTGATAGTGACCATGTCTATCAAGTAATGATGTGTATATTAATGTGTATTGTTGTGTGCTTGTGCTTAGATATAAATGTATATGTAAATATATGCACAAGTAGAATATAAGTCGTTATACTGGTAGATAATGTGATATATATGACAGCATGTCATATATAAATACAATATGGATCGTGATATGGATATGATGTAATGTTATATCACATAGGTATGAGTAGTACCCTGGACATGTATAATGATACGTATAGAGATATATTTATGGTATACATGTGTGTCGTATCTATTTGTGTGTATATATGTGCTTAGATATTCATGTGAAGAATGCCTATGTGTATACATATATGTAGGGAATGCATATAGTGATGTGGATGTGCTACTAGATGAATAAAAGGATGTATCTCTGATATGCATGTGATGCGGATACGTATGGATGACAGTGAAGTTTACAGTATATATATAAGTGTGATGTAGATACGTCTTCTTGTTTGTACTTCATGGGTAGAAAGACCATCATTCCCAGCCGACCTTTGGCAAGACTCATGCCCTAGAAAGTTCGAGGACGAACTTTATTTTAAGGTGGGTAGGATGTAATGCCCTGTTTTGACCTATACGTGTATTTTACGGTATACGCATGGTATTTTGCACATACAATGCGTACGTAGGCGGGAAATAAACATAGCTATCGATGTATGTAGCATAGTGAAAGGGGGTTGGGTTGTAATGGGTGGCTAAGAGACGAGAAAGCGAGATTGAGTGCGGGAGAGGCGTGAAAGACGTCGTGGGTGCAAACCAACAGGAAAGTGTTGGACCTGTGTGCGAGGTGCATGTAGGCTTGTGTAGGTATGCATGGGTGAGTGTGGGGAAGCCATACTAGTGTGAAAAGGGTTAGGGGTCAATGGCAACCCCGTAAATTTTTAGAAAGGTCAGGGGCAAAACTGTCATTTGGGCTTAAATTGATGTGCGTACATACCAAAGTTGTGTGTGCACAAAGTAATGGCAAACTTGTAATTACTTGAAAGTTGAGGGGTATTTAGGCAAGGGTATTTTGGTCATTTTATACTTGTCATGATGAGTTATGATGAGGATGGGGGAGATTTTTCTTCAGAAAATTCTAGGTTTCCTTCTTTTTCTTCATTCTTATCCATTCTTTCCCTTTCTTTTCATTTTTCTTCTACACACTTCTCATTTTCTCCGCCTCCTTGATCTACCCATCCCCTCCCCCATGCCATGGCCGAAATCCTTCCACAAAAAAAGAGGAAAAGAAAAGGGAAGAAGAAGAAGAAGAAGAAGAAGAGAAAGAGAAAGAGAAAGAGAAGAAGAGAAGAAAGCCCAAATTTGAGGTAGGAATTAATTTGGATTTGGAATTTAATTAGGGTTCAAATTTATCATGTTTCTACATATTGTTTTATCAATATGGATTAGTAGTAATCAAATTCATATGCCATGTTTTAATTTTCATGAATATCCCCTTGAAATTCTAATCAACATCACTTCTTTTGAAAAGCTGAAATTTTGATATGTGATCATGCTTGGATTCTGTTTTCTGTGGTTAGAATTAGGGTTTGAAAAAAACATGAGCTTGTATTTCTTGAAATCCTACCCAAAATCATATAAATATTGATATATGTTCAATTTTGGAATTAGGAGTAAATATTCATTGTTTGCAAGATGTCTGAAATTCTGTCAAGCTGTACACTGTTTAGAAAAATGAGTATTATTACCTGCACATTTCATCGATTTTGCTGATTCTGGTCTTGTTGGAAAGTTAAGAAGTTTATCTAAAAGTTCATCAGATTGCTCTTATATCGTATTTCTGGCTAGAACATGCCCAAAATTGGCTTTGAACACAGACCCTAAAATCTGTCTGAAAAACAGATTTGACACACTTCACTAATTAATTCATCATAAATCATATAGTTCATATTTTTACATGAAGTTTTATCTGTGAATCCCAAACTTCCGTATCTCCAACTTTCATTTATATTATTTTGTCAAATTCCTAAGAGAAATGGACGTATGGAGTTGCTCTTTACGGCTGTCCTGCAAATTCCTGCAAGTTGAAGTAGTTAAATTGTGTGATAATTTGTGTATTGTTGTTATTCTACTTGCTATAGTGCATGATTATCATTGTTATATGTAAATTAGATTAATGACATGTTTTTCCAATTGATTTGCTAATGTGCTTATGGGCAGACACGTCACGCACACCACGTGTTTATGAAAATGCCTGAATGAAGGCAAATGTTCGAAATGCGAGAAATGCTCCATTACCTGAGTATGAAATGAAATTTGACGTGAACTGGTAATGTTGGGAACATGTAATGCATGGTATAATACGTGATGTGATGATGAGTTGATATGAATACGATGGAGGGCATGACACTTCGGTGCATGACCCATGTTGATGTGAATATGAAAAGTGAAACCATGCAACATGACTCCTTCATTACTAAAATGATGAAATGAAACTCTTGAATGTCTCAGTCCTCTCTAATGAGGGTGAGTTAGCAAATCCCGGGGTTTAGGTGGGATTTGAGTAAATTGTGGATATGAGGCCTGGACTGTGAAGTGGGAGATGACTATGTGATGTGTGGAGTTTACACCCACTCGTCTTTACCGGGAGTGGAGGGGATTTCCATATTTATTTCTCACTCGCCTTTACCGGGAGTGGAGGTGTCAGGGGGTTGTAGAGCCTCACTCCTGCCAGGGACGGGGGAGCTGAGAGGCCCGGCGTACAGTGCCCGTGTCCACTGCGTCGTGTGCTATATTCACCCCACATTTGGGGTGAAGTCTAGGTCCTGATATCCCACAGTTTACCAAAGTCCCAATTAATTCAATTCTAAAATAATAAAATGAGGATTGGTGTGTTACTCCTTCTGCTGACAGCACTCCCTCTTCCCTTTGCCTGATCTTTTTGATTCTGGGTCATGCCTCAGACACTTGCACTCATTTATCAGATAATGGTTGCCTGAACACTTGTATTATTATTATTGTTATTATTATTATTATTATTATTCGTGCTAACCTCTTTTTGCAGCAGCTTGACATTGGACCGCAGGTATGATCCCCTTACTTAGCTGTTTACTTTCCTTACGTTACTTAGTTCGCATGCCATAATTCCTTGTCATGTCTGGTGGAGTAATAACCTTAGAATGGTATTCCAAATCCAAGTTGGTTCCTACTGAGGCACGCGTTGACGTGCTCCTCCCTATTTTACAGGTAGCAGGGGCAGACTGGTTAGAGATACTTTGAAGGTGGGTTTCAGGGGTGGCACGTGGTGTGAGCTGTAGGTTGTGGTGTGACGTGGTTGTTAGGAGGTGGATAGGGTTGGTGTATGTGAAATGATGTACTGGGTTATGTATATAAATGGAAGATGTTTTGTAAAGTGTGTTGATATTGTTCTATGTCACTATGAGTTGTTTGATATTTGTGGAGATTTACTTGTACTATCCCAGCATGTGCGCAGTGGCCTGCTTATTCACTTCTTCCTTCTATCGCTTTCTTTTCCTCTCTCATCACCCTCCCTCTTCAGGATACTTGAAAAAAAAATTTTAATACCAGGTATTCTGGGGATCGGGGCTTGACAGTAATTTTTACTGAGATGGTAAATGCATATGCATGAATGAAAGACCATTTAATCAAGGTATTACAATAATCCTATGACTCAAAAAGAAAGAAGCAAATAATAAAATACCTGGATTACAATATTTTCTCCTGGAGTCTAGTCTTCAAGCTCTTGATGCCTTGAATTTCCCCATCATCTTCCAAGCTTTGGCACCTCTTGATGAGTTTCCTTTCATCAAGCTCCAAGCTATGTCAATGCCACTCTTGATGACCATCCATCCACTCTTGTAGGTCTTTAAGATATCTATTGCTGCATCCTCCAAGCTTTATGCTTTGTCTCAGTAACATATAATCATTAAGATAAACTAAGACTAAAACATAAGATTGATTAGCACACTAACATAATGTATTGATCATCATCAAAACAACGTTAGTCTTGAACCCAAGGACTAACAAAGAATTCGAGAAGAGACAGTAGCGAGGATTCAAGAAGAGACAATAGTGGTAGCTGCCGTCACAGTTTTAAAGATGAAGAAATAGGAGTTTTGATTCACGCAGCCGTTGGATCAGTGTAATGATACCAATGAAGTCATTCACTATCCCGCCTGCAACCAAAACCCAAAAACCCACCACAACCCTTGCGCACTCCATCCTACAACAAAACCACACTCACCCCACCGCTCTTCCTCCTGCAAGTCTCGTCAACTTCACTTCTATGATTGTGCTATTAGGGTACCTCTCTTTTGATCAATATTCACTTCTAAATTTAGAATGAATTGGGAATCTACAACATTATGGTTTTTGTTGCAGGGTTGCGATGCTTAAGTCTTAAACCATCAGTGCAGTGAGAGGCAGGCAAAGGCAGGCAAGACTTTGAGAAGTTTCAAGTGATCGATGACATGAAAACAAAGCTGGAGAAACCGTATCATTTGTCGATATAGTGATAGGTGCTACTATGGGTGCAACTGTTAAGGTTACAATCTACCATCTTTGAAAAAATTTCATACTCGTGTTGTTTTCTTCATAATCATAATGTGTATTTGATAGTAAATCATCAGATTAGAGGGCCATTTTATGAAGTAGCATACGTGAGGATAGATGGAGTCGTATCGTTGGCACACGAAGCTGAACTTGTGCCCATGCGCCATGAGAATGTTACACATCTCATCGAGTTCTTCCAGTTTAATGGCTTAACTTTGCTTGATTTCGTTGTCCTCTCACTCTCAGGTGCAAGCTTTAGAGTAATCTACGTAACAAAATAGAATTACGATGTGTTATTGAACCTCGTGAGCTCACACCATTAGAAGAAGCCATTGTGGAGTGATTCAGGACAGGCTATACAACTCTAAGGGAACTGGCAAGCCTAATTCCGATGCGACTCTTATGCTATCCCTACTGCAACCAAAACCCACTCACCCCTCCCTTCTCTTTCTGTCCACCCCATAAACCAAAAAAATCAAACAATGGAGCACCCCTCTGCCATGGCCCCCTCCGTCGGTGAGCACCTGCCAAGTCCCACCACCTAGGTCACCTCCGATTGCACCAATCAATCAATGACCATTGACAACTCCTCCATTTCCTCACACAACACCGCGATCAGTACATGACCATTGCTAACTACTCCCTTTCATCACCTGCTGAGTCATCCTCCTCTGGTAACCAGCCTATCGGTCCCATAGTCGATATATCCATCGATATTCATAGCTCCTCTCATTCCACTTCTGCCAATTTCTCATCATCTGGCAACAAACTTGGTGGTCCTCCTGCATACCTATCACCAACATCATCAACTTATGTTGGTCTTCCCACACACCTACCTCTACCACCATCACATCATCTGATGATCAAGGAATCCTTTAAGTACGCGGTAGATGTCGGTTTTCTTCTCTTAAACGCACTAGTCAGCAACATCTTATGCCGCATTGACCTTAAGGCATAATCCGACGAGCCTGGCAGTAGGACCATGTTCGACGTGGACAATTTCTATGATTTCTTATGATGTGAATTTCTCAAACCTTCTCACAATATGAGATGATTGGTTCATGAGGTTTGCACATGCTTTCTCAGCATTTCTATGAGGAAAGTGAGATCTTTTCCAATATGGGCCAAAAGTGCATAATTTTTTCCATGATCGAAATTCAGTAACAATGAATGCATGAGATACAAAAGGACCATTTTTATTAATAGAAAGCATGGTTGACAAAATATAGCATTTGCAGTAGAAGAATAGCCTCGCTAAGATGGAAAAATCTTAAAACATGATGCTTGAAAACTTCATGTTTTTCACCCGATGTTGGATAATTAAGAAGTTTACACTAATAAGAACCAGCTTTAATATAAGCTCTTCGAACTTCGTCGCCCTTCTTAGTTGGATACTTTCATATTTGTGGCCATAATCCCGGATCACATTCTAATGTATTTATATTAAACTCGTCGTCGATTTCAACTTGAAATTTTGGAACATCATTATAATGCATATAACTATCTATGGCTAGAGTTTTACTTTTCCTTTTAAAAATGAATCAATTGGTGCTTGCTTTTTCATATAAAAATAGAATAGAATATGAATACGCACAAGCTTTTCCAACAACAGAGGAATTCTTGTAGTTGATAAACTTATATAATTTGTGAAATATAATATAGTTTAATAGACAGTATTATATAGGCATTAGTAAGCAAGAACAATGATACATTGTCTCAAGTCAATGCTTGCTCAAATCTCGACACATAATTTGTCAATTAAAACGTGGGCATGCTCCCTGCCTGGATGAATTTTCTGACTCAATTACTAATAGTAAACATGTGATACCCCATTCCCGCAGAGCATAACCAATCATTAACCTCACATTTCACAAAAATGAGTAGCTAAGATTATGGTAGAATAGAAGTGTTAATGAAGATCATAATACGCAAAGGAAATGGTTTAGATGATGTTGATTTCGTTGAGTTCATTAGAATGGGAGATGTGATCGATATGCTGTCGATTTCTAATTTCGTTAGATCGTACTACGGACTAATTGATCCATGTTGTTACGGCCTTATGGCCAGCCCACATAATAGAGGCACATATACACCGAAAGCCCAAGCGAACAGTTCTCCGACCCTCCGGAAAGGGTACTGGCCCAAACGAAAGATCGCCTCTATTCAGGGAAGCTCACCTCGCCGTGCCACAAGCTTGCCCTAAGGGTCAACCAAAAAAGCTCGCCTACCCGATTGATAATCTCGCCATGCCAGGAAGAAGCTCTCCTACTCTCCAACAGGAAGCTCAGCCAGACGGTCCGAAGGCGCTGAGCTTGATCGCCGAACTTGACCCTCCCCGGATGACCTAGCATAAATATCTCTGACAGGGTGACGTATGGACACCTACACTCCATTAATGCAAGAGGGTAAGGGCGAGAACTGATGGCTGCCCCTCACATCTCATTAATGCATCTGACACCATCTGATACCCATTAATGCGTAAAATATCGCTGACACGCCCCGCCGACCTATCACATCTCCTCCAGCTAAGCAGACTCGACAGCTGATGGGACGGCAAGCAACGGACTCTCAGCCCTATAAATACCCCTCTCCTGCCTCCATAGAGGAGGTTGGTCAGCTAAAACATATAACTCTGTCCAATATTCAAGGTCGGATATCTCCCATATATCTGTGCCTTCCTCATAAGTTCGCCATGCGTTGCCGATTTACCTTAAGATCGCCAAGCGTGTTCGACACACTTATTTCAAGTCACCCACTGACTTAAGCATCGGAGAGGCTACGGGCTGACAGCCAGACCTGCCTTTCTGACGAGTTGCTATTGTCGCAGAAAGCTCGCCTCAGCTACCGAGAGACGACGACCTTGGGTGACCTTCAGGCGACCTTGGATCTTTCACCCCCGAAGCGTGTTCCGATTCGTGCTAACCTCACCATCAACCAAAAACTTGTAATCATTGTACCCATGATTCTCCTTAACTACAAATATCATTGTTAGGTGAACTTGACCCGCAACAATTGGCACCGTCTATGGCAATCATGGGTTACACCTATGTAAGGCTCTACACATCTTCACCGCAATTCCCGCCACGGCAAGTCGCCCGACGTCACACCCCCGCCATCTCCGAGAAGGCCGGGACGACTTGAGGCAATAATCAATGCCACTCTGAGGCCGTCCTTGGCCCCAGAGCGTCGTTCTCCTATAAGAACTACCCCAATGAATCTACCCCTCAAGGGGCCGACTGCAGTCATTCAGGACTTGGCCCTCGGCGTCTACCAGAGTTTTCAGAACTTTACTGAGATGATAGAGGAATGGACCGTTGCTACGCAAGCGAGACCACCACAGGCAAAAGGCCCCTCTGAACGCTGCAATGTGAGGAGAGACCTCCTTCCCCAATTTGATGAAGAAGTGGCCACAAAGAAAAGGCGATTTGAAGAGGCAAAAGTTGCCGCTCTGTAAAGGGAGTTCAATAAGGAAGAGGTGACCGCTCATCAGAGGCGACTAGATGAAGAAGCGGCCATTCGACGATGTCGATTCCTCGATGCTGTGAGGGAGAGACTTCAAGGGGGAGCCGAGGAGTCCCCCTGGCGTCGGCCTTGATAATACGGGGGAACCCCATGCTGGACCATCCTGCAGAAAGCTATCGCCACGGGAGATCACCAAGCCCTAGGCGAGAAGGACACGCCCACCATATTAGGATCCCCCCCGACCGTATCGCCGCTCTTCTAGTCACGATAACCGGTGGCAAAGGAGCCACGACCGTAGCACGACCCCTTGGGAGAGATGGAGGACCGCCTTTAAGCACCGAGGAGGCTCATCCGGTGATTCCAACCAGCAACGAGAGCATCGTGGCGACAGGAACATTTCCCGAAGGTCACCAACGCCTCCCCCTACACCGAAGAAGCTAATCCGCTGACTCAAAGGGCGGTCTCAAACCCGGTACCTCATATGTTCAAGCTACCTCAGATTGAACTGTATGACGGTTCGGGCGATCCCCTGGAGCATAGGCAATGATACTGGGGAGTGATTGAGATCCATGGGGCAGGTGACGCTCTCCTTTGCCGAGCTTTCTGGATGACCTTGATGAAAGCGACGATGGAGTGGTACAACGGATTACCCGACCGCTCCATTGATTCGTTCGGCGACCTCTCCCGAAAGTTTCTTCACCAATTCTTGTCGGGGCGAAGAAAGAAGAAGGCGTCGGATTATCTGTTCATGGTGGTACAGAAGGAGGGGGAGACCATCCGCAACTTCTTGCAGCGCTTAAACGAAGAAAGGCTCAACGTGACGAGCTGCGGAGACGAGCTCGTCATGGCAGCCTTCAAGAAGGGGCTGGCGAACAGGAGTCTACACAAGTCGCTGCTCTGCGATCCGCATGTCAATTTCCACGCCCTCTTTTCCTGGGCAGAGAAGTTCATGGTGAGCGAGAAAGCCTTGGGGACGGTGAAGGTAGCCTCACCAGTTAAAGCCGCCCGCATTGAAGCTAGGCCCAGCGAACGGTTGAGGCGGGATGAATGCCCCAGAGGGCGTGACCAAGACCGCGCCCGAGGGCGTGACCAGGGAGGCCCTCATGCGCAAGATCTCCCCGGACCTATGAGGGTGTTCTTTGCACATAGGAACCCCACCCCGAGAGGCGGGCCAGAAAGAGCACATGAGGTGGTGTACTACACAAGACTCAACGCCTCCCTGGCCGAAGTGATGGCGACAGCCCTGATGGGTGGGCTTCTCAAAGACCCGCCCCGGAGATGAGAACGAAGCCCGACGGGAGGAATATGCAGCGGTATTGTCGGTACCACCGCGACAACGGCCATGACACCGATGACTGCTTCGCCTTGAAGAAAGACATTGAGCGGCTGATTCAAGGCGGACAACTCCAGAGGTTCATCGACCAGGGTAGACCGGGCTGCGATAGAGGAATGACCACATGAGCTATCCCGCCGACCCACAGCGCCGAGCAATGTGGGTCGAGCAAGTGGCCCACCATAGGCCCGAGGTGATCATGCGTGTGGATGTAATCTACGGCGGGCCATCCCAGAGCAGCACCTCAGTGTCGGCGAGGAAGACATATACTCGACAAGTAATGAAAGTTGGTCCTGGCACAGGGGCGAAGCGGAGAAGAGTATCTCATCCCCCATCTCCTTCTCTGATGATAACCTAGAGGGGGTCGAGCTGCCGCATGAGGACGCCATCGTCATCGAAGCTCTCAAATGGCCAGCAATCTTGAGCAGGCTCCTGGTCGACACATGCAGCTCATGCGACATCCTGTTCCTGTCCACGATTCAGAATATGGGATTGGACCAGGCGGAACTGAAGCCTTGCTTGGGCCTGATTGTCGGCTTCACCAGACATTCGGTGCCCATTGTTGGAGTAATCACCCTGCCAGTCACCCGGGGGGAGAGGCCGAAGATTGTCACTCGAATGACGCAGTTCGTCGTCGTCGCCTCAGTATATAACAGCATCATTGGGTGGCCTTACATGACCGCCGTTGAAGCTCTACCCTCGTTTCTGCATCAAATGGTGAAGTTTCAGACTCTTCACGGGGCTGGGCAGGTGCGGGGATCCTAGAAGCTCCCCCAAAGCTGCTACGTCACCTCCACGAAGCACAAAAAGTCCGAGGAAGCCATTTTGATTGACCTCTTCTACGGTCGAGAGGACTTCGCTCATCAAAGACCAGCTCCGTGGGAGGACATAGAGGAGGTTCCAGTGGCGGCGGAAGTAAACAAGACAGTGTCCATTGGCACGAAGCTGCCAGCAGTGTTGAAGGGGGGCTAGTTGACCTCCTTAGGGCGAATGTGGATATTTTTGCTTGGTCACCCTCGGACATGCCCGAAGTCGACCCAGCGGTGATCGCCTATTAACTTCACGTCGACCCAAAAGCTCATCCATCCAGACAGAATACGCTGAGCGCTGGAGGGGAGAAAATGCAGGCTGCAGGCGAGGAGGTGGAGCGACTCCTCGAGGCCAAGTTCAGCAAGGAAGTGAGCTATCCTGATTGGCTCGCCAATGTGGTGATGGTGAAGAAGCCTAGTGATAAATGGCAAATGTGCGTTGACTTCACTGACCTTAACAAAGCCTGCCCGAAAGATAGCTTCCCACTGCCGAGGATCGACCATCTGGTGGATCAACGCCTCCGGCTATAAGCTGCTGACCTTCATGGATGCCTTCTCCTGCTACAATCAAATCCAAATAGCACCCTACGACGAGGAAAAAACATCGTTCATCACCGATCGGGGGATGTTCTGCTAACAAAGATGTCGTTCAGACTGAAGAACGCCGGTGCAACCTACCAATGGATGGTGAACAAGATTTTTCACGTCCAGGTCGGCATGAATCTGGAAGTCTACATCGACGATATGCTAGTCAAATCAAAGAGGGCCGAGGATCACCTCGCCGACCTTGAAGAAACTTTCCAGAAAGTGCGGCGCTACAATCTGTGGCTCAACCCGGCGAAGTGCATATTCGACATCTGGTCTGGGAAGTTCATCGGCTTCATGATTACGAAGTGAGGAATCGAGGCGAAGATCGCTGTACTAGGCGATCTTGGCATCCGGTCTGACAAGATATCTGCCATATTCGGCATCCGGTCTGACAAGATATCTGCCCTCGTCAATTTGAGCGAGCCAAAGACGATCAGGGACTTACAGAAGCTGCACGACCGGATCTTCACACTGGGGAGGTTCTTGTCGAAGTCCATCGAAAGGTCCCTCCCGTTCTTCAAAATTCTGCAGAAAGCCCTGAGCGAGAGGAAGGGAATAAGGAAGGAGGTCGAGTGGGACGACTCCTATGCCCAAGCCTTTGGCGAACTGAAAGCCTATCTTCGAACCACATCGTTGCTCGCAAATCTGGAGGAAGGAGAGCGGCTCGGCTTTTACCTTGCCATCAATGAAGAAGCAGTGAGTTCGGCCCTAGTCAAAGATGACGGGGGCATCCAAAGGCCGATCTCTTATGCTAGTCGAGTGCTCCGAGCGGCGGAGATCCGCTACATCCCCATCAAGAAGTTTGCCTACTGCCTGACCCTGACGGCAAGGAAGCTCCGGCACTACTTCCAGGAGCACTCAATCATTGTCTACACCAACTCACTGCTCGAAAAGAACTTAAGGATACTGGAGAGATTAGGCCGAATGCTAAATTGGAGTGTCGAGCTCAGTGAGTTTGACATCATCTACAAGCCCAGGGCAGGATCAAGGGTCAGATGCTAGCAGACTTTGTGGCAGAGTGCACTGGCGAAGAAATGGGTGAAGCAACGCCCGACAACCGGTCGGACACCCAACATCAGCAACTCGTCAACGAGAATCCTCCATCAACTTCCACACAGTCCAGAGGCGAGCTGTGGATAGTCCACGTCGATGGATCGGCCACGGGGTCGGGTAGCAGGGCTGGCATTGTAATTGAGACCATGCAGGGAAGCCTACTGGAGTACGCACTCCGCTTCAACTTCTCGGCGACCAACAACATGGAGGAGTACGAGGCCGCCATCAATGGGCTGAAGCTCTGCATGTCGCTTGTGGCGACGAATGTACTGTTGATCAGCGACTCATATCTCGTCGTCCAGCAAATTGAAGGGAGCTTTGAAGCAAGTGAGGATCTGATGAAGCTGTACTTGAAGTGCGCCCGTGCCGAGCTACTCAAATTCAGGAAGACAGCGGTCCAGCATCTCCTAAGGTCGAACAACCTCTGCGTCGATGACCTTTCGAAGTTGGCATCCTCCTCTCCTGCCGAGATTGGGAAAGCAATCTACATCGAGAACTTGCTGACGCCAAGCATTGAAGGGAGCGAATTGATGTGTTTCGACTCAGAGCGATCATGGATGAGCCCGATCATCACCTACCTGTGGACCAGAGCCCTACCAGAGGACAGACCGGAGGTACGAAAGATTGATAGGTGGGCCTTGATGTTCGTGATCTTCGGCAGCATGCTCTACCGAAAGCGCCATGCGAGGTACAACGTCTTGCGCTATCTAAAGTGCCTTGGGCCAAGGAGAGTGGAGGAGGTCATCCGTGAGATACATGAAGGGCTCTGTGAGAATCATTACGGCGGCCGCACCTACCGAACAAGGCAATCCGGTAAGGCTACTACTGGCCGACCATGGTGTAACGGCCAGTATTTTTAAGCGTGTTTTCAATTTTCCGTACCGGTATTTTTCTTCAGTCATCGGGTTAACTTTTCGTCCGTACGAGTTGACGCAAGCGCGTCACTGCCTTCATTTTACCGTGTCGTCAATATTTACCGTCAAGTTTAAATAAATTATCCTGCTAATTACTTGCACTAATAATTACATCTTAAATTCACTAATTACAAATTACTAAATTGCTTTAATTACGTTCACAAATTACTAATTACGTTCACAAATTACTTTTTACTTTACTATTAAAACTTACTTAATTACATGATTAACTTAACCCTACCTAAAACGACAACCTACACGTTCGGAAATCAGATTCCTCCTAAAATTTGTCAAAGTTGGCTTTCTTTCTTTTTCGTTTGAGAAAAACTGTACGTCTCTCTTTTCCCTTTAGTCTTCAGATCTCATTAAACCCACATCTTAATCTAATTAAGATGGGTTTGACGAATGGAAGTGGATGTTCCCCGCTCATCTTCTTAAGCATGTACACCATCCTGCAAACCAATTCCCAAATCAACCAGCAAATCTCCTTCCGCCATGCAAATTCTTGAAGCCCAAAAAAAAAGAAAACCAGAAACAAATTCCAAACCCAAATCTGTTCTTCATCTTCCCCAAATCAATACAAACACCAAACTCCAATTCTGATCTTCATCTCATCTACCAACAAACTCAATTTCAGAATCAACCAAACTGAAATTCACATCAGAAAGAGGAGGATTGCAAACCTGAGGTTTGAAACTCAAATCAAAAATACACACCAAATCTGAAATTAAACTTTCAGATTCAAAACAAAACCACAAAAACTTCATCTTCCCTTGGCTTCCACCCTCTCCCGTAGGCCGGCCACCCCCCTCCTCCACCTGGAACCGCCGGCCGCCGTGAAACCCGACCCCCGACCACGCGCGTGCCGCCCAGCACGGAGCCGCCGCCCCTTGCGCCCCTGACCGCCTAGAGCGCAACCACGAAGCCCTGCCGCCGGCCGTTCTCCTCCCCCGTCGTCGCCTACAAGGTGAGCTCCTTACTGCCAAGCTTTGAAACCACAAAAAAAAGAATAACAAAGAAATAAGACAGTAGAAGGTAGAAGAGAAGAGAGAACCGAGAGGGAGAGCCTGGGAAATGTTTAGAATAAAGAAATAAGTGAGAGGGGCTTTGGCCTTAACCACTAAACTCCATGTCACTTGCGACCATGCAGATGTATAAGCTAGTGGGGCAATGCTTTAAGACATCATAGTTTAAAAATCTATTCACATTGCATGCTCATCTTATGCACATCAGCATTTCTAAGATCAATTATTTTAACTCTTTGCACAACCGTTTGTAGTACTGTGTGTGCTCAATTAAGATTGTTGATTTCTGAATAGAGCTCTGTCAGACACTCCAATAGCTCCTTAGTTGTCTTTTTTTAAAAATAATAATAATTATAAAGGTGGCAATTGACAGTATGAATTAAAATGGGTTTATTAAGAGTTGAGATTGAAGTTGTTTTAATGTTACAGAGCCTTGCCTTGTTGATATAATTAAAAAAAATGAATAGATGTCAGAGAGAGGCAGTCAGTGAATAATAGAAATTAAATATATGAGGTTGGAGCCTTGTTTTTAATAGGTATGAAATGGTTACAGTTGTATTAAGAAATAAAGAGAGAGAGTTAGGGTTTTTATTAAAATATTTGTGTAAGGGGAGTAGGTGTAGAATAGGTGAAGTTTTAATATAACCTTACCCTTATGATTAACCATGTAGATTAACTTATAATAAGGTTAGTTTGTAATTTAGTATGATAACTTGTAGTGAAACTTTACTTGTCAGTTATTAGTATCAACATCTTAGGGTAATAATATTAAATAAAATAAGGCGTATCATGTTAGTGTAAAGATCACCCTAGCCAGTGAGTCCAATAAAATTAGACGAACCCACTTTAAAGATTAAATAGATGTTTTGACTTATCTCGCAATAAATCTAATTATGTGAATTCTTTAACCAAAACAGAGAACCGGAAGTACTGTTACGTAGTACCCATCAAGACGGACCCAACGGCACCAAAATCAGGCAAGTATACAATTTATAATGTATTTTTGAAATTGGATGCTCAATTGGTCTTTTACTTGATATATGCCAAATTTTTAATGATAACAAAGAAAAATCATTTTTCTGTAAATTGTTTATCAAAACAACCTGCTTGCCATTCTTTTATTTATTGTGAATGTTGTAAATTAATGATGAAATGTTGACGACTTAAATTGAAAGAACATCTTGCTTGGTCATTAGAGAGTGACATCGTGAAATCGTGCGTCTCGAAGGCGAAATCGTGACTTTCGTGATGTCATTGAGTTGACAAATTCGTGCTTGTAATTCGTGAATTAGGTTGGCTCGTGTTCCAGCACAAATCTTGGGTGGGGTTGGATTGGCCGGCCACTAGGCGTATGAAAGAGTACTCTCTTCAAGGGCACCACCCATAGGCGGTGGGTTAGCGCCAATCACGGTAAGCCCCCGTGAGAAGGACGACTCGCTCATCACGACCTAAACGCGTGAATCCTTTTTAGACATGAAATACTAACAGACATGAAATGCTCACATACGTGAAATGCTAACATGAAACTTGCAACTTGGATTTGTTATCTCAGTTAAATTGCCATGCTAATGAACCAAAGAAAGGATTACTCCAATTGTTAAACTGCTTAGAATTGCATGATAGGATGTCTTTTACTTTATTCCATTTTATATTTCAGCATGGTTAAATCTTGTTGTCGCTGTCTCTTTTAAATGATTAATGCCTCTTAAATTCAGTATAAATTTGTATATATCTTGCCTTGGGTTCTAACATCTACTTGCAGACCCTTGCTGACATACATTCATGTTTTTGGATGTATGTCAGATTCTGAGTTTGAGTACCAGGAGGTTCCTTACGAGACACCTGACTTGGAGAGTCAGGAGTTCGCTGTAGACACCGAGTCTCTCCCTGCGGAGGACTAGTGGACTTTGCCGTTACTGCTTATCTATAGTTTGCTTTGAGTTATTTTTGTGTGTACGTTTTTACTTTGGCCCGGCTGTGGCTTGTTGTTGTATTTCGTGTACGGACGCTTATTATTCTGGATGTGGATTGTAATGTATGAATAATTCTGGTTGTTCTGAAAAGCATGCAAAGGACCTGCCCTTGCGTTTTACCACAGACGCTTAATGAACCTGAGCTTCTCCGCTCTGGTTCAAGCGGGCCCCAGTAACGCTATCGCTTCCGTCGTGTTTTGGGAAGCGGGACGTTACAGGTTTTAGTGGTGGCCCATGCAGGTCCGTCTCTTTGCATTTGCGAATTCAGAACAATGAGAATATTTTCATCGGCCAAACATCTAGAAGATCACATACGCGGGGTTAACTCGGGGTTTTTCCTATCTCAGAATGGCTGAGGAACGAAACGCCCAAAATGGACCCGGAGCCGCTGGAGGCGGAAGTGACGACATCCGCCAGATGCTTGGAGTTATGAAGGAAATGCTTGAAGTTCAGCATCACTTGGTCCAGCAGGGACGTCAAGCTGCACCAGTTGCTCCACCGCCTCGCTATGAGCCTGGAGCCAAGCAGTTTCGAGAGATGCATCCGACGAGCTTCTCTGGACGAGAGGGCCCACTAGAGGCCGAGGAATGGCTTCGCAACACTGCGGATAACTTGGGTCTTGCCCGAGTCAATCCGAACGATTGGGTAGATCTCGCCAAGAAGCGACTGACAGATAATGCACGTCACTGATGGGATGCCGAAGAGGCTAGGCTGACCAAGCCGATTCCTTGGGCTACCTTTCATAAGAGGTTTGACGCCCAGTACTTCCCGAAGGCTGCAAAGAGGGAGATGCAGTGGCGCTTCATCAACCTGGAGCAGAGCACCAGGACAGTCGATGAGTATGAGGCGGAATTTACCATGCTGAGTCGATTCACCCCTACACTGGTAGCAGATGAGGAGGACTGTGCACACCGCTTTCTACAGGGCTTAGGTCTGGACATACAGGGTGTGTTGTCCGGGCACACCTTTACTACTCATGAGCAAGTCCTAGTAGCTGCGAAGAAGCATGAGCAGGTAGCTTATCAGAAGAGGGCACGTCAGGCGGGCAAGCACCCGATGGAGCGACAGAGGAGTGCACCTAGGCCCGGCTTCCGTCCTGTTCAGACCACACAATTCAAAAGGCCGGCTGCACCTGTCCCCAACCGAGCGGAGCTGACTTGCCACTTCTGCGGCAAGCTTGGTCATGTGAAGGAAGACTGTAGGAGGATGCTGAATCAGTGTTTGATCTGTGGATCGCCTGCTCATGCTGCAAAGGATTGCACCCGCGGTTCTCGACCCGTGCCTCCTGGAGCACCTAGACCCACTCAGAGGAACGCACTGGCACCTGGACAGCATGGACCACCTCTGGTTCCACAGGATCGAGCCTTTCAGCAGGCCAATCCGCCTAAGCGCCGTGCATTCAATATGACAGCCGTTGAGGCTGAAGCTAAGGATGACGTGATTGCAGGTAACCTCTAGACTAGTTCTTCTTATTTATGCATTATATTCGATTAGTTAGATCCGTGTTAATCTAGTTGTATGTTACCCTTAGATGTCATTTTAGTTTCATCTCACCCGGCCTTGACCCTGTTCGATTCTGGAGCTTCCATGTGCATTCTATCTCGGAAGTTCGTAGTCGAACACTCGATACCCACCTATACACTTCCCAAGTGTTGGAATATTACAACTGGGAATGGTGTAGTAAAGGTTGCACTGGGATGTAGACCATGCCCGTTGGTGGTTAGTGGACACGAACTATATGCTAATTTCATTGTCCACGACCTATCCAATTTTGATGCTATACTCGGCATTGACTGGTTAGGAACTTTTATGCCACGATCGACTGTCATCGGAAGAAAGTGGTATTTGAAATTCCCGACCACCCAGTGTTCGAGTTTGTCAGCAGAGGACATTCGCTTGGACCTGTCAAATTCCGGGCCCAGCCGTACAGTTTGACTATTGCATCCATGATAGCCGAGCCAGAGAAGCCTGCAGTAGTGAGAAATTTCGAAGACGTCTTTCCTGAAGACATTTCTGGACTGCCGCCCGACCGAGCATTGGAGTTCGGCATCGATCTTATGCCAGGAGCTCAACCAATTTCGAAGGAACCGTACCGTATGGCCCCTGCAGAGTTGGAAGAGCTGAGGAAGCAGTTGGACGAGCTACTACAGAAGGGTTTCATTCATCCCAGCGTATCTCCCTGGGGTGCACCCGTTTTACTGGTGAAGAAGAAGGATGGCTCGAGGAGGATGTGTGTGGATTATCGGGAGCTGAACAATGTCACCACTGCCCCGTATTGATGACATCTTCGATCAGCTTGGTGGATCGAGGGTATTTTCGAAGTTGGATCTCCAGAGCGGATACCATCAAGTCAGAGTCAAGAAGGAATATGTACTCAAAACCGCTTTTCGGACTAAGTACGGGCATTATGAATTCGTTGTCATGCCATTCAGCGTAACCAACGCTCCTGCCGTGTTCATGAATCTCATGAACCTTATCTTTAACGATTTCCTCGACAAGTTCGTAGTGATCTTCATCGACGACATCCTGGTGTACTCGAAGAGCGAGGAGGAGCATGCAGAACATTTGAAGATAGTTTTGGAGACTCTCCGTCATCATCGACTATATGCCAAGTACAACAAATGCGAATTCTGGCTGGATAGAATTGCATTTCTTGGGCATGTGGTATAAGGAGCTGGTATCTCAGTGGATCCGGAGAAGGTCAAAGCAGTCAGTGAATGGCCTACACCTCGATCGGCATCAGACATCAGGAGTTTCCTTGGATTGGCTGGATACTACCGCAGATTTATCAAGGATTTCTCGAGGATAGCTGAGCCGATGACGAGATTGACGAGGAAGGATGTTAAGTTCAGTTGGCCAGACTCTTGTGAGCAAGCCTTTTCTACCTTGAAGGAGAGACTGACTACTGCACCAGTCTTAGATATTTCGGACAGAAGCGGATGCTTCGAGATTTTCTGCGACGCATCAGGCAATGGACTTGGATGCGTTCTACATCAGCACGGTCATGTAGTCGCTTATGCTTCTCGCCAGTTGAAGATCCACGAGAAGAATTATCCGACACACGACTTGGAGTTTGCTGCCGTCATCTTTGCTTTGAAGATTTGGAGGCATTTCTTACTGAGTGAGAAAGTGAAAATTTTCACGGATCACAAAAGTTTGAAATATATATTCACTCAGAAGGAGTTGAATATGAGACAGCGTAGATGGTTGGAATTAATGGCAGACTACGACATCGATCTTCAGTATCATCCTGGGAAGGTGAATGTCGTACCGGATGCCTTGAGTCGACTGCCCGAAGTGATGATTCTCACAGCTCAGTGGAGATTGCAACATGATCTGCGAAGGATGAATGTTGAAGCTATACTACCGGGAATCACATTGTCGTTGATGAACATGCAAATTCAATCGACGATTGTGGATCGGATCAAGACTGCTCAAGCTGGAGATGCTAAATTGAAGAAGATCAGAGAACAAATCGAAGCAGGACTTCGGACAGATTTTCTGATTCATGCGGATGGATCTTTGAGATATGGTAGTAGGATCTGCGTGCCTGCAGGAGATATCAGAGAGGAGTTAATGCATGAGGCTCACAGTTCACCTTATTCTATTCATCCTGGGGGTACTAAGATGTACAAGGATCTTCGTCAGAATTTTTGGTGGCATGGGATGAAGAGAAGTGTGGCGCGTAGCGTTGCCAAGTGTCTCGTGTGTCAGCAAGTGAAGGCTGAACATCATCGCACTGCTGGACTACTTCAACCTCTGCCGATTCCAGAGTGGAAGTGGCAGCACATCACGATGCACTTCGTAACTGGCTTACCTCGGAGCACCAAGCAGAACGACGCGATCTGGGTCATCGTTGATCGATTGACCAAATCCGCGCACTTTATACCCTTCCGAGTTGGGCAATCCACGGAGATATTAGCAAGGAAGTACATGTAGGTAATGACTTAACTCATACCTTTATAATTTCCTTCTGGTACAAGTCGTGATGTGAATTATGTCGTGTAGGAGATCGTACGATTACATGGAGTTCCTGTGAGTATCGTATCCGATCGGGACACGAGATTCACGTCTCAATTCTGGAAGAGTTTCCAGACGAATTTGGGTACCAGTCTGAAATTTAGTACTGCGTATCACCCGCAAACTGATGGACAGTCAGAGCGCACTATCCAGATTTTGGAGGATATGTTGAGAGCTTGCATGTTGGATCTCAAGGGTTCGTGGGAGGATCATCTGCACCTGGTGAAATTTTCTTACAACAACAGCTATCAGGCAAGCATTGGCATGGCGCCTTTTGCTGCTCTCTACGGGAGGAAATGTCGATCGCCACTGAGTTGGGATGATGGTTGTGATAGGGAGCTCTTAGGGCCAGAGATGATAGTGGAAGCAGTTGATGTTGTGCGAGATATCAGAGACAAGATTCGGATTGCCCAGGACCGTTATAAGCATTGGGCAGATGCTAAATGACGTCCTTTGGAATTTCAGCCGGGAGATCATGTGTTCCTGAAGATCTCACCGAATCGAGGAGTGATTCGATTTGGGAAGAGAGGCAAGCTTAGTCCGAGATATATTGGACCATTCGATGTGCTAGAGCGAGTTGGAGAAGTAGCATATCGCTTAGCTTTACCACCATCCTTGGAGGGAGTTCATGATGTTTTCCATGGGTCCCAGCTCCGTCGTTATATCAGCGACCCTTCTCATGCTGTGGACTACTCTGAGATTACAGTTCGACCAGATCTGACGTACGAACAGCAACCAGTGGAGATCCTAGATCGACGTCAGAAAGTCTTCAGGAACAGGACTGTTGATCTAGTCAGAGTGATGTGGCGTCGTGACTCGCCAGGAGAGTCTACCTGGGAGTGGGAAGATGAGATACGAGAACGTTATCCGTATTTGTTTTCTGCTCCTTAGTTGATGAGAATTCCGAGGACGGAATTTTTCCTAAGGTGGGTAGAATGTAACGGCTAGTATTTTTAGGCGTGTTTTCAATTTTCCGTACCGGTATTTTTCTTCAGTCATCGGGTTAACTTTTCGTCCGTACGAGTTGACGCGAGCGCGTCACTGCCTTCATTTTACCGTGTCGTCAATATTTACCGTCAAGTTTAAATAAATTATCCTGCTAATTACTTTCACTAATAATTACATCTTAAATTCACTAATTACAAATTACTAAATTGCTTTAATTACGTTCACAAATTACTAATTACGTTCACAAATTACTTTTTACTTTACTATTAAAACTTACTTAATTACATGATTAACTTAACCCTACCTAAAACGACAACCTACACGTTCGGAAATCAGATTCCTCCTAAAATTTGTCAAAGTTGGCTTTCTTTCTTTTTCGTTTGAGAAAAACTGTACGTCTCTCTTTTCCCTTTAGTCTTCAGATCTCATTAAACCCACATCTTAATCTAATTAAGATGGGTTTGACGAATGGAAGTGGATGTTCCCCGCTCATCTTCTTAAGCATGTACACCATCCTGCAAACCAATTCCCAAATCAACCAGCAAATCTCCTTCCGCCATGCAAATTCTTGAAGCCCAAAAAACAAAAAAAAAAGAAAACCAGAAACAAATTCCAAACCCAAATCTGTTCTTCATCTTCCCCAAATCAATACAAACACCAAACTCCAATTCTGATCTTCATCTCATCTACCAACAAACTCAATTTCAGAATCAACCAAAATGAAATTCACATCAGAACGAGGAGGATTGCAAACCTGAGGTTTGAAACTCAAATCAAAAATACACACCAAATCTGAAATTAAACATTCAGATTCAAAACAAAACCACAAAAACTTCATCTTCCCTTGGCTTCCACCCTCTCCCGTAGGCCGGCCACCCCCCTCCTCCACCTGGAACCGCCGGCCGCCGTGAAGCCCGACCCCCGACCACGCGCGCGCCGCCCAGCACGGAGCTGTCGCCCCTTGCACCCCTGACCGCCTAGAGCGCCGCCACGAAGCCCTGCCGCCGGCCGTTCTCCTCCCCCGTCGTCGCCTACAAGGTGAGCTCCTTACTGCCAAGCTTTGAAACCACAAAAAAAAGAATAACAAAGAAATAAGACAGTAGAAGGTAGAAGAGAAGAGAGAACCGAGAGGGAGAGCCTGGGAAATGTTTAGAATAAAGAAATAAGTGAGAGGGGCTTTGGCCTTAACCACTAAACTCCATGTCACTTGCGACCATGCAGATGTATAAGCTAGTGGGGCAATGCTTTAAGACATCATAGTTTAAAAATCTATTCACATTGCATGCTCATCTTATGCACATCAGCATTTCTAAGATCAATTATTTTAACTCTTTGCACAACCGTTTGTAGTACTGTGTGTGCTCAATTAAGATTGTTGATTTCTGAATAGAGCTCTGTCAGACACTCCGATAGCTCCTTAGTTGTCTTTTTTTAAAAAATAATAATAATTATAAAGGTGGCAATTGACAGTACGAATTAAAATGGGTTTATTAAGAGTTGAGATTGAAGTTGTTTTAATGTTACAGAGCCTTGCCTTGTTGATATAATTAAAAAAATGAATAGATGTCAGAGAGAGGCAGTCAGTGAATAATAGAAATTAAATATATGAGGTTGGAGCCTTGTTTTTAATAGGTATGAAATGGTTACAGTTGTATTAAGAAATAAAGAGAGAGAGTTAGGGTTTTTATTAAAATATTTGTGTAAGGGGGAGTAGGTGTAGAATAGGTGAAGTTTTAATATAACCTTACCCTTATGATTAACCATGTAGATTAACTTATAATAAGGTTAGTTTGTAATTTAGTATGATAACTTGTTAGTGAAACTTTACTTGTCAGTTATTAGTATCAACATCTTAGGGTAATAATATTAAATAAAATAAGGCGTATCATGTTAGTGTAAAGATCACCCTAGCCAGTGAGCCCAATAAAATTAGACGAACCCACTTTAAAGATTAAATAGATGTTTTGACTTATCTCGCAATAAATCTAATTATGTGAATTCTTTAACCAAAACAGAGAACTGGAAGTACCGTTACGTAGTACCCATCAAGACGGACCCAACGGCACCAAAATCAGGCAAGTATACAATTTATAATGTATTTTTGAAATTGGATGCTCAATTGGTCTTTTACTTGATATATGCCAAATTTTTAATGATAACAAAGAAAAATCATTTTTCTGTAAATTGTTTATCAAAACAACCTGCTTGCCATTCTTTTATTTATTGTGAATGTTGTAAATTAATGATGAAATGTTGACGACTTAAATTGAAAGAACATCTTGCTTGGTCATTAGAGAGTGACATCGTGAAATCGTGCGTCTCGAAGGCGAAATCGTGACTTTCGTGATGTCATTGAGTTGACAAATTCGTGCTTGTAATTCGTGAATTAGGTTGGCTCGTGTTCCAGCACAAATCTTGGGTGGGGTTGGATTGGCCGGCCACTAGGCGTATGAAAGAGTACTCTCTTCAAGGGCACCACCCATAGGCGGTGGGTTAGCGCCAATCACGGTAAGCCCCCGTGAGAAGGACGACTCGCTCATCACGACCTAAAGGCGTGAATCCTTTTTAGACATGAAATACTAACAGACATGAAATGCTCACATACGTGAAATGCTAACATGAAACTTGCAACTTGGATTTGTTATCTCAGTTAAATTGCCATGCTAATGAACCAAAGAAAGGATTACTCCAATTGTTAAACTGCTTAGAATTGCATGATAGGATGTCTTTTACTTTATTCCATTTTATATTTCAGCATGGTTAAATCTTGTTGTCGCCGTCTCTTTTAAATGATTAATGCCTCTTAAATTCAGTATAAATTTGTATATATCTTGCCTTGGGTTCTAACATCTACTTGCAGACCCTTGCTGACATACATTCATGTTTTTGGATGTATGTCAGATTTTGAGTTTGAGTACCAGGAGGTTCCTTACGAGACACATGACTTGGAGAGTCAGGAGTTCGCTGTAGACACCGAGTCTCTCCCTGCGGAGGACTAGTGGACTTTGCCGTTACTGCTTATCTATAGTTTGCTTTGAGTTATTTTTGCGTGTACGTTTTTACTTTGGCCCGGCTGTGGCTTGTTGTTGTATTTCGTGTACGGACGCTTATTATTCTGGATGTGGATTGTAATGTATGAATAATTCTGGTTGTTCTGAAAAGCATGCAAAGGACCTGCCCTTGCGTTTTACCACAGACGCTTATTGAACCTGAGCTTCACCGCTCCGGTTCAAGCGGGCCCCAGTAACGCTCTCGCTTCCGTCGTGTTTTGGGAAGCGGGGCGTCACACATGGTGAAGGACGCAACCAACTACGTCAAGCGATACGGGAGTACCAAATATTCTTCAAACATACGACTGCCCCGCCCAGTAATCTGATCCTAATCCTTAGCCTAGTCCCGTTCGCCAAGTGGGGCCTCGACATCCTCGGCCCGTTTCCCATGGCAGTAGGAGGAAGAAAGTTTCTCGTCGTCGCCATCGACTACTTCATCAAATGGATTGAGGCGGAGCCAGTGGCATGCATCACCTAAGTGGACATGAAGAACTTCGTCTTTAAGTGTAACGCCCCGCTCCCCGGGATGCCCGATAAGTTCGAAGTCGTATCAGGTATTCCCGAAGAGGCAGGTGCTACGGAAGAGGAGTACAAAATTTCAAAACTCAAGCAGGCCCACTACGCACTGCTAGGATAGTGCATGTAACATTCCAACTACACAGAACATGAAAAGACAAGGAGCCAAGAATTCATACAGGATATACATAACTATATATATATATATACATACCACAAGTCCAAGTACAGCATCATTATACACATCTTAACTACAACATTTACCCACGACTCTCAAATGTACAAAAACCTATTCTAAATCTCTCACACCCTCTCAAGAACCTCAACTCCAACCAACTGGACTGGTGGGCCTCTGACTCCGAGATCCAGCACCTGAAAAATATCAACGGGACACGTCACAGCGTGACCCAGTAGGAATCTCAAACCCAACTCACATGGTGCACAGAAATGTAATGCCCTAAGTAACAAACTGGAAACTAACTCTTGGCATGTCACGACAATGGCATACGAAAATGTAAGTGGTGTCATTAACAAGACACGTACCTGCGACAAGAGGATAGCCTGCAAAACAAAGTGAGTAGGACATATAGAGAAGTGAACTGCAATATTAAGAGACTGAAACCTAGCTTTGGCCTAAATGGCATGTAGTACTAGAAAGGTACTATCTTTAGGCCCAACATGGTTTGCTACTCAAACAAGATTCTAACTTCGAATTAGCTCTTACTTCAAAATTTGCATCTTGCTAAGGACAAGTGATAAGTATATCTACAACACTATGAAATCTCATTCTTTTCATGTTTCATAATAAAAATGGTGACTTTCATTTTAGTGTCATTACTACATACACATGGCAGCATGATAACCAATCCTTAATTGAGTAGAATTCAACATGAAATCAAAAGCAAGGCAGCAACTAGCAAGATGTCATCTTGGAGATATATTGGTTGTACTTCATAGTATAGGAAGAAATGCCTACCCTTAATTAAGATTTGTCTCTTTAACATGCTTGGAAGAATTGTAGAAATAATAAACCATATGAAGAGGGGTCCCTTGATCACTCCTTATTTTACACTTTTTTCCCGCATGTTTGCATGCCATTTAGATCGCCCAAATCATGTTTTTCACGATATATCGACGATATTGCGATGCTTTTCACGATTTGTTGTTTTTGTCGCATTTCAGGTGATTTGGAGTGATTTGGAGTGATCTCGAGATGCGCTTACTCCAGAGGGTCACCGACGACCTCCCCAAGGGGTATTTTGCTGTTGGAGAGGAGCGGAATAAGAAAGGACGTCGTAGGAGCAACGAGGAGGCCAAAACAAGCTGTTTGGGCATTTTTGGTGTCCCACTCGGCCGAGTGAAGGAGTCACTCGGCCGACCAGCGAGACACCGCTCGGCCGACCAGATCGGATACGCTCCATACGTGCACTCGGCCGAGCGACGGAAGCCACATCGGCCGAGTGACTAGATCCCGTCCGCCCGAGTGGCACCCAGACGACGCATGTCAAAAATCGCCAACTTACTGTTTTTCGTCTGCCTGAGCTTCAGAAGACCCACTCGGCCGAGTGGCAATTGCCGACCGCCCGAGTACCAAGAAGCCAGCGGCCGAGTGACGACAACGCACTCGGCCGAGCGACTCCCGAAGTAAAGACCCCTGAAGGCCCCGACTTACTGGAAATTTACAGGGTTTCTCACTCGGCCGAGCGACTTTTGTCACTCGGCCGAGTGCGACGCGCTGCCTGTAGCGAAAATTGCGGATTTCAGGCTGCGCAGGGGTATTTTGGTCACAGTTTTTGGACGATTTTTGGGGGTATTTAACCCCTGTTTTTACCCTAGTTTAGAGAGCTTTTCTCTTAGATTTTTGCAGCTTTTTAGATTAACTTTTTAGCTTTATTCTTGTGATTGGAGAGGAGACAAAAGTTGATTTTTGTTGGATTATTTGAAGAACTCCATTGGTTTGCCTCTCTCTTCTCTAAAAATTCTATTTTTATTGCTTATCTCAATATTGTGATGAATTCTCTTGTTAATTTCATTGATTATTTTTGTGTTTGCGCTATGAATTGTGAGTAGTCTCCACGTCTTGGGGCGTGGGGATGAACCCTACAAGCCCAATTTCATATTTGTGATGAATTGGTAGAAATTTTGCTAGAATTGTTATTAGGGATTAGATTGGGATCAATTTACTACGGATGGCTAGGTATTCATATCGATTGGGATTTGCAAGAGATTGGATCCCAATTCGATAGGAAACCCTAGAAATCCGAATTGGGTTGGAATCGAATTTCTGAAGTATCGGTTTGCAAGAGATTGGACCGATACTAGGGTTCCCGGTTGCAATTCAGTGCCGATACCCGTTTGCAAGAGATTGGACGGGTAGGAACTATCCCAACCTAGGTCGCGGCCCGAGTTTGCACGAGAGTGGGTTCGGTGCGCGATTGAACGATGATGTTGATCCTAATGCTAGCTTCCCTAGGCTATGGTTTGCAAGAGATTGGACCCGAACCTAGGAAAGCTATAGACCGACAACAGCGCGAGAGCGTGAGCTAGGTTCTACATTCAGTTGCAACTAGTTCATCCAAAATTTTACTCTAGCAATTTTGATATCAATGAACCACATTGACGAGATGCGGTGAGTAGCGGGGATTCCCCATTCCCTAGACGTCTTTTATTTGATTTGATATTTCCATACTTTGTCTGACGATTGTGACAGGATCGCCAAAGGCAAATTTCTCTCTTCTTAAATAGCCAGGTTGATTGGAACAAGCACGGTCATTCGTCCTCCCTGTGTTCGATAACCCGCTCGCCGCTATACCGTGCGCTTGCGGTAAAACTACAACCGTTCTTTGGGTTACATTCCGGAGCGATCAAGTTTTTGGCGCCGTTACCGGGGAGGCGATTGCGTTTGATCTTACCACCCTAACTATTTCTTTCTTTTTATTTTATTTTATTTCTTTATTTTTACCTAACCCTTCCATTGTGCTAATCACTTCTTTGAAACTTTGTTCTCTTGTGCATGAACACGAGATCTACGGCGGACCCTGAAGCTATATTATTTGATCCCGAGATCGAACGTACCGCGCGGAGAATTAGAGCGAAGAGGAGACAAGATCGGGAAGGGAGGTTTATGACCAACCCGGAAACTGCGGACCAATTAGCGGCAAGAATGGCGAGGATAATTTCTATTCGCGATAGGCTCCGGCCTAAGACCTCTTCTACGACCTCATCCATTGCCATGCCGGAGTTGGCGGCTGACAAGAACTTTGAGCTGAAGACTGGACTAGTGGTTCTGATGCAGCAGGATCCATTTCATGGGAATGCCCATGAAAATCCCCACTACCACATCCAATTATTCTTGTCGAAGTGCGCCACATTTCAGATGCCGGGGGTCTCCATCGATGCCATCAGACTGCGTCTCTTCCCCTTCACGCTAAAAGACAAGGCACTCTATTGGTTGAGGACACAGGCTAAGGGAGTCTTTACCACTTGGGACGAGTTGGCGAGTGCATTCATTGATAAGTTCTATCCCCCTCCAAGACGGTGAAGATTCGGAGCGCTCTTATGTCCTTCAAGCAAGGACCCCAAGAGACGCTCTATGAGGCTTGGGAGCGTTTTAAAGATCTGCAGCATCAATGCCCGCACCATAGCATTGAAGATTGGGAGCTAGTTCATAGCTTCTACAATGGTCTCCAACCGGGGACCAAACAAATTATTGATGCCGCGGCGAATGGTGCTATCTTATCAAAGACTCCCGAAGAAGCTACATCCCAAATTGAGGAGATGGCCTCAAACAATCAACAATGGGGCGATGAGCGAGAACACTCTACGTCCTCCTTGAAGCCAACTAGTATCTATGAAGCGAAGGCCGTAGCGGAGCTTACAAGCAAGTTTGATTCTCTCCACAAGGTAGTGGAGAGACTGGAGAAGTTTATTACGGAGCCCCAAGGAACCCCTTCCACCTCCGCACCAACGAACCAAATATGTGATTGGCAAGACCAATCTCAAGCCATGTATTCGGGAGGAGAGCAAGAAGAAGGATCCTTGGATAAAGTACAATACGTCGCGGGGAACCAAGGGTATTGGGCCAATCCGGCCACAAGAAATCATCCCGGATTCTCTTACGCCAACAATGAAGGAGCTTTGAACCCGCCACAACAACCACCTCAACAAGCTCGACCACCACCACCACCCCAACAACAACACTATCCACCGAGGGGGCCTCCACAACAAAATTTCCAACCGAAGCAACAAGTTCCACCTTATAGGCCGCCCGGATACAACCAAGGGTAGAGAAATCAAAATCAAAACCCTCCACAAGCTCAACAACAATCCGACTTCGAAGCTAGAGTGGAGGCGTTTATGGTCGAGCAAAAGAAGGTCAATGCTACCTTGAAAGCGGGCCAAGACTCCCTTACAACCGTTGTCGCTCAAATCTCGGAGCAATTGACGTTGCTCAATCGGAATACTCAACAATTGCCGGCGCAACCCGAGCAAAACCCACGGGGCAACACCGGCCACATCAATGCCGTAGTTGCCGTCACTACTAGAGGCGGGAAGGACACCACCCCCGCCATGATTCCTACCAAGGAGCCCGTGGAGGAAAGTTTAGAGCCAATTGAGCCGGTAGTTGAAGTAGAGAAGGAGAAATCTAGAGCGGAGCAATTGATTGAGGAGAGGCGCTTTATGCCACCGGTCCCGTTCCCCCAAAGGCTTGCTAGAGCGAAAATGGAGAAAAGGCTAGCAAAGTTTCTCGAGTATCTGAGAGGAGTTAGACTCAACATTCCCTTCCTCGACGCCATCGTGGAAATCCCTACATATGCTAAATTTTTAAAGGATTTGATTTCGGGGGGGGAAGAGGAAGGAAAAGATCATGCTAGCCGAGGAGGGCTCTTGGTTCACCAAGAGAGAAAAGGAGCCGGCCAAATTCAAAGATCCGGGGAGTTTTCGGATTCCTTGCACCTTGGGCGGAGTCCCTTTACAAAAAGCGTTGGTGGATTTAGGGGCTAGTGTAAGCCTCATGCCTCTCTCCATGTTCCTAAGGCTAAACACCGGGACGAAGTTGAAACCTACCGACATGCGGATACAATTAGCCGATGGACGGATAACAAGGCCGGTAGGGATCGCCGAAGACATCCCGCTACAAGTCCCGGGGGGAATATGCTTGTCATGTGACTTCGTGATCATGGACGTTAAGGAGGAGGGAGATACGTCATTGATACTTGGACGCACGTTCCTCGCCACCACCGGAGTCATTGTCGACGTGCGAGAAGGTACCCTAACTTTGAACGTAGGCAACATCGAGGTGGAGCTTCACATTCCTAAGGCTATGAAACACATGCCTTACCACGAGGAGCTTGACTACATGGACCTCCTTGATGAGGTAATTGAGGAGGCGATCCCCCACTCGATTGGCGCTCTATTCGATGAGGATTTCGAGGAAGGCACGGATTTAGGCCAAGATGAATGATTCCCCCGACCTCTCCGCTGAAAATGATGAAGGCGACGCTGATGTCGCAAGGATTCGAGAGCTCTGCAAGCTCTCGAAATTGAAGTCTCCGAAGAAAGCTCCGCCGATACGGAAATCGGCGTCACCGGTGAAGCCGTTGACCGGAGCAAACGCTAGCTTGGGGGAGCCTCCCCCCAACACTATTCGAGACGGGAGACCACCGAGGGAGAACACGCCGCCGCAACTTCCGAATCCAAGCGTTCTCCCCGGAAAGTTTGATGGGTGCATCTCATATGCACCAAACATCCCGCATTAATTGAAAATCATAGGGGGTCGAGCTCACGACCTTAAACGAGCGCTTGTCGGGAGGCAACCCGATGGTTATTGCTTTATTTTCACTTTTCTTTTATTTTTTTTAGAAATTTTTAGTGTTTTGAGTCGTTCGCCCAAAAATCTTGTGATAACGGGTCCTAATTTTCCTGACAGGAGAGGAGAATGAGGTACCCATCATTAGGAGGATGCACGAGGCGACGAGGAGCGCCCCAGGAAGGCGCTCGATGCTTAGGAGGAAGATGAAATCGACTGGAGGAGGAAAGATGGAGTTTAGAGCCCAAACGAAGACAAACGGCAGAAGACAAGGCTCACTCGGCCGAGTATACTAGTCACTCGGCCGAGCACACAAGTTCGTCCGGCCGAGCCGCTCACGAACGAGGGAAGTCTGCTGTACCCAACTCTCTGTTTATTTTTCCTGATTTCAGTATAACTGCTACTCGGCCCAGTATATATATTCACTCGGCCGAGTAAAACGGATACACTCCTAGGGCGAGTCTTGCCGAGTAGCTTGAGCCACTTGGCCGAATGGACTTACTCCACTCGGCCGAGGCTGGCAAGGCCACTCGGCCGAAGCGTTAGCGGGTAGGGATTTTTCATTGATCTCGCTCGGCCGAGTGACCCCGTCACTCGGCCGAGTCGTAACTTTTCCTATAAAAGGGGGCGGGGTCGGGCTCGTTTTTCGAAACGACACAAACCGCAGCGCCCCGACTCCTCAGCTCCCTCGCCCGAACCCTTCTCCCACTCGCCCGACCGTCGCCCCGCCACCGCCGCTCGGCTAGCCACCGTCGGCCGCGCCCCGCCGCGCCTCGCCCGAGTCGCCGTCGGTGGCCACCACTCCGGCCACCTCCGGTAAACCCCATTTTAGCCTATTTTCTCCTCTTTTGTGTGTTTTTCAAGGAACCATGCGTTAAACGAACCCCAAACCCAAATCGATTTCTATATCTATCTATTATACCCCTAATGCTCCATACGTTTTGAATATTACTCGCTGATATCTCCATTTCATGCGCAGGTTGTTTCTGGGAGCTTAGGGGAGCCCAGGGGAGCTTCCAGGGACTGATTCGGGCTACGTCGAGGCGTCGTCTTCGCACGCTTCCACATATTTGCACTCGCGGCGTGTCGTGGTACACTCTTTCCTTTACTTTACGCACGCCGCACTTTTCACGCTTTTCGGCGCGCGCTCGGGGCCCATATGTCTCCTCGGACACTGCCGCGGTCGAGGAGAACTTCCGCCAAGCGGAAGCGGTCGGATGATGCCGGCCCCTCCCACGAGTTGGAGGACTCTCCTCTGCCTTCTCCACCATACCCTGTTCACCCTGCAGGCCCCACGCACCCCGCACAGCCTGCAGAGCCCGCACAGCCCATACACCCCGCACAGCCGCTCCCTGCCGCTCCACAGCCACCACCTCCGGCTCCACTTATCGGGCCGCTGGGGATCACGTTCCGGAACGACGCACACCGCGTCGCTTTCGAGCGTATCTCCCAGCGCTCGATCGTACCCTCCAAGTTTGCACACCTTGCCGACCTAGGACGCCTGGGGGTACTAGAGGGGATGCTCACGTTGTACGACAATGTGGGCTGGCGAGATTTCTTTCAGGTGTCGGTGGACACGTTTATCCGCCCGACACTTGAGGTACTTAGTTCGATCGCCCGGACCGACGAGGGATGCTCGTTTCGGTTCATGGACCGGGAGTGCCAGGTCACTCTCGGTATGATGAGAGCCTTCTTCTCGTGGCCCGATGTCCCCGGGGCCGATCGAGGTTACGCCCCCACCCATATCCCCCCACCTTCTTTCGACGCCGGTGCCTTCTGGGCCCGGATTACGGGTCTTCACGCTGCCTTTGACCCTAGTAGGGCCAAGGCCTCGGCCATTGTCCATCCCTGCCTCCGTATAGCTCAGCGCCTTATGGCGACGACCTTTTTGGCCAGATATGAGCCGGGTACGATGTCCACGCCAGAGCTCTACATGCTCTACGCGATGACACGGCCCAGAGCTCTATCTAGGGAGGGCGATGAGCTGGTCCCCGCCGTCGTGATTGATGTCACGACTTGGTTTTTGGACCGCATCATTGTATCGGTGGGCGCTCGCTCACCGATATGCTGCGGCGGCCTGATCACCTTGCTCGCCCTTATGACCGGCGAGGACTTCCCTGACGACCTGCGACGAGCACCGGGCCCCACTTCTCTGTCGATTGATGTTATGGCCGGGATGAAGATGATGCGTCCGCACGGTGAGCGACACTGGGTCTGGCTGCACGGCCCTTACGGTGCCGATTACATGATTCTTCCGAGCCCAGCTCGGACTCAGCTTGCACCGGCCCATGTGGACTGGCTCCCTGCGATGGATGTTCTGATCCCAGCCGCTTACGTGCTCGAGGCCGAGGAGGCCGAGCAGGCCCACGCTACCCACGCTGCCCCCGCAGACCATGTTGCACCTGCCGAGCCTGCTGCCCCTGTTGACCCCGTGGCCCCTCAGCCTATCCTTGATATTCCTGCCGCCCCCGACACCTCTGTCCACACTGCTGTCAGTGTCGGGAGCACCTTAGCTGAGCCCACTTCCGCTGCTTCCACGTCTGTCACCACCACCACTGGCCCTCTGTCTGCCGAGCCCGTTTCCTCTGCCCCACCCGAGCGCCCACCGACCATAGTTGAGTGCGGAGAGCCCTCTGTCTCCACCGCCGCTGTATTTTCTGAGAGTGTCGTGGCGTCTGTCCACACTTCTGTGCCACCGACCTCTCCGGCCGCCTCGCCGCCACTTTTGTATTCTTCTTTCGCTGCTGCTGCCTCCACTTCTCATCGTCCTGCCCAGCCTCGCACTGAGGCCAAGCCCCCACTTGCGAGCGCAGCCCCTTTTGTTCCCTTGCCTGCTGAGCCCGTCACTTACGCCACCAGAGTACGCCAGCCCCGACCTGCACAGCCCCGACCGGTGCGTCCCTCTGCACCACCTCCCCCTGACACTGTACTTCAGAGAATTCGTGCTCTCGAGGGGGCGGTGAGTGGCCTCAGAGGCGACCTTCGGACCCTGTCTGCCACCGGCACTGCGATGGCTGGCCGCTTTGACCGGCTCCCGCACATTCACTACTGTCTTACCCAGGTCCTGGAGCGTCTCCCACGCGTACCCCCGCCCACCCAGCAGGTTCCCACCCCCACTTCCACACACACTCTGCCTGCTACCACTTCCATACCCACACCCACTCAGTAGCCTGCCCCACCCCCACCCCCACCTCCGCCTCAGGACGGAGACGGCGCAGCACCACCTTCTTAGGCACCCTTGATGCCATCGATTATTTTCGCCGTTGTGCTGCCCGTTTCTGCTGGGTCCTGATGCATTTTTGTCCACCCCCCCTCCCCTCACTTATTTTGGGAGACTCATTCTGATCGTATCTTTTTATATCTTTTTTGGGAGAGAGGGAGAGTTTTTGGTGCCACACCTATATATCTGTATCACTCCTTTATTTGCATGCATCATGTCCGCATCATATTTTTCATTTCATTATTTTTAATTTTCTTTCTTCCCTCATGCATGCACCCTCACTTACCCCTCACATTACTTGTCTCTCGGTGCGCCACACTTTGCACATTGAGGACACTGTGCCATTTAGCTTGGGGGAGTGAGTTCTCACGTTCTTTTGCGATTTGCCACCTTTATTTTTAGTTTTTCACTCCGTTTTCCGCTTTTGCACTTATTTTCATTTTTTTCTCCTTTTATTTTACCATGCATCACGTTTTCCTTATTTTTCTGTGTGCCGCATTGTAAATAGTTCTATTTTCCCTTTATATTTATTTCTTTTTTTTTCTTTTCATCTCATGCTAGAGATGACTTTTCTGTGATGATGATGACGTGGAGTTAGCTTACTCTATTTGCATGCTTTATTTGTCATGTCTTGGACTTTATTTCTGATATCACATGCTATGACTTGCCTTGCATCTAGAGATAGTAACCCACACTTTTTCCACATGAAAATGGATGAAATTTTATTATTAGCTGAGTCTGAATATTCATATGTATGCTATCACAGAAAACACACCAAGATTCACGCATTGAATGCCTATATCTGGAGTACCGATTTCTTTTCCTATATAACTTCTATATGCATGAATTGTACATTTCACTTCAGGATGATTGAATGATGTTAGCTATGATAAATCTGGATTAGTTAGCTTTTTTGTGATCGAAACTGAGTAGATTAGATTACCCTGCTGAAGTTGTCGTGCATGTCTTATAGAGTGAACCGAGAGATATATTTATTTCTTTCTCCACAAATCTTGAACATTATTTCTCTACTTTTAAAATCATTGGTGAATCTCCCCTTAGCGATTCTATTATATGGCATTTCCCCCGCTATTAATTCCTAGCTCCAAATTCCCCGAATTCAAAAAAAAGAGAAAATATTCTTGTATATCATTATCTCTCTTTGAGTTGGGATCGTTGTGTATATATGCTATAAAAAAGGGAAAAAAAGAGAGAAAAAGAAAAAGAAAAGAGGAAAAATCCTCAATAAAAGATCCCATCTCACTTTCTTTCTTTCTTCTCTCTTTTCGTGTTCATTTTTATTACTTTTGGAGCTTTATAAAAATGGGGATGTGAAAATTTTTTATGCCACCATGCTTATAGATAAGCTTGGGGGAGGGAATCCATTGATGTGTGAGAGAGTGACTACTTGACGTTGCACGACAACCTAGGCTAAGTAATATTCTATACTCGGTGAGATTATTTTTAGCTTTACGAAGTCCAGAAATCTAAGCCTAGCACTCATATCATGAAATCCACACTTTTCTATTCTCTCTATTCTATTGTGTGATACTCTTATACTCCTCATAGAAAGCATTCAATTGAAAAGTGTGCGATCTGCGATTTGTATACCGCTTTAAATGATTCAGACGATGTTAATTCTAAAATTATTCCGTTTTTCATGATTATATCGTTGTTCGTGGGTTTTCTATTTCTATTTGCACTATTATACTATGATATCAAAATAAACTCTTTGACGTGTATTTTTCATTCAGTGCATGCTATACGAGTAAGCGAAACCCACGTCCTGAGAAAATGATCTAGCAGCTTCCCTCTTCGCTTCTTTCTTTCTTCTTTGTTTTTATTTCGCTTTTCATTCTTCTCCGTTTTTCATTTTTCATTTTTTCGCCATTTTCGTTTTCCGAATCCACCGGGTTCGCCTTTTACTTATCTTCCTCGAGGACGAGTAAGAGGTAAGCTTGGGGGATTTTGATCACTCCTTATTTTACACTTTTTTCCCGCATGTTTGCATGCCATTTAGATCACCCAAATCATGTTTTTCACGATATATCGATGATATTGCGATGCTTTTCACGGTTTGTTGTTTTTGTCGCATTTCAGGTGATTTGGAGCGATTTGGAGTGATCTCGAGATGCGCTTACTCCAGAGGGTCACCGACGACCTCCCCAAGGGGTATTTTGCTATTGGAGAGCAGCGGAAGAAGAAAGGACGTCGTAGGAGCAACGAGGAGGCCAAAACAAGCTGTTTGGGCATTTTTGGTGTCCCACTCGGCCGAGTGAAGGAGTCACTCGGCCGACCAGCGAGACACCGCTCGGCCGACCAGATCGGATACGCTCCATACGTGCACTCGGCCGAGCGACGGAAGCCACATCGGCCGAGTGACTAGATCCCGTCCGCCCGAGTGGCACCCAGACGACGCATGTCAAAAATCGCCAACTTACTGTTTTTCGTCTGCCTGAGCTTCAGAAGACCCACTCGGCCGAGTGGCAATTGCCGACCGCCCGAGTACCAAGAAGCCAGCGGCCGAGTGACGACAACGCACTCGGCCGAGTGACTCCCGAAGTAAAGACCCCTGAAGGCCCCGACTTACTGGAAATTTACATGGTTTCTCACTCGGCCGAGCGACTTTTGTCACTCGGCCGAGTGCGACGCGCTGCCTGTAGCGAAAATTGCGGATTTCAGGCTGCGCATGGGTATTTTGGTCACAGTTTTTGGACGATTTTGGGGGGTATTTAACCCCTGTTTTTACCCTAGTTTAGAGAGCTTTTCTCTTAGATTTTTGCAGCTTTTTAGATTAACTTTTTAGCTTTATTCTTGTGATTGGAGAGGAGACAAAAGTTGATTTTTGTTGGATTATTTGAAGAACTCCATTGGTTTGCCTCTCTCTTCTCTAAAAATTCTATTTTTATTGCTTATCTCAATATTGTGATGAATTCTCTTGTTAATTTCATTGATTATTTTTGTGTTTGCGCTATGAATTGTGAGTAGTCTCCACGTCTTGGGGCGTGGGGATGAACCCTACAAGCCCAATTTCATATTTGTGATAAATTGGTAGAAATTTTGCTAGAATTGTTATTAGGGATTAGATTGGGATCAATTTACTACGGATGGCTAGGTATTCATATCGATTGGGATTTGCAAGAGATTGGATCCCAATTCGATAGGAAACCCTAGAAATCCGAATTGGGTTGGAATCGAATTTCCGAAGTATCGGTTTGCAAGAGATTGGACCGATACTAGGGTTCCCGGTTGCAATTCTGTGCCGATGCCCGTTTGCAAGAGATTGGACGGGTAGGAACTATCCCAACCTAGGTCGCGGCCCGAGTTTGCACGAGAGTGGGTTCGGTTCGCGATTGAACGATGATGTTGATCCTAATGCTAGCTTCCCTAGGCTAGGGTTTGCAAGAGATTGGACCCGAACCTAGGAAAGCTATAGACCGGCAACAGCGCGAGAGCGTGAGCTAGGTTCTACATTCAGTTGCAACTAGTTCATCCAAAATTTTACTCTAGCAATTTTGATATCAATGAACCACATTGACGAGATGCTGTGAGTAGCGGGGATTCCCCATTCCCTAGACGTCTTTTATTTGATTTGATATTTCCATACTTTGTCTGACGATTGTGACAGGATCGCCAAAGGCAAATTTCTCTCTTCTTAAATAGCCAGGTTGATTGGAACAAGCACGGTCATTCGTCCTCCCTGTGTTCGATAACCCGCTCGCCGCTATACCGTGCGCTTGCGGTAAAACTACAACCGTTCTTTGGGTTACATTCCGGAGCGATCATCCCTACGCCCTCTAAGCTCCCAACTTGCAAGTTATCAAAAACCCTCTTACTAACTTTTCATTTATAATCTTGATAAATACATTTCCTTTAAGCGTGGGTATTTTGAGAGAATTAGCAAGTAGAATTCGTGTAGTATTCCTAGCTTAAATTTCTAAAACTTCAGATGTCATGGAAATGCTTATAAAATTTCGGCAAAGTTTCTCTTGTATTTATCAAAATTTCCCAAATACAGCAAAGTAGGATAATGAGAGAAACATGCTTGTCACGACCCGCTTCCCTAAAATGGAGGCGAGACGTGAAAAGGTCCGCACGGGAGTGGAGCGGTGAAGCCCCAAACCCGATAAGCGTCAATTTAGTATAAGCAGGTCCCTGTAATTGCAATCGAAACAACAACAATAATAATAATAATATGAGACGGATATGAAATACCAATCCCAAAGTTTGTCCACAAAAAATCCAACATCACAGAAAAGCCACCAGGCTAAAAGAAAGAGTCTAAGGGCCCAGAACAAGGCCAAACAAAAGCAACATCATAACAGAGTAAAGGTGCTACGCACCGATAACAAAACAACTGTCTAACAAAGGTAAAACACCACGAAGACACTAGGACTGGTCCCCAGTGTCCACGTACTCCCGTCCAACACGGGCGCAAGCTCGGCGTCCGCAAACACCTCACCCTCAGCAAGCAACTCAGGCTCAAGGTCTAACATGCGTCACCCAAAAGAGAAAGGGGCACATGTCAGCAAGTCTAAAAAGACTTGGGCAAGGAAACTGAAAGTGACTAACAACCTAGCATTTAAATGTTAAACAATGGCATGGCAGTTGAATATGATGCAACAGTTTAAAAGAGAGGCAAGCACTCACGATGTAGCAAAAGCTACCAATTCACTAGTCACTTATCATTTAACACTTATCACTTATCACTTATCACTTAACACTTAGTGCATAGAGAGTCCACTTGCTGGCCAACTCGTTTATCTATATCACTATCAATCACTTAAACACTAGAGATTTCGCCTGCTGGCCGGAGTGGCTGATCAAGCCAACTCGGGCTCAGTCCGCTTATCTCTTACCCCACCCACATGTGTCGAGCGTTGTGGTTAGCAACTCATTATGCTCGCTTCTGGTCACGAGCCAGGAAAATAAGTGTGTGTATGGCATAGGAGTACACCTAGCCGGTATCCGAGCGTTGGGGTTAGCAACTACAGGGCTCGCTTCTGGAACACGAGCCAGGAAACATAGTATTGTAGCGTGTGCTACGCAGTCACGATAAATAATCACTATGCAATGCCATGAACAGATAATTGCGTACCGTTAATGGAATTTAAACGTGACAGGCAAAATGCAATGACATGAACATATTCGCGTACCATTAATTTAAAGTAAACGTGACATATGAGCATGATGGGGGTGACAGATCTAGCTTCGTTGTCAAGCTAGATCAAAGGCGTCCAGACAGCTATCCTTTCACTGTCTAGTCTCTTTTACGCTAAAACAAGGTAATGGCCTAAGCACGGCCTAAACAACAAGGGTAGCAAGTTTCACTTGCCTATCACCGGGGATGACGGTTACGAAGGTTCGTTTCCGCGGATGCTAGCCTACGGGGAATCGCTGATATGGGGAACAATCATCAAAACATAAGTATTTTATTAGGGTTTCATAAAAATTACAATAGGATATGAAAACAACGGTAGATCGATTTCTTACCGAGAGGAGGCGGAAGAAACACTCCGGGGAACCCTAGGATCAGATCTGGAAGCAAATGGAGAAGTTTGGGGAAACTAGGGTTTTGGGGGATTTGGGGATTTTGATGGATTTGGTGAGATTTTGAGGAAGATGAGAGATAGAAAGAGTGGATGGATGGTTTGGAAGATGGATTTGGGGCTTGGAATGAAGGATTGAAGCTTGGAGGAAGATGGGGGCTCAAGGGGGAAGGTTTTAGGGTTTTGGGTCGTGTTGGAGGAAGAAGAAACGTTTGGGTTGGGTATAAATAGGTTGGGCTGGCGGCTGCCCAGAAATTAGGGTTTTAACACTGGTTAGTCGGTCAAAGAACAACCACTGACCGACTGGTTTGGCAACTAGTCGGTCGGTCGACCAACTCAGACCGACTAAGTGTAAACAGTAACTCCTGAACGAAAATAGGATTTAGAGTTAGTCGGTCCATGAACAAGTACTGACCGACTAGTTTAGCATCTAGTCGGTCGATGAACGTTCTTAGACCGACTAAGAGTAAACAGTAACTGATACAAAAATAATATGATGAGTTAGTCGGTTCAAGAAGCATTGCTGACCGAATAGTTTGCAACCTAGTCGGTCAACCAACGTTCTTAGACCGACTAACGATAAACAGTAACTCCTGAGAAATTTAGAAAGCTAACTAGTCGGTCCAAGAAGGATTGCCGACCGACTGGATCGTCATCTAGTCGGTCGGTGCCCCTTCTTATACCGGCTAATGAGCACAGAAAAGTTCCGATACGGAGCGCGGGGCCCCGGGATCGATTCCTAAGACTCCTAGGCTTGATCTAATAGTAAGATACGACCGTTATGAAGTCCGTCACGAATGACATATTTCGGAATCGACAATCCTAAGGAAGAAACGAGAAAATACGACGAATCGATCGAAAATGAAAGCTACGGAGACGAAAACCACACATGAGGAGAAAATGCACCAAAACATATATTATATTATAATAAATCCAAATACATGAAAGGCAGTCGTTACAATGCTATAACCAAAAGAAATTATAACCTTGCTCAATGATTATAGGAGAAGTGATATAAATGGATTTAGCAACAACAAGCCAACATGTTCATAAGTACAACACTATCAAGTCTCTATTCAAGATTTAGACATAAGCTTAAACAATGGTACATAAAGAATGCATTATTAAAAGCTACTAACATTAACTTGACTTCAACCCTAAGCCACCAACATTAAGATGCAATAATGAGACTATAACTTCCATCACAAAATACTCCCAACATTAAGTCTTACAATAAGAATCCATTATTTGATGCAAACTTATTTTCACATTAAAAGTTACTAGCTTTAATCAAATTACACAAAATGCAACCAAGTAGCAACTTGACCATTCCTAATTTGGCACATCACGTAGGAGAAGCGCTCACTACTTAATAATACCACAAGTTCCCTAACATGTAATCCCGGTACAAGTGCTAATTTTGTTAAAGAGTCATGAAAGGCATCACCTTCCACACTTATAAGACATTATAACTTAAAAGGTGTTAGCTTCCGTTTGGAATTCAAGTAAAACTACAACATTTATTTCTCACGTTGGGGATCCTACTACATATATTGCCATAGCACCTAAACTAATACTTTCTAAAATGAGCAGAGATTCCTACAACAAGTTATTATAAGCAACTTGAATAAAATGGCTAATGTTAAGGAAGTTACTAATGTGTCTTGATTAAATATACATGTTTTAATGGCCACATATAACTTGAAGAGTCACTTAAGCATTAAAATGAAAGAATCATTCCTAAAATTAGATATGGAAAAGAAAGGGGATTACAATGGCCCATCCTTTTTCCTTCCATTTCATGAATTCAATCCTTAACAAAATATTAACATCATCACTTTAAAGTTGCTACCCAGCCCCCAAGTGGAAATTAAGGCACAAGATGGAATCCCCCAAACAACTACACCAACAAACCACCAACAAAATCAACACAACGACAAAGATAATAATGATTGCTACAACTAACAACCACACTTACCATCATACAACCCTTTCAAGCATCCATGCATTCATGGCAACAATCATTCTCATAAAGTAACAATCACATATATATAACCACTAATCACACAAATGCTCGATGATGCCATGATGCATATGAATCACAAGCGACGCGATGCAATGCGATGCAATGGGGATCCCATGAGTGAGCCGGCGTGCACGTGCATATGATTCTACTCCGTTGTCATCGTGGAGCCACCAAATGGATCAAGAGGTGGCCAACGGCGTATTCACCCGCCTCCTACCACGACACTTTGTCCATGCCCGTGCACTCCAACTCGTGTCCTAACGTGACCATGTCACACATTCCATATTCCGCATGTTTCCAACATCGCCTTTCCTATTTCCCAATTCATTTCATTTTCCACATATTTCTCATTTCATACGAATTAAATCAAGTAAATAATGTCCAACAACCCAAAATGAGAGCAATTTCATAGAAGTGGGCAATTATAGCTTTCAACAAAGTTAATGAAAACAAAATGGGAACAAATTCACTTGTTATTGAAACATGACATTATAGGGCATCATGATCCCTCACATTCTTTATTCCACATATAACCAACAACACATAGCCAAGTTCACATAATCATTTCACCCGCACAAAATTCACATTTTCCATACAAAAACAACGGAAGCTTAAAGCTTCCAACAATGCTCATTGAGAGCAATTCACTTAATTATGGAAATAAGCCGTAACAGCATCATCTCTGTCCATTTCCAAACTCTATACCCCATTACAAAATTAAAGCAACTTTCCAGTCTTATATCAGCATTTCATTTCCCAATTTTTTTTGTTTTTTGTTTTACAAGGAGTTTCATTTAATCAATATAGCAAAATGAGAGCAATTTCATTTAATCAAATAACTCCCCACATCAAAATGAGGGCAATTACACCAAAAATGAGAGCAATTTCATCATGGAAGCAATTCAACATAAGTCATGAAATGAGATGAGTCGATCAAGGCAAATTCAACACAACAATTAGATTCCACATGAATGCACCATGACAAGAATATCAACAAAATCTCACCCAAATGCAACTTTCCAAAGGAGTGTAATTTTACAAGATTATTGAAATAAAGCATTTAAGAGCAACATGGGACGTAATCATAGCATCAAATAACTCAATATAACATATGAAATCAAGCTCAATTGCAACATGTCAAAGAATTCACAAAAACACTAAAAATACCAACTTTTCAATTTAAGATGCTATGGAATGAACACATGGGTTAGGGTTGGAATCCTACCTCATCCAAGATGCCAATTCCTCTTCCAATTAAATGAAATCCCCCATTGATTGCAATGAATCCATCAAGAATTCCCTTCTCCAACACCAAGCCCTAATTCTCGAAATTCCCCCCATGAATCACTAAAAATGACAACTTTGAATTCAAATTGAAATGGGAGAAACACAAGAGTAGGAATTAGAATCCTACCTCATTATAAGAGCAAATCCATCTATCTCCATGAGAATCCCCCTTCAATTCCTCTTCTTATTCTTCCAATTTCTCTTCAATCTCACCGCTCTTTTTTTCCTGCCTTCCTCTTTGGCCTGGCAACATTCGGCCACTTCTTTTTTCTTTTTCTTTTTTCTTTTTCCCCCTTTGCTGGGAGAATTCGGCCTGCCAAAATGGAGAGAGATGGGGAAACTTACGGCTAGGCTTGGGGAGGAAAATGGGAGAGGAAAAAATGAATAAAAATTTAGGGGAAGAATATAGAAAGAGAGGTTTTAATAGATTAATGCACTATCTCCTTTAGGTATCCCATATTCACAAGTTTGCCATTCTCAAATCTCTCCTCTCATCCCCCAAATAATAATCCAAGCCCACCCCTAAAACAACCAAGTCTCTTAACTCAAGCCAAATGACAAAGCCCAACAACCAACTCTTAGGCTACTAAAATTAACTATATGCCCAACCAATAACACTGATAATATTATTCAACATTACCGATAATAACAATACTAATATCAAAAATTACAACCAACATCATTAATAATAATGTCATTCATTAATAACGCATCACCAATTATCATGAACATACCGCGTTACTATACATACTCACCAACTAAAATCGCCAAGCACGCTAATAAACTATTTTAGCATGCCAACAATAATATCAATTTACTATGTAACGGCCTATTTTCTTCAAGACATCTATTTACACATTTAACCTATTTTCAAATTTTTATTAACTATTTTGTAATGGATCGTCAGTAGTTTTACGATTTCAAAAATTCTTATAAAAATATTTTGAAGTACCAGACTAGTTATGGAATATTTTAGTAAGATTGGATTTCATCAAATACCCCTTAAAAAATCTGATAAAAATTCATTTTCAGATATTGATGTTTTGGCTTAATGAATTTATTTTCTATACAAACATTCTCAAAACGTTTCCAAACTTTTACACTATCGTTCTATGATCAATTAGGACTTTCCATATTAATTTCGTAATTTTCTGAAGTCAAAACAATAGCGAAACTGCAAACTCGCTTCCTAAACGTTTTGATTAAAAACTAGTATCCACGTAGCTCAAGCCCTGAAACAGACTTCATATTCGTGATCCTCGCGACGATATGATCATGTGGGTATGTTTTCGTAATTTTTCGGAGACGTTTGATCCCAGGGGCAAAAATCGTAATTTTATTATGACCGTCACTAATTACACTTAGTAATTTCACCTTGAATTACCAATCTAACTATTCTAATTACCCCTAATTACCTAAGCACTTACGTAAACCACCTCAATCAGCCCATGTGTTTCATGGGTAAGCTCAAGTTCCACCCGTTGCCAAAAAGCAAAACCTAACACCACCTAACATCATTAAACTCATTGACTAAGTGTTATTATAATTATTTAATTATCCTATAAATAACTCTCCTCCTTAATCCCCTCTTCCTCACAACACCCAGACATGTGATTCTCTCTCTCTCTCTCTCAGATTTATCTCTCTCTCTCCCCTCTCAATACAAGACCTTGCTGCCCGAACCCCTGCACGGTGGCAACCCACGCCTGCGAGGTCGCTCCCACGCTCCGTCTGATCCCCTCACACCCATCACTTTCCGGTGAGCTCCCCGTCGCTGCGCCCCCTTCCGACGAACCTCGCCGCCTCACCTGAGGCGCTCCGACGTCGCCTCAACCTCCCCGAGTCACCGCCACCTCCATGACGCCCAAGAACCTCCCTCTCCAACGAACACACCGTTGGGAACGAAGAACGAACGCAAAAACGAACCCGGGTGTTTTCACCGCCTCCGCTCGTCGCAGCTCCGCCGCCGGCCGGCCACCGCCACCGCGCCCCCCTCCTCCGGCCGGTCACCTTCCGCTCCTTCCCGGAACGGCGCCCACGAGAGACCCCCTTGCGTAAGTTTCAAAAAAAAAGAAACACATAGAACCCCCGCGCGTGCACGAAGGCAGAAGAGAGCAGCTCACGCCTTTGTTAACAAAGACAGTAAGTTATTTAAATATAATAATATAATAATAATATAATATTAGTTTATAAGGAAATTTGAGTATGTAAGAATAGTGTCATTTTGATATAAGTATCAGAATAACGAACGGATACCACCAGAAGATCCGTACCTTCATCACGAACACATATGCATTGGTTTCGTTGGAATCAGGCAAGTATATCTCCCGTAATAAATTTTTAAAGCTATCTGAATCATCCTAATGAATTATTTCTTCCAGATTTTACGTAAACTTAGGTGTAAAACAATTGTCTATAAATATACTAGTTAAGACGAACATTTTGACATATCACATGAAAATTTCTGACGAGTATATATTTTTAAATAAATTATTGAACACTAAGGTAGTTAATTTATAATTTAGAAAATTAGTTTTAATTCATTTTAATTTCTAAAAATCGTTTTAAAGATGTCAAAATTGCTAAAATACCTACGAGCTTCAGAAAAATATTTTCTTCCTTGATAAAATTATTTTCCTCATATCTAGCCTATCTAAAAATTATTAGCGAATGTTTTAACCCATTTTAAGCTATTATAAAAATACAAACACGTTAAGGAAAATAGATAGAAAATAGTGTACTCTTTAACCGATCATTTCTTGTGTTTACAGGTACCAATTCTCATGCACCAGCTTCCTTGGAAGCCCTAGCTCCAACCTCGTCTTACTACGACGACCTCGATATGTAAGTCACATTAATTCTAACTTTAGAAATTCAGATAGTGCACTCGTACGAACATAGGACTTGACATCTAGTCTCGAAACAGTTATTGACTTGAACAGATGACTAGAGACATAACTAAATAGGAAACAGATCAATTGCAAGAACGACTTTGACTTGAACTCGTGACATGGCCAATAGGTTTTTTAATAAGAAAGTCAACCAGTGATCCTGGTTTAACTATCATAGTAAATATGGAATATCATGTTGCCTGTCACTTAAACATCATGCATGGACTATGGTTACACTAATTGCTTGATTGCTCACGTTTAAATAGTCATATCAATTGATGCATGACATGTATATGACTTATGAATTGTCAAATGGACTATTCTGTATGGAATGTCTTGTGGTACATCTTGTGGTACATCTTGTGGTACATCTTGTGAAATTGTGGAACATCTCGAAATGAACATGTATTTAATACACATCACGGACACTTGGGGTTTTGGGGTAACTTATAATAGTGGAAGTGCGGGTGCGACCAGTCCAATCTGCTGAATAGTACCGTTTTGGTGAACAGTATCGTTTTGTTGAAAAGTGCCGTTTTGATTGTACCGTACCGTATTGTTGTAACCCGGGATATCAGGTAGACTCTTGGTTGCATATCGTACTTCCCGTTATAAGTCACGAACTAGGATAGTCACAATTACTCTCATTATTGCTATTGTCATTGTTATTGTTTCTGGTACGTTGTACTTGCTTGGTCACCTTTACTTGTCTCACATGCATGCTCGCTTACTTTACTTTACTTGTTGCCCTTGCATGCTTGACTAGATGTACTTTACTTGCCACTTTACGCCTTAACCTGCAACCTGCATGTCTGCTCTTATTTCACTTATTGCACTAGCATGATAATCCTTAAACTGCTTAATATAGACTGCTTCGTACTTTTGCACTACTTTATGTCTATTGGTAGAATTATGTGACTTACCTACGGTTCCATGTTTCGTGGCACCGCAGACGACGAACAGCTTGACACAGAGGCTCCTGAGTGCCAGAGTTCGTCCTTGAGGCTGCAGTAGTGGAGTTCTTTTAGTGACACCCTTTCGGTTGTACATCTTTCCTTTTAATCTCGTTGTAATAATTTGTACTATATGTGGATTGTAATAATTGGACACTATTTGGGTATTTTTGTACAACTCTGCATCAGAAGCTATTTTGTTTTCAATGGTAACCTGCAGGACCTGCGCAAATATCAAATAAGTAACGGGCCCCGAGAGCGGGTCGATACATACTATCCAACCACACTCATTCACTTAGATATCCGAAGCATACCATAGTCACCGGATAGCCATACATGTAAGAAATTACTGTACACACAACAAAATTACTATACACACACATGCAAATAGTATTTCACCCATACGGGCATTACAGTAAGTCAATTATTTGCAGCTTTAAGGTACCTCACTCCATAGTGATGGACAACGGGAAGCAGTTCGACTCCGTGGACTTCAGAAGCTTCTGCTCGGACTGGGGCATCAATCTACACTTCGCTTCCGTGGCGCATCTGATTCGGAGCGAAAAGTGTTTATTTATACCCTCTAACTACCCACATCTTGCGCTAAAGATTAGGCTTAAACTTGCTCTTTTTGAGTATATTTTCATTTCATACCATTTTAGGAGCTTACTCTCATTCTTGGCACAAAATATAGATTTTATCGTCTTTATTGGCTTCTTGATATTTTTCATATGCTCCTGGTATTATTATGATCATATTATCAATTTTTGAGAATTATTTGAGCAATGGATTATTTTATATGAATTTTGGGAGGTCAATATTAATTTTTAATAGTCATTATATTAATTTTCTCCTCATATGGACTAATTTCTCCTTCTCCCAATTTTCAGGTACTCCAGGGAGTCTTGGGGATTTTTCAGAATTTTCTGAGATTTTTCTGAGATTTCTAGGTATATTTTGGGAATTATTTGGAGGAGAAATGTGGTTAAAAAGCAGAAAAATGGATTTTAAATGGGCCCCACGTGGCGCAATCCCGAAGCGCCACGTGGCGCAGATCCCTCCTTTTGCCCATTTTCGCGGGACACTGCTGGGTAGTTTCATAATAAAAAAATAAAAAAATAAGCGGCCCGCGTCCCGCTCTTGGAGCGGGCCGCCGAATGTAATTAAATTATAAAAAAATTGTTTTGCGGGCCGGCCTGCTCCGCCTTAATCTGCTCTTGCGCGCGCCCCCCATTTATTTTTCCAAGCGGACGCGGGCTGGGGCCGGATCCGACTCGATCTGGCCCCGTTTCGTTTTGCAGCAGGCGTGCGCGTTATGGGGGCGGGTCGGGGTGCACATTCCCCTACCTCGGAAGCCCGTATTCAACCCATTTGTGCGAAATTTGGGTTATTTTGGCCTGTTACGAATTTCAGAAGCGGAGCTGCTTTTTTTCAGGGTTTTTGGGGGTTTTGAGCCCTCTTCTTCCCCAAGAGGCTAGGGCTAGGGCTGGGGCTTGGAGGCCATAGGAGCTTGGAAAGCTTGGAGGAGAAGCAAATAGATGGAAGGAAGGCTTCATTTAGGGTGAAAGCTTGGGTGATATCTCTCTTCCACCTTTTGTAATTTTGATATCTCTTTATTGTAATGAATTTGGATGAATTTGTGAATGAAAATTCCATCTTTTGTTTCATGATGATAAAGTAGTATTGAATGGTTTGGGTTGTGATTCATTGGGTTGGATGTTAATTATAGCTTTAATTTCCTCTTGCTCATTTTAAATGTTGATGTTGGATGTATTATTAGGGCACATTTTAATTGGCTAAGACCCAAGTGGGCACTCTTAGAGAAGAGACCATGATCTTAATTTGATTAGTGCTACGACGATACGTCCATCCCTATTGCAAATTATCGTGTTAATGAAAGCTAAACTTTCCGATTAAGCTTTCCATAGCCGGAGGCCTAATTGAGTTATATGTGGGTAATTTGAGCTTGATTAACACCAACATTAGTGAACCCACAACACATTCTCCTCGCCTATCTATCCTAACTTCCCATTTGGCTCTCTAACCCTACCAATTTAGGTTAAGATTGTATGTTCATCTCACATTTTCAACCACTTTTCCACCGTTAGCGAGGTGGTTGTAACACGCTTTATTTTTCTCTATCGATCAAACTTGCGAATGTAGAACGATTTGTCCCTGTGATCCGACCCGGTACTCACCGGTTATTTTTTATTGCATTGACGCTCCTACGCTCGGGAGTGGAAGGCGTGCTCCTTGCACGTCCTCTGGTTCAATCAGCATCCTTAGTGCAATGGCCTAGCCGAAGCAGCGAATAAGTGCATCCTGGAGCCCTTAAAAAGGAAGGTCAGCAGCGCTCCTGGATCGTGACCCGACGAGCTACCCGGCATCCTGTGGTCCTAACGCGCCACATACAAAGCTTCAATCGATGAGAGCCCCTTCATACTAGCTTATGGGGCGGAGGCCATCGTCCCAGTGGAGGTCGGGCATGAGTCCATTTGGCTCCAATACTTCAACGAAGAAGCAAATGAAGAAGGCATCAACATCAATATCGAGCTCGTCGAAGAGGTAAGAGACCGTGCACTAACAAATATAATCAAGCACATCCAAAGTATGGCGAGGTTCTACAATTCCTGCATCAGGAAGCAGAGATTCAGAGTCGACGACCTCGTCCGTAGGGACGCAACTTTCAAACCTGAGATCGGCCGCTGAGGGAAGCTCTCCGCATAATGGGAAGGCCCCTACACCATAACAGACATCGTGGGATCGGCAACCTACATTTTGACGACCAATTAGGGTGAGGAGATAGCCCATCCTTGGAATGCCGAGCATTTGCTCAAATACTTTCAATAAATGCACTTCCGTGTACATTCAATGAATATTGTTAATAAATTTCTGTGTTTGTACACTCAATGAGTCATCTGAATCTAAATTTCTGCACTCCTCTAAAATTAAGAGTGCCATAATGAAGGTCGGCTATACATTCGGAAGCCCTAGCCTTCACAAGACATCCGACAACAGAGGCCGCAGGTTTGTCTTCAGCCCATCTGCATGCCCCATCTCTACGACCTCCGGGGCAGCTCGCCACTCAAACCGGAGCGAACATGCAGGGTAGGCGACGGCCCAATACTCGACCGATTACAGAGGATGCGGGGTCGGCGACGGCCCTATACATGCCCTTTCAAAGATACGGTGTTGGCTTCGGCCCATCTGTACCCGCCCGACAACAGAGGCCGCGGGGTTGGCTTCTGTAATGACCCCAATTTCCATATACGCGTATTGATACGTATTTTGGCGTAAATGCGTACGTATATTTTTGGAAGTATGCTTGTATTTTTATTTTAATTCTTTGGTGTAGTAATTAATTTTAAAAGATTTTAAACTCATCATTTGAATTTAGTAAATAGGAGTATTTGGATGAATACTTGTATTTAAGGTATATAAGGTATTTCTTCATGTATTTTTATTTTTCTAAAATACAAAATCTAAAAATTTTTAACCATGACACATTAGCTAAATAGGTGTCATCTTGTTAGCTTAAGAAGTAGACACATGGCAAGATCTTGACTAGATGAAGGGCGGAGAGGATTTTAGGGGAGACCTAAAAACTAGGCAAAAGAAAAACAAAAACACAAAAAAATCAAGAAAAAACTCACTCTCTCCATCCATTTTCAGCTAGGCCGAAAATTCCCCCCTCCCATTTTCCCCTTTGCTTCCTCCTTCCTCCTCCCATCACCACCCCAAATACCACCCATTCCACCACCAAGACCCCCCTTGTTGGTCATCATCCTAAACTCCATAAATTCTCCCCAAAAATACCTCAAAATCCAAATTTTGAAGGCCAAGCTAGGAGTTGAAGAAGGAGATTAGGAGGCCCAAGAAATTCTTCAATGACTAAGAAGGGCAAAGAAATTTTGGAGGACTTTTTGGAGATAGAATTTCTAACATCTTTAGTAGGAATTAGTTTTAGGACTATGGACTCAATTAAGATAGCATGACATAAAATTTTAGAGTAGAAATCAAGCCTTGCAAACCCTACTAGGATTCATGTTTAGTAACTTTCATTTTCTTCACCATATTGATTTTGTCACCTTGTAATATATTGTGTTTTAATCATAAGATTAGCAATTTTTGTTTCTATTAAGTGGGCATACTCAAAATTATTAATTTTATGTCTCGTTGTAAAATTGTAGTTGTTATGTTTATAAGTTATATTGTCAAAGAGAGCTATATTGTAGTTGTTATGTTTGGGAAGTTGATTCTCATGCTAGTTCCATTTGGTGATAGGTTGCATGTTAATAGAAAAAATATATTCTTTTTGTAGAAGTATATGAATGACTTGTAAATGTTGAAATCTTATCATCGTGTTAGTATAATTTTGACAATTAATGGCATCAACTATGTTAGAAACTAGTTTAGTTAAAATTTTAAGTTGATGGAATTTTTCTTAGCACATGACAACAACTTAGGAAAATCGTAGAAAATACTAGAAAAATCAGAAAAATACAATCTAGGGCACTAAGAAAAACTGCAGAAAATTATCTACAACTTTGAAGAAGGGACCAGAAGCTAAGTCTAACTGTAGATAGGTCTGCAGTGGCATTCTTTCTGGTGTGACAGTTTAGGCAGATTCATGTGTTAAATTTGCTTAGAAATTGTATTGTTGTATTTTTGTCTTGAGTTGAATTTGATCATGTTGATGGTACATCATTATCATGCTCTTGAGATATGTCCTTATGATGATGCTTCATATATTATGATTCATGTGGAAAAATTATGATGATGAGAATTTGTGTAAGTACGAAATGAAAGCGGTAGTCGAAACCGTTAAAGAATCATTGCTGAAACAATGATGTAATGTGTTTAAAAATAGAGAGTGAGGTTGAGAGTTTGACATCGGTGTTCTCGTTCCATTTTGAAATGGGTGAGACTCCAGTTGTGGGTTTGGGGGAACACGGGTAAATTTTAGGTGTTAAGGAGCGGACAGTATTAGTATATCTCGCCCGATGTGTTGCCCCCAGAAGGGGAGTTTGAGAGGGCTACAGAGGCCATTGGTGTGCTCGTGTCGCACCATGTCGGTAAATGATGGTTTTCTCCGTTTGACCCAAGAAAAACCGAGATGAATCTCACTCCGGTACCTTGTCCAGTCGGGTACGGAGTTACGAGAGGCCCCTCCAGTGCTCGTGTCGCTGGAGTGGTACCAATTTTTCACCCATCCTGGGTGAAGTTCGCTCCCTTAGCATCCTACGGTATACTCGGGTTCCAAATCAGAACAATGATTAATTTTAATTAATTTAATCTGTGATTTCACTTCAGTTCTGCTTTCTGTTGTTTACTTTCAGCAATTACGTTCCGTCTTTATTTCTGCATATTCCTGAGATTGATGTGACACCTGCTGTTAGTTGACTAGTTAGGGAGACCAGTTCAAAAACTGGGTCCTATTAGAGTGTTAGGAGTTCGACTGGGTCACACGTTGACGTGTCCCGACTTGTGGTTTTCAGGTGAGGGACCCGAGCAGTCTGTGAGGGTTCCGGAGTCAGAGGCTGGTGCCAGTGCAGTAGAGATAGAGCTTACGGGCGACCTTATCCCGTTGGACTTTCCGGGGTTAGACTAGTGGGTGCGTTGTACCAGGTGTGTACCTTTTTGTACTTTTTGGGTCGGGGGTTGCTTCTTTTGTTGTACCCACTTTTGTACCTCCCTTTGTATAGCTGATGTATGTATATGGACTAGTATGATGTAATGTAATGTAATGTTCTATGTTGTTGTATTTCCTTTCAGTACTGCGTTTTATTTTCCGTTGGAGCACTTTTCTTTTTCTGTGTGTACTATTCCAGTGTTGTTGCAGTGGCCTGCGTATTAAATTTATTTATCCACAAAAAATGCCTAGTAGTATTTAGATAAGAGGGCTCGAAGACTGAGTTTAAATACTACGGCGGCCTCGTCAGCTACGCTTTCCGTACTTGGGAGAGCGGGGAGTGACAGCTTCGGCCCATCTGCACCCCCCCTCTCTATGACCTCCGGGGCAGCTCACCACTCAAACAGGAGCGAAGAGGTCGCGGGGTTGGCTTCGGCCCATCTGCACCCCCTCTCTACGACCTCAGGGGTAGCTCGCCACTCAAACCGAAGCGGACATGCGGGATAGGCGACGGCCCAATACCCGCCCGATTACTGAGGTTGCGGGGTCAGCGATGGCCATATACCCTCCATTTCAAAGATGCGGTGTTGGCTTCGGCCCATATGTACCGGCCCGACAATAGAGGCCGCGGAGTTGGCTTCGGCCCATCAGCACTCCACCTCTCTATGACCTCCGGGGCAGCTCGCCACTCAAACCGGAGCGAATAGGCCACGGGGTTGGCTTCGGCCCATCTGCACCCCCTCTCTACGACGTCCGGGGCAGCTCGCCACTCAAACCAGAGAATACATGTGGGATATGCGACGGCCTAATACCCGCCCGATTACAGAGGATGGGGGGCAGAGACGGCCCTATAACCGCCTTCTCAAAGATGATGTGTTGGCGTCGGCCCATCTGTACCCGCCCGACAACAGAGGCCGTGGGGTTGGCTTCGGCCATCTGCACCCCCACTCTATACGACCTTCGGGGCAGCTCGCCACTCAAACCAGAGCGAAGAGGCCGCGGGGTTGGGTTCGGCCCATCTGCACCCACCTCTCTACGACCTCCGGGGTAGCTCGCCACTTAAATCGGAGAGGACATGCGGGGTAGGTGACAGCCCAATACCCGCCCTCTCAAAGATGCGGTGTTAACTTCAGCCCATCTGTACCCACCCGACAACAGAGGCCGCGTGGTTGGTTTCGGCCCATCTTCACCCCCCTCTCTATGACCTCCAGGGCAGCTTGCCACTCAAACCAGAGCGAAGAGGCCACGGGGTTGGCTTCGGCCCATCTGCACCATCCCTCTCTATGACCTTCGTGGCATCCCACCACTCAAATCAAAGCGAAGAGGTCACGGGGTTGGCTTCGGCCCATCTGCTCCCCCACTCTACGACCTCCGGAGCAGAAATGCGATTCTACAACATTCCACTTCTCATCGACCTTAAGCTCGTCTATGCTGAATGTTGGGGGCATAACACATAGACACAGCGCATAACAAACAAGGCAAACAAATCACAACGACGATAAGCCAAAAATTTAAATTTCATTTCATTTAAATATTAGCACTACAAGTTACAAAAAGAAGAAGACTTTAAGCTCGGCCTCAGGGCCGGCCATACATTGGCGCCCCACCATATGATGCCTCATCTCGGTCGCCGCCCTCTTGACTTCCACCTGTCGAGACCTATGAGTCCGCTTGGTTGCCTCCCTGATCACCGCCAGCCGGAGTCTCCACCACCTCAACCTCGGCAGCATAGGAAACCTCTGCATCGTCATCAGAGGCCACCGACAAGCAGGCAAAGTTGATCTCTAGGTGGGGGTAGAGCTTCTCCAACCTCGCCTTGGCCCTCTCGAGGTCGTCCTACAGATCGTCATCAAAGCCATCCGCCCTCATAGACATCAGGGCGGGGACGAGCTCATCAGTCTGGTATTGACGGACAGCTAGAGCCCTGACCTTGATCAGGTTGACCTTCGACAGTTCAGTGATCCGCAGCTTCAGCTCGGCAGTCTTTGTCGCGGCCACCTCCTTCTCCGAGGCCAGAAGCTCCTTATTAGTGACCCTCTGGGCCTCCTCGTCATGGACCCTCCCCTCCAGCTCTGCAACGGCCTTGTCCAGCTTGACGATCTCATTCTTCTGGGTCTGATAATACCCCTGGAATTTCGTCAGCTTTCCGGTGATGTCCTTCAGCTTCGCCTCAGTCTCCTTGAGCTCGGCCACCTTCCTCGCCAGGGTGGACTTGGCCTTGCCTGCCGCCGACGTGTGTGGCTGGAGGGACACCAGGGCGGCCATCGCATACAATTGACACCAAAGGCGTAAACACAAATGACAAAGAGGAAGACCAGCAAGGCGAATAAAGGGAGTGACGAACTTGCATGCCATGCCAGATGGCCGTATTACAGAGGCGCTCGGCGTCCACATTGACGATGGACTCTCGATCCCTCAGCAGAGTGCTGTTCTCCGCTAGATGGGCCGCTACCCCGGCCTCATCAAAGACTGACTCGAGGACGCCCACCGGGTAGCACGGCCCGATGAACTTCTCTAGAGTGAGGGCAAGGAGCTCCTTCTTTCGCGACTTGAAGGTAGCGAGCACCGCTTCACAGCTCGGGGGGACTGGCTTCCCAAGCTCGAACGATGTGCACCGTAGGGCCAGCGCACAACTAGAGCCCGACTTGCTGTGGTCGGCCCAGCCTGAGGACGCGGAGGGGCGACCGAACTGATGGGGACAACGGCGAATGGTGGGCCTCGCGACCCGGCGGTTGTGAGGCCGGTCTCAGGCTCAGTCGGGTCAAGATTGATGAGTGCCCCCGATGCCGCCTCGCTTGTGCGGGAAATGTGAGCGGCCGCCGTGGACTCCCTCCTTGGCTTCTTGCTCCGCTCCTCCTTCTCGGCCCGAGCGGTGGCCGTCGCTGCCTGACTCCGCTTTAGCCCGCCCGACGTCAAGCTCTTGGGCATGTGCTGTTTGCCCTTGCCCTTGACCGGCGGCTAGTTTGACGATGCCTCCCTCACCATTCTTATGACCTCCTCCATTGACAGACTCATGGTCGCACCTATAAAAAGAAAACAGACCAGGGGGAGCATATCAGAAGTGGATCACTAAACTCGAAGTACCTTGGAGCAAGACATGCTGGGCGAGCTGCTCGTCCTTGATCAGCTCCTTCAATACCCTACTCTCCTTGGGGATCTCCTCCAGGATTTTGGTGCTCTCAAGGTCGTTCCCCTCAAGAACCACTTCGGCATTCATTGACGGATTCAGAGTCCCCCAGGTCGACCTCAGAGCCAAGTCCGTCGACGTCGAGATGAAGACGAACCTCTCCTTCTAGTCCCTTAATTTGCCTTGCAGCTCGAGGACGAGAGGCCGACCCCTCCTCGCGCAAAGGTAATGGAACACCCCCTTCTTCTTCGCCTCAAAAAGTATTAGAAGAGCTGCAGCGTCGGACTTACACAACTGGCGGAGCAGATGACGAGGAAGCCGACCATCGAGCTGATGGAGTTCGGCATCAATTGAAAGAACGAGAGTTCGAGGAAGTGGAGGATGATGAGAAGGAAGAGATGGAGCAGGAAGCGGAGCCCCAAGGCGAAGGTCGGGTAGTATACGCCGACCTCATTGTCCATTGGGAGCAAACCCGCTCGCTGAGTTCAGAGAGGCAAACTGTGTAAGCGGGTCGGATGAACTTGGAGCGGATCTCAGGGATAGTGAAGGGCAGCAGTTGGGACATCTGGGCCAGGATTTCAACAGGAACCGCGGCTGTGACAACGCTGCCACTGGCGACCTTGGCGGCAGACCTGTGTGCCTTTCCTTTCTTGGGGTCCCTCTTGATCCCCGACGATGAAGCGGCGGCATACCCGACCACCGTATCTCCCTCCGGCTCCTTCGGCCAAGACATCGATGGTGCTTCCACCGCCAATGGATCCGATTCAGAGGCGTCGGCCCCACCAATCTCGCTGAACCATGGCTCAACGTAAGAATTTGAAGCAGAAGTAGCGGACGAAGGCATCAGACAGTTCGAAAGAGTACATAGAATAGAGAAGATGACCGGAGCTTCGACGATTTCGAACGGACGACATCGGTCGATGGCAGCTGCTCTCTGCAATGAAGGAGGGAGTCGAAATTTCGAAAATTCAAGTGAAAGCCCTCTCTCGCTGCCCCTCCGTTTCTTTTATATGAAGAGTCGGGCGGTCTAAGCCATCGGACGTGGACCACGTGGCAAGATCTGAGCGGGACTGGGCTGGCGCCTCGAATTCTCCCCCAATCACGTCAACCACACGTCACTTCTGAGCGGATGGACGCCTCGAATTCTCCCCGTCACCGAATCGCCATCATGACTTTTGAGATCCGGCAGTCGGATCGAATTAAATGCCACCGACCAGCCTGCAATTGATGCAAGTGCGACACGTTATCCGAGCTGAGCCGGGCTTGCGGCTTCGAGCTCGAATGATGGGGGTAATTGTTACGGCCGTATGGTCGGCCCACATAATAGTGGCCCACATACACTGAAAGCCCAAGCGAACAGTTCTCCGACCATCCGAAAGGGGTACTGGCCCGAACAGAAGATCGCCTCTATCCAGGAAAGCTCGCCTCGCCGTGCGACAAGCTCGCCCTAAGGGTCAACCAAAGAAGCTCGCCTACCCGATCAATAAGCTCGCCATGCCAGGAAGAAGCTCGCCTACTCTCCAACAGGAAGCTCGGCCAGACGGTCCGAAGGCACCGGGCTTGAACGTCGAACTTGACCCTCCCCCGGACGACCTAGCATAAATATCTCTGACAGGGTGACGTAGGGCCACATACCCTCCATTAATACAGTAGGTTAAGGGCGAGAACTGATGGCCGCCCCTTGCGTCTCATTAATGCATCTGACACCTTCTGACACCCATTAATTCGTAAAATATCTCTGATACGCCCCGCCGACCTATCACGTCTCCTCCAGCTAAGCAGACTCAACAGCTGATGGGACGGCGAGCAACTGACTCTCAGCCTTATAAATACCCCCCTACTGCCTCCATAGAGGGGGTTGGTCAGCTAAAATATATATCTCTGTCCAATATTCAATGTCGGATATCTCCCATATATCCGTGCCTTCCTCATAATCTCGCCACGCTTTGCCGATCTACCTTAAGATCGCCAATCGTGTCCGACACACTTATTTCAAGTCACCCACTGACTTAAGCATCGGAGAGGCTACAGATTGACAGCCAGCCCCGCCTTTCTGACGAGTTGCTATTGTCGCAGGAAGCTCGTCTCAGCTACCGAGAGACGACGACCTTGGACGGCCTTGGATCCCTCACCCCCGAAGCGTGTTCCGAGTCGTGCTAAACTCGCCATCAACCAAAAACTTGTAATCATTGTACCCGTGATTCTCCTTAACTACAAATATCATTGTTAGGCGGACTTGATCCGCAACACATGTAAAGGACATAATGGATGTCAAGATGAGCTTGTCACATCGAGCTTGGGGTCGAGGGGGGATCGTTGAGCTCTAATAATAGTGATGTAAACACGACAAAGAAGATTTTGATTTTGGAGTCTTCACTGAATGGATGCTTTTTCTCATGATCTAGTTGATATGAACTCATCTTAAGCATTATGTCACCTCCATTGCCATACGCACCCAAAACCGTTAAGGTATTTCTCAACCGAAATGATCTACACGTTTTTGCTTGACTCAATCATGAACAAGGACGATTCCAAACGAACAAAGGAATTTAACATCATGCCAGGTATAATTTCTATTGGTCCATAAGACTATAACATTTACAATGTCGTTTAAATTTATCAAATTATCAATCATCGATTGACATCACAATTTTAGCACACTATTCATTATTCAAGCTACACGATTTTCAATTATATATAGCATTATGAGATACACACGGATACATCATGTCATCTATTCTCATCAGCCGTTTATAAAGAGTTAAAAAGTCAGACCATTGATTTAAGAAGGTAAGATTTTCTTGGGCTGTGCTATATACATCCCCAAAGAAGGGTTGCATGCACTGTTCATTTGCAAAAAATGAAAAATTTGTCACATCATCTCTCCTTGCTACTTCTCTTCTAATTTTTTCCATTATGGCAAGTAAATAGCGAATACACACACTCTCCCATCCTCATCTTAATGTAAAAAATAATTCATTAATGTGAATTGACAAGTCCACGCGTTACGCATCCACTAGAGATCGATCCCTGGTGGCCCCATTGGAAAGCGGAGATAAATGCCGTTGGACCACGGTCTTTTGGCAAGCCCAAGTGGGCTTTGGGCATGACAATACTCATCACTACTCCTTGGGAGTGTATATAGCACAACCCATTTTCTTTGATAGAACATCCAGAGAAAAAACTTAAAAGCTTTTACCATGCGATGGCGAACGTGGGAGGGGTCCAATGTGCCAGCAATTTTCGTCGGATCGAATCAATAAACCTCCAAAAGTTTGTAAATGATCACGGGACATAATGCAACACTCGACTCTTTGTTAGGTTCTCGACATAATTGCGCCATGCCAGAATGCTGGTCTCCACGGGGACAATTTGAGAGCCCGTTGCCGAACTTTCCAGAAAGATATCTCCCCGGCCCGAAGTTAGGCCCAAACCCAGCCGAACCTTTTCCGCACAAATCTGATCCGTCGACTCCACGAGATCAACGGGCGACGCAATGCCGATCGCGACACTTACTGAAAATTGCTGACGGGTGACGATTCCTGCCCTTTCGCAATCCCTGCACCCAGGAGCTCTCCTGTCCACAAGCTCAAGACCCCATCGCGGACACTGTACAGCCACGTGGCGGGATCGCGGCCGTCCCCCGCCGGTATCAGCCAATAGAAGCCGAGCAAGTGATCGGATAGCTGCGACCACGAGTTTTCTGATTGCATTCAGTTAAAAAAGAAATAATACAGAAAGGAAAAATGAATAAAGAAACGGGATAGCAAAGAAAAAGCAGCTTGTTCTCAGTGAAATGCACAGGGGAGTATCCAGAGAGAGCCGAAACCGGTGGAAGGCTCGATTTCATTTGACATAGGATTAGCGTTTTTAGCTTCGTGATTAATTTCTCGCTGGAAATTTTCTACTTGGTCGAGGTTTCATCATTATTCTTATTATTTGCTTTGTTGGTAATTTAAGCTGGGTTTTTGCTAGGTTTTCATTTGGTGGAATTGTTTTGTTAATTTTAGATTGAAAGGTTAAATATGAGACCGGATCAGACGGATTTGTACAGTTCTGGACCGGGATAGAATGTACTTCAGGGGGATGTCAGATTGGAACCCGGCAGAGGTAAGATGAATTTTTTTTCCCTTTTAAGCTTGTGGAAGTAGAAATTTCTCTACCTGTTTATTTTTTGTAGGTTTAATTGTTTCTTGTTTAGAGATGGATTGATTTTTTTGGTGGAAACTTGCTTCGGGGAATGGGTGGTGATGTGATGAATTATTGTTAAATTTTTAATTAAAAACCTAGCTTTTGAGTACAGTGTAGTAACTAGAAATCTTTTTTGCCCTGGGGAAAAATAAAGATGACGCTAAGAATTAAATTTTACAATATCAAGTGAATTTTTTTTCAACCTTAAGCTTCCTCCTTCCCTTACCATCTCCATTATTTGCACGAAAACTTGATCGGTCAAGAATCAAGATCAAACCAACAAGAAATAAAAAAAATTTAAAAAAGAAAGGAAAAAAGTTAAAAAAGACTAGTGACCTGGTTGTAAATGTTGTCGGCAACTCATTCATCTTCACTGAAGGTCTTGTCATTGCCATCACCGAAGCAGCGAAAGATTCCGAGGATTGACAGACAACCCTTCGATTACCTTGCTCGAGAAGTCGAGATTGAGGGGAGATTAGAGAAATTCCACACAAAAAAATAACATGAAATGTCTTAAGTGGAGGTTCGAAATGGAGACCACAAGTGTGCAAGACAAGCGTGGCAACCAACTAAACCACCCAGGATTCTATGCATTAGATAATTTTTCAAGGTTTTATTTTTGCCCTGGGCAGCTGCCCATGGCACACCAGCTGTAGTTCCGCCCCTGTTTGAGAAGGATTTGAAGGTATAAACAATGCGATAAGATAACCGGATGGTTACACATACTTATTCCAATAGTTTTCTTCTCTTGATATTTAGCAATAAGCTTTACTATGTTGACAGTTGCTATGCCATTCTTTGATGGAAAAAGGCTTTGATGCACATACATGATTAACACTATTCACAATATCGAGCATCTGTACAAGAAGCTATTTTGTTAGACGCCTAGTATCTCAGCTATCGAGTGACTACTCAATGGTTGCTTGCATGGGCATGTGCAGATCTACATGTATCTTGCCCCAGACAACTGCCCAGGATAAGAAAAAATATAAAAAACTTTTTATATGTTATTGGAGGCAGAATATATGAATGTTGAGGTTTAGAGAACGAGAGGTAAGAGAGGCCAATTGAAGTAGACACAGATGGAAGTGATAAGAGGGCATATGAAAGATCTTGGTTTGACATGAAGAGATTATTTTAGATCGTAATGAGTAAAAAATAAGTATCTAAGTTATAATACTACGTGATCATCATCCGACATTTTTTTATCAAGTCCATGAAATTGGTCTCAATTTTTTAAGAAAGAAGGCTATACGATGACGATGTTATTGGAGGCTTTTCCCTTTACATTGAGATTAGAACTTGACAACTAAGTCCTTGAATTGTAAATTATCTGTAATACTATAATATTTAAATCCATGTGATCGATTTTAACATACGAAAATTACCACATACCTTTGATCCTGAGCGAAGTTTGGCCGGATCTAATGGCGGTGATTGCATGATTTATCTTGACAAGCTTGCCAGAGGGGCCAACGATGATGTCTAGATCAAACACATGCAACATTAATGAACCGCGTAATTTGACATGCTCGCTTTCATACTCAATGACATCTTTCTATCAATGTCCTAGTAATCTTCGACCAATGCTTTGGTTTTGGGGAGTTGTGGTTTGTAACTTTATCTGAACTGCACAACTGATGATTTTGATGTTTCTTTATAAATTTATAGACCATCCACATATTTGACGTAGATAACTTGATCTTCATCTTTGTTGGACAATTGGCCATAGTATCAAGATGCCGATAAATAAGTTTTCCAAACTCTCTTTTGTCTGCTAACTCCTCCTTTCTAGCCTTGTTGCAGACAAAATTTCCAGCGACAACTAAATGTACACTTGGAGTTTTTCTTGATTTATCTATAGACTTTTGGCGGATTCTAAAACCTACCTTCAATGCATGTGCATTGTAGAAGTGATATGCATCCTTATGATTGTTAAAATCTTTCAACACATGGAACTTCTCCATTAAATTTTTTTCTCACATGGATCTATTAATGATGTACGTCGTCTATCATATAGTCATTGAAATTTGTGTAGGGCTGCCACTCATCTCATCCAATACAAAACGTACCATATCATCGGGGATTAGAAAGGAGTACTGGAAAAATATAATTGTTAATTGAACCATATACATGCATGCATTTTAATTTCAATCAAGACATTATACATCAAATAACTTCTATTACAAGTTCACCTTTTAATTATTTGAAGGTACCAAAGATAAGCAAAGCTAATGAAACATGATTGATTTCCTCGCCCGATTTCTTCCATCCACATATACCAAATTTCGGTGTCAGATAATGTTTATCTCACCAAATTCTTTGGTCATGGTAAATACCACATGATACTTAAGGAAATATTACACATACAACATTAAGCATTCAGGATTAAGGAGATGGAGATCAATGTTTTACACGACATTAGAACATTATCATTAGAAATGTGAAAAGGTCACATTAAGCATGCCTGGTTAAGCATACCTCATTAATCATACGACCAACATTAAGCTCAACATATCAACCTTACAGAACCAAAATCAGGACATGAAATTTCATTAAATTTTGTTGCTTTCCATTAGAAATCAGAATTAAGCACTTTGGGAGCATTGGTATTACACTCGCTGTAATCTTTAGTTTCCACAATTTGTGCTTCTTGTGATGCTAATGCACTGCCCACCATAAACATTAGCATTTGGTCTTTGTGTATATTTTGGGATTTTTAAGACACGAGCACAATAAGGGCTGGAGAGATTGTGATTTTTTTGAGATTTTCGCAGTTGAGGGTTTTGCAATTTATTGGAAAATTGGAGTTTTAAATTTAATTTGGGATTTTTGATAGATTTATTATGAAAGGAGGAAAGAGAGAAAATGAGGGTGACTATTAGGGGTTGGTGATTTCCCGGATTTGCACAGATGATTGATTTCCTTCTGAGGCGGGCTTGGGATGTCTTTGTCAATGCTTGGCTGATGGACATAGATGGCGTTAGTGGCCAGATGCTGGTGGCCCCCAGCCTCTTCTAGAGTCGGTGTTGCTAGCTAGCGCTGCTCAAAATTTAAATTGAGATCGTTGAGGGTTATGAACTAAGGTTAGGGTTTAAGACATTGAAGAGATTGACAACTTTGATGCAAGAAGACGTGATGTGTGTATTGGAGATTCAACATGAGGGGTGCTTTGGCAAAATCATACCGGCATTTGCAAAATAGCCCTCCTTTTTTCTCCACCCTGATGAGGGGTTGAGATAGTAACACGTCAATACCCAAGGAGGACTCCTTGGGTAGCTAATACCCATTTTGCTCTTTTTATAATGACAACTTTCTCAATGTTTTTATTTAGAGGGAATATTTTTAAAACTCTCATAATATTTTGCAAAAAAATATTATGAATAATGATTACCACATCTAGGGAGCAACCCCATACTTTAATTGATGGAGACAATATTAGATAAATAGAAAATCATACTTTTTTACTTAAAGCGTTCTTATCGTGTAATTTTTTATTTATTTACATCATCTTTATTTTCGCACTAGTTAAAAATCTTAGTTATGTAGTTATGCTATGCACAAGTTAAAAATAGTTCGGGAGGTTCTTGATTGAGATGAAGATGGAGTGTAGTTAACCGGCGTGTAATTCTATACGCACTACCATTTTTGCTTTGCACACATACCCCTTTACACACTTAAGATTTTTTAAAATGGAGATGTTGAAAACATAGAGGATACTATACAGGATGGCCCGTAGTTAACCGGTGACCCACAACCATTTTTGTTTTGCACACATACCACTTTGCACACTTATGATTTTTTTAAATTCATTTTTGCTTTGCACACCCATATCCTCAAAATACCCTTCTCTTGCTCTCTATCTGAAACACCCATACCCCTCCACCAGATGTACTAGTACCAGCTGCTCCACCACCTCCCATCCCATCCCCATCTCCTTGTCGTCAGATGTAATTGTAGATAGTCCATTTTTTTGATTACAGATGATGCAAAAGATGAAGAAAAATGAAGATGATAAAGATGATGAAGATGAGGAGGTGCCCGGTGATGGGCGGAGGTGGGTGTTAGGTTTAGGGTTAAAGAACTTGAAAAAATTGATGAAGATGAATTTGATGAAATGGAAGAAGATGAACAAGAGGAAGGGAAGAAATTGAAGAAGAAGATGAACAAGAGGAAGGGAAGAAATTGAAGAAGAAGATGAACAAGAAGAAGGGAAGAAATTGAAGAAGAAGAAGAAGTGGCGGCGGCAAGAGGGAGAGAATTTTGAGGGGTGTGTGAAGAGTGAAAAGAAATTTAAAAAAACAATGAAAGTTTGTTTTGAATGGCAAATTTGTAAATAAATGGTATGTGCATGTGATATGTAACTTAATGTGCATATAGAATTTTTCTCAACTGGTTGGACATTGAATTCTTTCCAATACGGATTATACTACGGTTCTTGCATGCCAAGTAATAGAGTACATACATTCTATCTTTGTTTTGGGAGGAAGGGAAGGCAGTCTGTTGGACTTTAAACAGTCTAAAACAAGCAGCCTTTGAGTTTGCGGGCATTTAGAAGATGCAGAATATAATAGCGAGAATAGATATTTGCCCAGTCAGCATCAATATATAAAAGTAACTTAGAAGTAGATATTGGTTAGAATAAAACTCCATGTTGGGGTCCTTATGGGACTATGATGCGTATGCAAATGAACAGCATGATGCTCTAAGTGAACATAACATTCAACATCCAAAAATTTGCTATTTAGGTAATTGAATCTTCAAAAACACAACATGATCACTTTTTTCACCTAGCAAGGTGAGAAGTGGCTTATGAGACAAGTCCTTGTGAAATGGGGCAACAGTAATATGTTCCCATAAGTTATCCATATGCTATCATGCTAGAGTTGACATGTTAGAACAAAAAATATTTTCGATAATGGTGTCACAAGAGGAGAAGATACTTAATCTGTAGCTGACCTAGACAATTAAAACTTCATAGGCATGCTTACAACTACAACCGACCTTGCTAAAATCAAAACGAATGGAGTTCCGGATAAGTTGAAGCAGAAATAGCTTTTAGCTTCTTTCCATTACATCAACTACTTTCGACACTGAACAAGCTTGTATCAGTTAGCGTGGTTACAGGAATGCACACAAGTTCGATCCTTCTATGACTATAGAGATCATGATTCAATAAAATGACTGGTTATATTATAATAAGTAGTGTTGAAGTGAGCAGCATGTCCGTATCAATATTCATCAACTAATGAAGGGTCCTAATTTAAAAGGGTAGGATATAATTTAAATGTCAAATGTTTGATGACGATGACGATGGTTACAAGAATAATTGAGGGGTTTTCATGGAAAGAAGCGATCGATAGTATGTGGAAGATAATTAAGGATAAGTCTGACTCTGGAGAAGTGATTGAAAGTAGCTCAATTCTTAAGTCCCCTGTCATTGACTCTCTACGTGTCATTTTGGTACATTTGTCCAAGGAGAATATTAGAACATGAATACTACCCTCAACCTTCGTAGTAAGTATAGAGTTTTGGTGCAATGTTAGAACTATAAGAAAATATCTAAGCAAAGTATCTAAGCAACCTATGTTCAAATTTCACGGGCATGCCTTCATAAAGCAGATTTGAGAAAACATACCACAAAATAAAACCCAAAGTTCGGGCATATAAAAAGAAATGTGCCTAAACTAGGGGGGCATGTTAGAATAGAAAAATATGACCCTTAATCCTCATCATAAATTCAGATTTGGATGTAGCGGTAGTGATTTTAAGACAATCAAAAAGTTAAAGAGTTAGGTTCATGAATACATAATGAAGAAGAACACACCCAGGTGAGAGAAGATAGAGGTATGGATAGCTTCAGTGTTAGATTTATTTGATTGGAAGAAGATTAAAGCATGGATGTGTTGTTTGAAATGACACTTGTTATGCATCTTGCTATATAGAGATTGTACAATGCTGAGGAGGAATGTCCTCATTAGATTGAAATGAGATGAAACTTAGGGTGTGATTATTTGCAAACTACGATGGCTAAATGTATGTTAGATCATGAAACAATCTACGCTGGATAAACATTAATTCATGAAAGTAGAATAGATGGGTTTGAGTTTGTAGAAGCTTATTGATTGATTATGAAAGCAGATGTGAATCAAATCATCATAAGAGGATAGTCACTAATTCCCAGGATCCTTGGCAGCACACAGTCATATTGGACATGTGCTGGGCTATATATAGAGACAATTTTCTATTTTTCTATACATTTTAAAATTTATTTTCAGCGTACGTCATGTCATGTCCATGTCTGTGTTAGTGGGTTGTCAAACATAGGTGTCACCTTGCATACTAGAGTTGGATTAGTTTAATCAAGGGAAGAGTATGAAAAAGGCAAGTACAAGAACTACTTTGGCAACATGTTGTGGTTGCAAATTTAAGTTGATGAGGAAACTACATGTTGATTTGGTACCTAAACATCTAAAGCTGAGCAATAAACAAAAGGCCAAACCAAAAATCAGAGCCATGGTTGGAAACTCTTCGCCTAAGTCACTTCAATTTCACTTAGGTAGCATTTATTTGGACAAGTCATGTACTTTTTGAAATTTATGATAGTTACGACTTAAAGTGTATGTTTTTTGCTTTTTGTTTTTTGATGGAGACATAAAATCATTTGAAGTAATTCTCATTAGTAAAGAAGAAAATTGAGGCCACGATTACTTAATTACTTATTTAAAAGGAGGAGACACAAGGTAGAACAAGGAGAAGGAATTTACTAAGAAGTGCTATACATTTTGATTCAGATGGGCCATTGTAAATGCAGAGGAAGTAGGGAAAGGAATGAAGATAAATAAGCTGTAAATGGTAGATGACGATATGATAACAGCCTAATAGTTTGCGCTCAAGGTGGGGGTGAACAAAAACCCAAAAACCTTATTGGGTCAGGTTTAAATACGATCCTTACCAAATCCAAAATTTGATAACAAACCTAAAATAGTTCACAATATACAAATCATTGTCGTATTAGCAACCTTATAATGAGCTGTATTATGAATGCTTTATGTATAGATTTACATAAATTTACACTAAATCCATTTTGGTAACAATGGATAACTGTCAACAATATAGAGTCATAGACAAGAAAATAGATAATGATTTTTAAAAATTTTCATATTATAAATCGAAGGCAAATTACACTAAGACCACTGAACAGTGGATAGTGTGTCACTACTACCCCCAATCTATAAAATTAACAGAAATTATTCCTAAAGTAGCATATCTATGGATTATTGACATACGGGAAATTACACCCCCCAATTAAGGATAGTTTCTGTTGATTTTTTAATTTTGAATGTAGAAGTAACTCATTGTTCATAGTTCAAGATGTCTTAGTGCAATTTACCCTAGAACAAAACAACTATTATGAATGATAATACATTTGGTAGGTGTAGATTCCGTTTAAGACCTGTAACTGACCTGAACCTAAGAGTGGATAGGCTTTACCACATGCATGAGTCAAAATTTGATTATTATTATCAAATTCGGATTTGAATATTATATGAACTACTCTGGAATAGGCCGATTTACACTTGATACAATCACATACAAGTGACGATGGCAAAAGAGGAGTTAAGGAGCGGCAGCGGTAAAATCCTAAATGGGAGTGGTAAATCTATAATATCTGGGCACAATAGCAAATTTGTAATTTCCAGACGCAGTGGGGTGCAGTGAAAAATCTGTAATTTTTAGGCTATGGCTGAAAACCTTGGTTAGAGATATTTTGATAATTACGGGACGTCGGCTCTTGGGGGGGTTATTATAAATAAAGGGATTTGGAAGATAATTGCAAGGGAATTGTTAGTAATTATCTAGATTAGTTTAGATTAGCCATAAGTTTAATATAAGTTTAATTGGGAGAGCAGTCCTCTCGAATTGAGACCACAACCATTGTATTAATAAAAATACAAACCTTCTTCCCCAAATCATATCCCAAGCCATAAAATCCCATCTTTATCCTAAAAATTCTATCTTTTCCCCAAAATCCATCTCCAATTTTATCAAGTAATATCAGAGCATTCGATCCTGATGGCGATGGGAAAAGTTGACGTTTGAAAAGAACGACATCAGGCATTAAAGGAAGAATTTTCGTTGATGGAAGACATGTTAAAATAGATATTGGAGAAGATTAGTCATCCCTCCCTTGAGGTGGGGACTACGAAGACAGACCTGAACAAAGAAGAAGACAGTGGCAAAGATCTGAAGTAAAAGGCGAAGTCTTTGGACAAGGACTAAGGAGCAGGTATTGCCTTTGAGGGGGAGATTCAACCAAACAATAGATCTGAGATGGCAAGACTACTCCAGCCAAGGATCCTACTGGAATTGGTCAGATTCGGTCAGATCTGTGCATGGCGACACGTCAGATTCGGTCAGATCTTCTTCCCCAAATCATATCCCAAGCCATAAAATCCCATCTTTATCCTAAAAATTCTATCTTTTCCCCAAAATCCATCTCCAATTTTATCAAGTAATACCAGAGCATTCGATCCTGATGGCGATGGGAAAAGTTGACGTTTGAAAAGAACGACATCAGGCATTAAAGGAAGAATTTTTGTTGATGGAAGACATGTTAAAATAGATATTGGAGAAGATTAGTCATCCCTCCCTTGAGGTGGGGACTACGAAGACAGATCTGAACAAAGAAGAAGACAGTGGCAAAGATCTGAAGTAAAAGGCGAAGTCTTTGGACAAGGACTAAGGAGCAGGTATTGCCTTTGAGGGGGAGATTCAACCAAACAATAGATTTGAGATGGCAAGACTACTCCAGCCAAGGATCCTACTGGATTTGGTCAGATTCGGTCAGATCTGCGCATGGCGACATGTCAGCTGGATCCGTGTCGCGCAATGTCTGGCGCGACGTCGTGCGAGGACTTTGAGTGGACGACAGGCCGCGGGGAGGCAGTAGCAAAGCCGGGGGAAGGGGAAGGCTGACGAGACTTCGACAAGGTTGGGAGCAATCCGACGCCTCTTTTCAGAATTTCACCTTGAGGACAAGACAAGACGAGTTTTTAGGAGGAAAGTAATGATACGATCACGTATATGCAACAACGATAATGAAGGAGTCAAGGAGGAACGACTGCAAAACCTTAGAGGGGAGTGGCAATTTTGAAATTACAGGGTAGTGACACTTCTGTAATTACAAGGCACAGTGGCAGTCTCCTAATTTTTGGACGCAGTGGTAATATCTCGTAATTTCGGGATACAATGGCATAGTTGTAATTTTAGGGCAGAAAATATTAGGTTAGTGTCATTTTGGCAATAACAAGGAGGCGACTCATTAAGAGAATATTATCGAAGAATATTTTGTAGAGAATTATTAGTAGTGATATTTAGATTAGATTAGCCTTAAATTTTATGGGAGAGCACTCCTTTAGAATTGATGCCAACTATCTTGTATTTCAATTGAAAATTAATAAAAATATCATCTTTTCATCCCAAACCCCCTCTTTAGCCCAAAAATCCCATCTTTTCCATTAAAAATGCTATCTTTTCACCAAAATACATATCCAATTTTGTCAAAGTGGTATCAGAGCGATCAATGCTGACGGTGACGAGAAAAATTGAAGTTTTGGAGGAGAAACTTGAAGCAAATTGGAGGGCATTAAGAAATTGATGGTGGAAAGATTTTCGTCGATGGAATCCTGGATGAAACATCGATGGAAGCCCTAATGAAACAAATATCAGAGTTGAATATCCGCCGTCCACTTGAGGTGGTTTTTACAAAGATAAATGTGGACAAAGACGAAGATAACAAAGAAGATCAGAGGCAAAAGACGTCGTCTTTGGACACGGATAATGGAAAAGCCATCACATTTGAATAGGAGATTTAATCAAACGACATATCTTGGATGGTGAGACTGCTCCGGCCAAGGATCCGATCGGATCTGGCCAGATCCATACACCATAACACGTGGGGAAGGCATGATCTGGCCACATCCGCATCACGTGACGTCCGACACGACGTTACACAATGGCTTTGGGCGGATGATGGGCCTTGGGAGGCAATGGCGAGGTCAAGGGAGGCATACAATGCTTTGATGACGACGAGGGAGGCTGGCGATGCTTCAACGAGGACATGGGAGGCCAGGCGAGGCTTCGACGAGGTTGGGAGTAGTCCAACACATCTTTATGGAATTTCACCTTGAGGATGTGTCTTTTTGAGACGGGGGTAATGCTTATGATCACATACAAGCGGTGGTGGTACAAGGAGAGTCAAGGAGCGGTGTCGGCAAAACCCGAGAGGAGAGTGTCAAATATGTAATTTCTAGGCACAGTGAGAAATCTGTAATTTGTGGACGACGGCTGAAAACTCTATGTTATGACAATTTTGATAATTACTGGGCGACGGCTCATAAGGGAGAGTTTTATTATAAATAAGGGGGAAAGATTAGAGGAGATTATAAAGAGAATTGTTATAGAATTGTTAGTAGTTATCTAGAATAGTTTAGATTATCCCTAGGCTTAATTGGAAGAGCGGTCCTCTGCCCGAATTGAGGCCAAAACCATTCTAGTTCCGTTTATTATTAGTAAAAATCCCAATTTTCTTTTCCAAATCACATCTTTTGCCCTAAAAGTCCCATCTTTTGCCCTAAAAAGTGCCATTTTGCCCTAAAAGTCCCTTCTTACCCCAAAATCCATCTCCAATCCTATCAACACCCCCGAAAAAAGAGGGAAGTGTGTGAGAAAATATTTTAGAGGTTGAATATGGATAGCTTAAGGGGCTGGCCACTACTCAAATGTCATCAAACTACGCCAACAAGTAAACGAAAGATAGAGCTCAAGACTTTTATGTTGTATTATACACCATGTGAATGGCCACATTTCCTTGTTCATTTGATTAGCGCAACAGAGAAGGACATTATAATATGACAGATCTTAAAATATTTATAATAGCTAGCATTGTTACAATTTCACAAAGAGGGGTGCATGTAGTTTGACAAAACCATCAACAAGAATATAGCAAGCATATGGAATTATAGAGCCATTTGAGATTAAAGTGAAGTTTGTTGTTCTACCAGTGTAAATATATATGATCTACGAAAGGTCTAACTACAGAAGTGCTTAATAAAACATTTATTGGCTCATTTCGGATGATGAAATGGGACATTGTCCTATGAGGTGAAACATCAAGAGAGGTCAGATTTTCTAGAAGAAAGATTACATCCTTTGTTTTTTTGTTTTTTGTTTTTTGTTTTTTTGTTTTTTTGTTTTTTTTTTGGGGGGGTGTGTGTGTGTGTGTGTGTGTGTGTGTGTGTGTGCAGACATATGTATGGATGTGCGGAAAGATGGCAAGGTCTGTCGTCATTGTAAGTTTCTTATTCTTGACGTAGTGAATTGCTGGTGGAAGCTTCTTTATCAGTCCAGTTGTCGCTATGCAATCACTTGCAGGAAGAGGAATTGATGTGAGCAATGATAACAAAGAAGTGGGATTAGAAGCAACCATCCTTCAAAAAAAAAGTATAGCGCATTGGTCTAGCTCCCATGATACCACTATTGTCTTAAAAGCTCAAGTGATTCGCTAAAGTGACATGATCTTGAAAGTTGATTTTTAAGTTTTAGGAGCGGGAGTTTGGAAACGCTTTTTGTGACAGTAAGCAGAGATGTCACTTGCAATAATGCTGGCATTGGTAACTAGAAATTCTGTGAAACTCAAAATTTTGTAGGCTGAAAGCTAAATGGGCACATATAAAAATTTTCAACTTATAGCTAGATGCCTGAAAATTTTTAAGCATCTGGAATGTGCAACATTTTATTTACTGGCAACTGAACTGGGGATTTTTTCCCGCAGAATGCGGCAACTGTTGTGACAAATTTTGGTTATGTGAATTTTGATTGCCTATGTTCAAAGGCTGTGAGATGAATTGGGCTAAGGTGGGCATCTTTAAGCTTTATCGGTCTGACATGCAAAATAAAAAACATTGTATGTGTGATTTGGTCTAGGCCTGGACCTAAATCCCTTTAACACGTTAGTTAGCTTTGGCTGGATTGAGAATCAATGTGTGGGATGTTGACATAACATGCTGTAGCTCCAGATTCAAATTAAAGCTGCCTTGGGAAACTTTGTTTGCCAGCTGTGGAGGAGGAAAATGCCATTTAATCAGGCCAAGAGGCTCGGCCTTCATTAGGCATGTGCTTCTGTGGAGCAAACCTTGGTGTGCATATGGTGTTTTATGTCAGGCCAGTACCTATGTCTTGCAATGGGCCTTGGTATTGGGCCTTTGGACTCAGCCCAACTCGACACATTTGCCAGCTTGCTTGGCATTATATACCTTATCATTTGTGTCGAATGTGCATGCTTGTTCTTGCAACATATGCAAGTATATAAAAACGAATTTTTCTTAACCTTAACAACTGTACGTTTGCCATAGTTTCACTGTTTCTGCAAAATCGATGAGCAGGGGGACACTGACATCTGAGATTTGATTTTGTAGCTTGAAGATATTGACTGGGATGTATTTGGTAGAAGTGATGATCATATAGTGCCTTATCAAGGTGTTGAATTGTTGGCGGAATCTTCGGCTCCTGGTGATGCCCAAAAGAAGCCATGGCATGAATTGAAAAATGATGTCGGAAAGAACATTTGTAGTGGAGGTTTTCCCACTAAAGCTGTCCTTTTGGGGGAAGAAGCAACATATCCTCAAAATGGAAGCCTGTTCATACTAGAAGGATCACAGGCTCATACGCCCAATGTTGTAGTTCCTACATTATGTGATATTGAGAGCACTGCCAATACCATTGCTTTACCGTCTCACGATGGCAGAATCTTGGACTCTTGCCTTAATGAATCAAACTGTATGGCGAAGAGGAAGTTGCCCTTCTCAAGAGATCCTAGTCCAGGAACAAGAGTTTCGATAAACGAGAGCAAATCTTGCCTTTCATCATTCAATTGCGTGCGTCCAGATGTTACTGGTCTTTCTTCCCTGGAAATTGGCAAGAAGGCAGGAGACAATGACCTTGCCTACTATGACTGGCACGACATCAGCAATTTTGAGGATATCGACAAAATGTTCAGGTAGTTCCCAATTTTTTTTGCAGATCTTAATTCATGTGTCTGTCAAGTATTTAGACGTTCTATTATGATTCTGTTTTCATTTCCTATTATTATTATTATTATTTTTTGGAGAAACTGGGATTCTACATTTGGACACGATCATAATGGCACGGCAGATGAACTATCATGGTTCTCATCCTCTTCAAATACCATTTACGGATCAGAAATTGCTTCTGACCTGCGTTTCCAATCTCCAAGTTCAGAGTTGGGTGCACCACATGCTAAATTGGAATCTCATTGTCCAAATACGAACTTTTTACCCACAAATGTTCCAGATACAGTTGATCATAATAGTTCAATGTCGTCCAATTTTGCTGATTGGTTGGATACTGATGCTTCACTGAAGGCCAAGTCTGCAGGCAAGGAAAAGGTGACTGGAAAAATATTTGTTATTTGTTTGCTCATTTTTGGTGTTTTGCATATTTTACCTTTCTATATTCTGTTGCAGACACTTGATGGACAAAACGCTGTAGGGATTACCCAGATTAGCAATGACTATAGCCTGAACCTGAGAGATGCATCTGATGTGAAGGTAATACATGCACAGTTAGTTTGATAGAGTACCAAGATTGCATATGAGTTTACCTAGTTCAATAATTAAAATAAAATAGTAATATTTGTTCATTTTGAATAGGGATACATAATATGACAAATCCAAATATGAGTGCAACTCCGAGTGTTGTGTGCACAATGCGTGTGCTAGGATCGGTTAGGTTGAATGGGTTAAAGCTTCATAATATTTTGTTATGTATAATATAGTATAGAGTAAATATCAAAATATTACCTTTGTGTTTCAGCTTTTTTACCAAAATACTGCCTTTAAGTTCTAAAATAACAAAATTCTACCTTAATTTTCACTTTTCAATGTAACTTCAAGGTAGTTTTGTGAGAAAAATAGCTTATATTCACTGTTTTTATGGTAGCATTCTGATATTTTAGAACTTACGGGTAGTATTGTGCGAAAAAGCTGAAACATAAATGTAGTTTTTTTGATAATTTGCCTATATTATATATGCAATCTTGTATATGTTCATGGATACTCGATTGATGACACGTGCCAAAAGTAAGTTTAAATATTGACATCTCATTGAGACAATCTGCGTTTTTTTTGTTTAGCATCAAGCTTTCTCACTATGCTTAAACTGTTTACAGATATTTGTAATTTTATGTATCTTAGCTTTAGCTTCTGGCTTTGCCAATACGCACTAAAGAACTCTGCCTTTTTGTTTATGCATCTTATTGCTGGAATTATTATGTGCTACAACACGTTGCATAAGCTGTTGAGCATTTCCAATCATGGAGTTTATCATTACATGTTTGATTTTAACCTTTGTTGTATCATTGTTAGACCTTAAACCAGTCTTCTTTCACAATAAATATGCATGATTTAATTTTCGCAAACCATTGGAGATCAAGCCATCTTATCAAACCATTGAAGATTAAGTTATCTTACACGTTTTATCTGTTTACCATGAATAGGTAGAAAGCCAACAGTCTTCAGGAGACAAGAGAACAAAAATATCCCCAGATCTAATGCTTTTAGGCGTTGATGCCTCAGCTCCTCAAATACATTCTCCTAAGAAATTTTCACAGGAAAAGCATTTTGGAGGATCTTCTTCTTCAAGTTACATGACCAATTTAGATCCTCATATCCAGATAAAGTTTGGCCTTCCTGCACATCAACTTCCGTTTACACAAATTACTTCAAGTTTTGAACCTGAACAGGGAACCAACACTTCATCATCTTATAAAGTATCAGATCATGTTGTGAATCATCCCATCCAATGCCCAGATAGGTTGCCTGATCAATTATATATGCCTCAAGCTACTGCAGACAAGGAGGAAATAGATAAAATGTATCAAACACAGAAATTATGTGGTAGATTGGCTGCTGAATACTCACATCAGCCTGGTTGTCAAATCAAAGCTTCAGTTCAGACAAAGCTTCTTCAAACCAGAGATGATGCTGAACTGGAGGATGCAGGCTTACAACTCCCAATACTTGAGAGAGTTCATCCAACAGCACAGGAGAGCTCTGGCATGACATCTGTTTCTTCTGATAACATATCTGAAAATGTCACCAGTTTTCAGCAGCTTCAGGATGTATTGTATCAGGTACAATTAATTTTCTGTCTTAGAGCAACATATATGTGTACTTATGCATTTGACTGTGAACTATTGATTCATAGCTCCGATGTAGGTAGAAGCAACTAGAGCTTAAAAAGGAGAAGTATAAACTAGAATGTGATTTGTTAATGCAATTTCTACAGACATAAAATTTCGTCAGGCTCACATATCCCATGAGTAAAATATCTTATCTCTAATTGTGTATGGCTTGTCAAGTTTCTTAAGACTGAACCCGCATTGGGTATGACCTTAATACCCTTCTCGGTGTACTGGCATTTCATCTAAGGCCTCTGCTTATCCTGGGGCTAACATATATGAGGGAGTTGGCTTGCTACATAGATGATTAGTATGATTCTTGCAAACAGGGCTTTGTGACAAATTAACAAAGTATTTATTTTGGAGCTACATAAGAGTACACAGAAATTTATCATGCATCTTGATATGCACCAAAGTTGTAATCAATTTCAACGTGTTTTCTCATCTCACAGATACTACTTGCTAACAGCATGAGTAGTTGTTTTTGTTTGATTATCATAGGAAGTTGGAATTGGAAGCTGAACTTCAAAACACTTCATGTGGTATGTAATGGCAAGTAATTAAGCCATTCAAGTTCATGTGCTATTACCCTATATTCCATCTCTTCATTAGATTGATGAATAGCTACTTGTTTCTCAATGTTTCAAGAGACAGCAAGAGCAATGCAATCTCTTGCCAATGTCCTGTTATCTGATGGAGAATGTGGCTTATTATGCTATTATCATGAAAGGATGTTGTGGTCGATATCGCGATCCATCTTCATGAAAGCCTTTAAACAAGACTAACAAGTGCGTCTCAATGACTCTCAAATATGCCATGCGCGAGCTTAAGAAGCTTAATTCTTGTCTCAGTAAAATCTCACCTATACCCTAAACAAGCTAAGCATGAGGACAATCCTAAGCTTGTTTAAATACAATCAATTAAGCTCGAGCGTAATTGAGCTTCAACCGGCAAGGAATCAAGTTCTTTTAGAGCTTTGGTGTGAGCTCGTCAAAAATCTGTGTCATGTATGTTTATTTTGTGTGTACGTATCATTTGCCGATAGTTCTCACTTGTGCAAAAATCACGCTTCTCATTTCCAACTCCTTCCACCGTCAGTTTTGAACAAAAGATGTTAAAAAGGGAGGGAGGGAGGGAGGGAGGGGAATTCTATCAAAACTGTTGGGAGGGAGGGAGGGAGGGAGGGGAATTCTATCAAAACTGTTGGGACCTTCTCCTTTTATGCCTCCTGATTTTCGGGTTTTGGCTTAAGCTTTTGCTTGACAAAAATCCTTGATTCTATCAAAACTGATGAGACGTTCTCCTTTATTGCCACCTGATTTTCAAGACTTGGCTTAAGCTTTTGTTTGCTAATTAAATTTACGAACAGCTTAAAGCTTGGTCTACTTGGTTAACTTATTACTTACGAGCCTTACTTTTAAGGTGCTTCCATGATCCACCGCACAATGCTACTTGCAAATGGTATATTGGACCGGGTAGTAGTCATATAATTCAATCTTTTCACAAGTTGACTATATTTGTTTGTGATCTTCACTAAATCACCTTTTCCAACATATAGCTTAAATTGTAAAGCACTAGATTATGCACACGTTTTGTTTTTGAAGTAATTGGACTCATCTTTCTCAAAAGATCAAACACATACTTCTCTTTGAGAAAAAGCTGACCCGGCATGGAAGGATGGTTTCTTTTTCTTTTTTCTTTCTTTTTTTGGAGACTAGCACAGAAGGGTGAGTCACCTCGCTGTTTTTTATTAAAAGAAGTCTCATTGTCCCTAAATCTTTATTATCTTGATTGCTCGTGATAAACATAAATGAAAAGAATACTTTTCCAGTGATAGGATTTGAAAGCACACAATAAATCCAAATCTGTAAACAGGCATACTTGGATCCGATTCATGTAAGATCCAAACCTAAACCCGATAAACAATTTTGATTTGGACTTGGGTTTGGGTTGGAACCTCTTTTTTATTGGGTTTGAGTTGGATTTGGGTTTGCACTAAACTTGTGCAAGTGCCGGTTGAAATTGTTTTTTAAATAGAATATTCTATTTTCTTATTTGAAAATTGATAAATTTCATACTTTATCTTTTCGTCAATATTATAAAGCTTTGTTTTTTATAGCTTTGTCAACTAGATTATACTAGATTATTTAGAATATTATCATAATAAGCTTCAATTTAATAAGCATCATTTTGATTAGTTATTGCGTTTTTGGGTTTGTTATCAGGTGTATAAAGGTATAACCCGAATCCAACCCGATAAGGTTTATGGGTTGAAAATTCTCGATCTGAACAGGAAAATGTTGGAACGGTAAGATCAGGTTTTTTAGTTTTTGGGTATCATTTACAGCCCCAGATAAGTTGGATACTGTTGTAAGAGAAATTCATGATTTCTTAGCTGCAGCAAGTAGCAACCACACATGCTTCTAGAAAGATTTCATAAGTTTATAAATGGCCTTTAACACTTGGGTCACACCTTCCTCCACACACACACGCACATATACACAAAATTCCACAAAAAACACCCACAGCGCCTCCTTGCCAAGAAATTCAGAAGGTTGCTCCATAAGTCCGCCTCCCTCTTATGCATGACTCAAAAAAGTTCACATTTTTACATTATGGTCATGAAGAAATGTATCCTCACGCTAGATGTAATAGCCAATCAAGACTGGCAAACAAAGTAATAAAAACATTCACAAAGTTAAACTTTGTAATAGAGCAAATATCTGAACATATCATCGCCAAAAGTTTTTGCATGCTAAGTGAGCCTTTAGTCCCCGAAAATATGGATAGGACTGTTTGATAATCAGAAAGTACACCCTCATTCAGTGACTTGTGAGATGAAAGAGAAACATCGGTACTGTAGTCAATCTCAAGCAGTAATCATTTTTGCAAATTCTCAACCCGAATAAGATGTTGCTACTTGTACTGTATGAGTAATATATATCATAGGCAAAACAAAGAGGAGCAATGGTATATTTCAAGTTTGCATAAATACAAAATGAGAGGTCAGATGAAATTCACAATAGAAGTGCATCAATCTTTTATTGTAGTCAGAACCTAAGTATTGACCAGGAGGTTGAAAAGGGAGTTTTCTCAGCCATCTCTTGACATGTTAATGTCCTGTGTTTTGTTTGTTCCCATGGTCCTGGTTGGTTTTCTCTTGGCTATTGAGATTGCTCATTCCTTTAGTTGTTCCATAGCCTTCTATGCCGCCCACTATGTTTCCAGGATCACTATCACAGGAGATGACTGAGAAGAGGCATGAGTTTGACTGCTTGTGTTGTGTTGAGAAACCATTTGGCGAACCATAGAATTTGCTTGACTTGAATACCATGTGAAGATTAAGTTTTTAGAGAGAATTACAGGCAAGAAAATGACAGAACATGTAACATCAGAAAAATAAAGTTGTGTTGGCTGTTCATATTCTGTGGGGGTATATATCAAGGTTCAAGGTTTCATATGAAACCGAGACATTTCATCTGTTATACCAGTTCCGATGGGGACTGAGACGAAACTGGCCGAAATTCTTGATTTTGCCCAAAAATCCTACGAACTAAAAAAAAAAATCCAAAATTGACCACAGATTGTGCATGCTCTCCTAAGAGCCAAATATTAAGAAATTTGAGTAAAATCAAGCAAAAGTAAATGGAAATGAAAAAAATTTCCTTTAAATCACCGTCGTTGCCATGAAAAAAGGAATCAAGGGGGAGAAATAAAGAGTACATGATATGAAGAGATCGTGAGATCGTTGTTGCCATTGCTTTGAGATCGAGATTACCGCCGTTACTGATTCAAGATCAAGATTGATTTTGAGATTGGTTGAAATTTTTTCTTTTAACAACAGCTTCTATCTCAAGTTCGCCGCTGTCGTCATCTTGATCTTATAATGAGAGAGAGAGAGAGAGAGAGAGAGAGAGAGAGAGAGAGAGAGAGAGAGGCAACGAGTGGGGGGTGAGATTATATAAACTAGGTAGCGGGTTAGGTCATGGGTTAGGTCTAGGGTTAACATGTAGATAAGTAGTGGGTTTAGATTATATGTTTAAATTGTTAGTGAGTTTTGGCTTAAAAAATTTCTACAAATATATATACAAACATTGGTTAAATGTTTCTATGGACGTGCACATGAAAAATTACATGTGCACGTCCAACTAAGTGACTCGGTTTGCTCTAATTAATTTTCTTGTGTATATTCAATTAAGTTACTTGATTTTCTCTGTTTAATTGCATGAAACAGTGTTTTGGGTGTAATGATTAATTAATGAAAACTATAGCTCAATGGGCCGGTTTCATTTTGACTTAATCCGAATTAGTTATAACCTAATGCTTTAACTCTATTCATCATCAGATAGATGGTTGTTTGCTTCATTAATCAGGTGGTATGGTTTTGTTTAATTGTGGAGGGCCGATTGTAATTTATTTTGGACGGCGGCAAATCTTATCACCTGTCGCTTGATGAAAAATCTTTGGTTTAAATATTTGTTTGAAGGAAGATGGCTCAAACTCTTGTTTTTCATCTCTTCGTGCCGCCTTAGACTAGATGATTGCTCAACTTCATATGGTACGAATTTTTTGAAAAAAATTTGATTGCTCACACTCTTGTTGATTGCATATAAATTTGAATATTGCTCTTCTTCTTCTTCAAACTCCTGAAGAGATATTTTAATTTTTTAAAAGTTTTCAAAAGTTTTTTATAGCCGAAAAAACTATGAATACATTGTCTTTGTTCTCATTAGGCAGCAGTTCATCTCCTCCTTAGCGATGGGTGAACTAAGCAACTCCTCACGACACTCGATGGCTACGAATACTGCAGTAATTTTACTGTGCTATTTATACTGAGTAACTCCTAACGGTTATGATTCTAAAGCTTCATCTGCGGTAATTCGTTTGAGGTAATTCTTCTCCTTAGTGACTACAAATACTGAGCAACTCCTCATTAGCAGTTACGAATACTAAGATTCCTCCTCACGGTGACGATTTCAAAGCTAACTGCGGTATTTTTTATGCTTACTACGAACTTTTCATGTGATCTATTTCAATTTATAACTTGACAATAATTCTAATCGTTCTAATCAAGCAATGTATAGAATCCAAACTTTAATGATAAATGCAATATTGTTATTCTTCGACATATTTAATTTTTTATTGATTAAAATATGATTTAATTATGCTCTAAACTACGATTAAGTAATTAATTATTTGATTATGTGATTTTAAATTCATAAGACAATTATTTTATTTATATTTCTATAGCAAATGGATGAGAATGTAACATCTGAGCATGATCAACAGACATAAAATCAAAACAAAACAATTGAATGGATCATTATAAATATGCTCTCACCATATGAAGTTGTAGAGCATGTGAGCATAGATGAGGGTAACCTATTAGAAGATGTTGTAAATAGTGAAAATGGAATGAAAAATCAAAATGTTACTGAAATTGATGAAGGCATCCCACATATTGGCATGCGCCTTTCCACTGCAGAAGAAGCTTGAAATTTTTATGATATATATGTAGAAAATGAAGGAGGGTTTTGGTAAATCTAGTAGTGTAAAAGGAAAAGATGGTACTACCTCAAGGAGGCTTTATGTTTGCAACAAAGAATGATTTAAAAGCTTAAATGATAAAAGAGAGGTCAGGGGAGATCAAGCAACGAAAAAAATTGAGGGAAATGGTTGTATGGCTCGAATGACGATTCATAGAATCGACAATGGAATTTGGATCATCAAATTCTTTGATGTGATTTACTAAAAATCCCATCCAAGGTCCAGTTATTACGGTCACATAATAGATCATATTTGGATGTAAATTGTAAGAGTTTAGTTGATCAGTTTCGTAGTTGTGGCACGAGACCTGCAAAGATTGCAATGCTTCTTAATGCAACACGTAGCGATGTCAATATTATTACGTAGCAATGTATTGATCATTTGAGAGTTAAAAAGAAAAACAATATCGGACGTGAGCGCATTACTACACTTCACCAATTTCTTACCAGGCAAACTAGAGATTATTAGGTTTATTAAGCTATTGACTATGGTGAAGATAATGTTTGTAAGAGTATATTTTGGGCTGATGGATGGGTTAGGACATCTTATCTACAGTTTGGTTACATCGTTTTGACGCTACATATACAATCAATAGCTTCTTGTTGCTTATTGCACCTTTTACCGATGTGAATCATCATATGCAATCTACTTTATCTGGATGTGATCTTTTTACTGATGAGAAGGAAGACGCCTTTGTATGACTATTTGAAATTTGGTTAAATTGTATGTGAGGTAAAGCACCTGGAGCGATAATCACTAATCAAGATCAATCAATTTGTAATGCAGTCAAGGGAGTTTTTTCAAATACACGCCATATATTGCATGGCATATCAGCCTTCAAGTTGATGCTCATAAGCATATGAGCATCTACGTTCTTTGCGTTCTTACAGACCTGAATTTGATGAAGATTATAAGAAATGAATTAAAAGAGTTAAATCATTGAAGAAGTTGAGAGATGTTGGGTGATATTAAATGATAAATAAAAAAATTTAAGGAACCATTAACTAATAAACAAAGAAATGAAATGAAAGCATGGATGTGGCTACAGATTATGCAAGACAAAAGACATCATTGGATTGAGCTGTACTTAAAAGATACTTTCTTTGCAGGTATGAAAATTTTATTTTGATGCATATATTTAAAAATTACATCGTCAAAACAAACTGATCATATGTTATTTCTTTTTTGTTTGGATGATCATATGTTATTTCTTTTTTATTCGGGTGTAGGCTTGAAGTAAGCCAAAGAAGTGAAAGCATGAACTCATATTTCGATGGTTATGTAAATTCTATGACCACTTTGTATGAGTTTATTGATCAATATGATAAATCGTTGCAATTTCAAAGAAAGGAGGAGAGGTAAGATACATTCTATTTGAGGACCAAGCTTGATTTTCGGGTGCATGAGTTAGAGGTTCACGTTGCAAATGTTTACACTAGAAACTTATTCTTCATCTTTCAAATTCAGTTCAAAAACATTTTTTCCATTGTCGGCATGAAAGAGTGAGCACTGAAGGTGACACGAACAAATGTAATGTTATTAGTAGGATTGACGGATTGGCGGAAAAAGTACCATGCATTATGTACAATGCAATATGTCTACAGAAAAGTTCATATGTAGTTGTGCAAAGTTTGAGACTGAATGGATGCGTTGTACACATATTTTATACATCATGAAACAAAAGTTTGATATGTAAACCATTCCTGATAGATATATTTTGTCAAGTTGGACACTAAATGCAAGGCATAACACACCGAGTCTTGGGTGCTATTCGACAAACATAAACAATGTTGCGTCTAAATCAAATTACTCGACTTCAATCTTGAAGCTTTCGTGCATCATGTGATAAAATCATGGAGGTCGTGTCAAGAGATGTACATCTTTATGATGTTGCAATGGAGTTAACAAAAAGTTTTTGAGAACAGCATAAGTCGAGTGAGTTAACAAAAAGTTTTTGGGAGCAGCATAAGATGAGTGATGAAACACCATGATTCTACTGATCCAGCTGCTCATGAGGGCGTTTAATTTACCTACCACATTGTATCTACCACATTGAATTGGTACATACTAAAGTTATTATTCATGATCCTACAGAAGCAAAAACTAAAGGCCGACCACGCTTCATGGATTTCATAGGGAATACAAGCATCGCAAGTTGCAGCTCAATCAAGAAAAAGAACTTATAGTATACGTGGATAAAAAGGTCATGACATGAGAAACAGTAGTATGAACAAAATTAGATCTACTAGAAAGAAGGTATGTTTGTTATATTATCCTTTTTAAATAAATGCTATTGTATATTAATTTAACTCTAATGCCTTTTATTTTTTTAGGGAAAATCTTCACAGGAGGCACATACACATATATGGACTTGATTAGAAAATATTTCTAAAAGTATAATTTTTTAATTTTACCAAACCTGTTCGATTATATAATAAAGCTAATAATTGAACATAATCACTAAGCATATATTACCACTGTAGGTTAACGTTTGCATGAGAATGGATCTGATTTACGAACTACTGGTATGGTTCGAGATAACGATGCTGCTGACTTTGAATGGAGATAGTGTTGATGTGAAATTTGGATTTTGACAACAATGAGCTTTCTCCTAAAATACAAGAAAAATGTTGCTCTTTTTTATGCGTTTAAGCTTTGTAATAAAAGTTTTCTTCATTGGAACTTATCAAAATTATGGATAAAAAGTTATCATATTCCTTGAATTGTAATGGAAGCTTTGTAATAAAAGTTTTCTTTGTACAGATTGTATTATTTAATGTTTATGTAAATCATTTGACATGGCATCAATTTGGATTTGTTTGGATTAGTAGAATGGTACTTCTTTCAGTATTATGTTCTTATAAAGAGAGACATTGTGTGCTTTGTTTGCTTTCTTCAATCAGTTTTGGTTTCTCTGATGTTCATAAAGCAAAAAAATAAAAGAAGCCATTTTTGCAGACTTGAGGATAGGGTGTTTGGGTGCATGATACTATTAGACATTATATGCCAACTTGGATATAAATAGAGGGCAGGGAAGTGTAGCAAACACTTGGACATTTCTGATCTAGTGAGCAAAGTGCTTTGAAGATGAGATATGGTAGCTGTGTTTATATAGGCCAACTCAATTGTTTTGGATTGTAGCATACTTGTATCATATGAAGTTGAGCAATCATCTAGTTTGAGGCAGCATGGAGAGATGTAAACAAGAGTTTAAGCAATCTTCCTTTAAAAAAATATTTTTTTTCCAAAGATTTTTCATCAAAATAAGCAATCTTCCTTCAAAAGATATTTAAACCAAAGCTTTTTCTTCAAGCTGCAGGTGAGATACAGCCATCACCCAAGAAAAATTACCATCCGCCATCTACAATTAACAATCCTTACCACCTGATTAATGAAGCAAACCGTCGCCTGATGGTGAATGGAGTTAAATCATTAGACCATAATTAATTCGGGCTAAGTAAAAAACGAAACGGGCCTATTGAGCTGCAGTTTTCTTTAATTAATCAGTCATACCCAAAATATAGTTTCATGTAATTAATTAGAGCCAACCGAGTCACTTAATTGGACGTGCACAATTAATTTTCATGTGCACGTGATAGATCCTAGGGCTTGTACGAGGGAAAAATAAGGATTTGGGAGAAGAAATTAGGAGGAAAAGAGAATATTTCTATTAATTTCAGATCTGAAATAAAACAAGATAAGCCCTGATTCGAGATGGGGAGATCTCCTAGCCTTCTATTCGAGGGGAAAGCTTAATCCTCCAAAGTAGACACCTTGGTCCAGGGTTTTCATTCACAAAATAAGCATGGAGAAAACAATTATGGCTGGCCACTACTAATAACCCCCAAAACTGTAGATCTGCAAAAAGACCTCCATAATCTCCAAAATTGCATAAAACCCCACAAAGTCACAAGTTTGCCCCTGAAGCTCTTGCGTGCCTCCTTCGTTGATAAGTGATAGTCATATCAGTACTCCCCCAAAAGAGCCACCTCGTCCTCAAGGTGAAAATCGGAAAACTGCTGTCGGATCACCTCTCGAGGTTACCAAGTAGCATCATAATCTGGTAGTCTGCACCACCTGATCAGCACCTCCTGCACCCCAGCTGAACTCTGACGAACTCCTTTGACCTCATGTGGCTTCAGCAATACCTCCATATCCTCGGTCAGGGTGGGTGGAAGAGTAAGGGACAAGGTGTGATCTCCAATAGCTCGTCGCAGCTGGGACCGTGGAACACTGGGTGAATAGAGGACGTAGAAGGCAACTGTAGACGATATGCCACCTTCTCAATCTTAGCCGTCACCTCAAAAGGTCCATAGTAGCAAGCTGCCAGCTTCTCGTTGCTCCTTCGTGCCACTGTCTTCTGTCTGTACGGCCTCAACTTCAAATACAACTTATCGCCTACAGCAAAATGCACATCTCTCTTATGCATGTCTACCTTGGTCTTCATGATTTGCTGTGCCCTCAATAAATGTTGCTTCAGCTCCTCTAGCTGTCTATCCCTCTCCTCCAAATGCTCCTCCACCTGAGACACATGACTCATACCCGACTGTTATGTATCAAAGGGGGAGGGTCACGTCCGTAAAGAATACGAAAAGGAGTGCTCTGCGTCGCTGAGTGGAGGAGGTATTGTACCAGTATTCAGCCCACGTCAACCACTTCGTCCACTGCTTCGGCGATTCTGATGCAAAATACATCAGATAGGCCTCCACGCTCCTGTTTACTCCCTCCGTCTGGCCATCAGTCTGTGGATGGTAAGCCGTGCTCCTCAAAGTGGTGCCCTGCACCTTGAATAATTCCTTCCAAAAACTGCTCAGGAAGACCTTGTCACGGTTAGATACAATGGAGGCTGAAAACCCGTGCAATCGAACTACCTCCCTCATGAAGGCGGTAGCTACCGTCACCGATGTGTATGGGTGCCGCGGAGGAATGAAATGGGTGTACTTGCTGAGGCGATAGACCACAACAAGTATGGAAGTGAACCCCTCTGACCTCGATAACCCCTCAATGAAATCCATGCTAATGTCCTCCCAGACTTTCTCTGGCAAGGCTAATGGCTGAAGTAATCTTGTAGGGGCCATCATCAGATATTTGTGACGTTGGCAGCCGTCACACTCTGGTACTAGGTGGGCGATATCCCTCTTCATCTCCGGCCAATACAGCTCCCTTGCCATCCTCCTGTAAGTCTGCTGCACTCCTGAATGACCTTCCACCGAACTACCATGTAACTCCTTAAAGATGTTGGGCATATGTGAAGATCCCCGCGGTAGCACCAACCGTCCCCTGATATAACAACCTTTGCTCACTCAAAGTGTACCCTGGATGGTCGGCAGATCCCCGCTGCAATGCCTCTCATATGGCCATCAATCCCTCATCTGCCTCAATCTCTCGCGCCAGAGGCTCCCAGTCTAGCAATACTGGAACAGAAATGGCCGCCACCTCTGCCACCTCCTCCCTGCAAGACAAGGCGTTGGTTGCCTTGTTCTCCAAGCTTGGCCTGTACTGAATCTTGAACTGATAGTGTACCAACTTGGACAGCCACTTCTGATGCTCTTCTGTAACCATGCGCTGCTCTAGAAGGTACTTCAGGCTCCGTTGATCCGTCCGCATCACAAACTTCCTCCCCAATAGGTAAGGCCATCACTTCTGGATCGATAAAACGATCGTCATCAACTCCCTCTCATACACGGACTTCATCCGTGCTCTAGCTGACAACTGACTAAAGAAAACCACCGATCGCTGATCCTGCATCAGCACTATCCCAAACCCATATCCGGATGCATCCGTCTCCACCATAAAAAACCTACTGTAATCAGGCAAAGCTAGCACGAGCACTGTCTTCATAGCCTGCTTCAGGGCCTCGAATGCCATGGTCGCCACATCGCTTCAATGGAAGCTGTCTTTCTTCAATTGCTCCGTCAACGGCCAAGCAATAGTGCTGTATTCCTGGACAAACTTCCTATAATATCCCGTCAGGCCTAAAAACCCTTGCAATCCCTGTAAGATCGTGGGACGAGGCCAATCCACCATGGCAGCAATATTCGACCTATCCGCCGCTACCCCTCAGCTGACACCACGTGGCCTAAGTACTCCACCTAGAATTGCCCGAAGAGGTACTTCTTCCTGTTGGCGTATAATTGATGCTCCTGTAGCCCCTGCAGCACCACATGTAAATGCCCCACATACTCCATAGTACTGCTGTAGATGAGGATGTCAAAGAACACCAGTACAAACCTCCGCAAGTATGGCTTAAAGACATTGTTCATCAATGCCTGGAATGTCACCGGGGCGTTGGTCAGCCCAAAAGGCATGACCAAAAACTCGTAGTGTCCCCTATGCGTCCTAAACGCCGTATTGGGAACATCTGCTGCCCTCATCCGTATCTGATGGTACCCTGGTTTTAGATCTATTTTCGAGAACACTGCATCTCCATGCAGCTCGTCAAGCAACTCATCGATAACTGGAATGGAAAATTTATCGGGCACCGTCTCCTTGTTTAGGGCTTGGTAGTCAACGCAGAAACGCCATCTTCCATCCTTCTTCACGAGCAGGACCGGGTTAGAAAAAGGAATCACACTCGGCTGTATCACCCCTGCCTGCAACATCTCCTCCACCATCTTCTCAATCTTGTCCTTCTGCACCTGAGGATACCGGTAAGTACGCGCGCTAATAGGGGAAACTCCCTCCATCAGGACAATAGCATGCTCATGGTCTCGTGGCGGTGGGAGACCATGCAGAGTCTTAAAAACCTCTCCAAAATGGCCAAGCAACTCCTCTAACTCGGGCACTAACTCAGGCTTCCCCGGCTCTCCATCCCCTGCTACTGATAGGCCCTGGAACTCCATCAAGAATCACCCTCCTGTAGACTGCAGTGCTCTGGTCATGGCTCTGTAAGAAAATCGTGAGCGGCATAGGCTGTGATCTCCCTGCAACACTACAATCCGCCCATCCTCCTGATACTCCAATCTGATTAACCCCCAGTTGGTCTTCGTGTCCATGAGGGTCTGTAACCACTTCATCCCTAGGATGATGTCTATACTACCCAGCTCCAGAGGAAGAAAGTCAGTTATAATCTGAACCCCATGTATCGTAAGGATCAGTCCCCTGCATATGCCACTACTCTGTGCCAACTGTCCCCGTTCCTAGCACCACGCCAAACATGCTTATATCACCGATGTCCTGCCTCAGTCTCTCCACTAATCGACGTGAAATGAAGTTGTGGATAGCCCCACTGTTGACCAATACCGTCACCTCCAACTCTGCCACCTGCCCCAACAACATCATGGTGCAGGTAGTAGTGACCCTACCACAGAGTCGAGGGACACCTCTGCCAGATCCAAGTGTGGATGCTCCTGAGCCTCTTCGTCATCAGCCTCTAACTCTGTCTCGTCCTCTCCATCGTCCTCGTCAGCTACTATAGTATCTGTAGCATACGGTCGTCGCACCGGTGTCCAGGGGAAAACTTCTCATCGCATTTGAAACACAAACCCTTGGCTCTCTTCCTTCGTATCTCTGCCTCGGTCATCTGCCGTACCTGTCCCGCTGGCCATGCCACGGCCCCACTCTCCCTGCTGAATCTTGCCCCCCCGGCTGGTGCCCCTCATGTTGTTACCGCCTTCGACCCTCCTGCAGCCTGCGGGTGACTGCCCCCGAAAAGATGATCCTCCCCAAGGCCTACAGGCCTCCTCTCCTGGTCCAACATATCTTCCATAATCCTGACCAAACTCATGCAAGCTCGCAGACTCGTCAGTCCATGGGCCCTCACCTCGGATCTGATAGCCGACTTCAACCCCTTCATGAAGTTCCCCTCCAGCGACTCTCCCGACACTCCGTTGATCCGGCTGTCCAACATCTCAAATTTCTTGATGTAATCCCTCACGGCCCCATCCTGCCTTAGCGCATACAATCTCACAAACGCACTGCCCGCCTGTACCTCTTCAAATCTCTCCATCAAAAGTCTAGTAAACTCCTCCCACATGTGGAAAGGCTGGTTCTGCTGCGTCTATCAATACTATGACAACGCTTTCCCCTCCAAGCAGACCCCAACGACTCTAAGCCACTCCTCTGGTATCATAAATACCTCAAAGTACCTCTCAACCTTGTACATTCATGAATCGGGGTCCTCTCCTTCGAAGATAGGCATCTTCATCTTTCTGACCCGATTTTCCTCAGAAAACCCCCCGGAGCTCCTCTACCATGCTGGTAATCATGTTGTCGAAAAGGGGGTTGACGGGGTACACCATACCAATAGCCTCCATCTCCACCATGCTTCGTGCCGCCTCCCTAACCAGTCTCACCTTCTCCGTACTCTCCTCGATCATCCTTGTGGTACTGATCATACTCCTCGAACTCCGCTTCGGGTCCTTGGGGTCCCCCATCACAGTAATCAGCTTTCCAAGCACCCCGGTGACCCTCAAACACCTCGACGAAGCCCCTTCGAAGGCTGTTCCCCTGCTGCAGGTGCGTCGGATGCCCCCGGGCTGTCGGTGTCCTGTGGCGTCACCTTCAGGACCCCCGCGGCCTGTCGGAAGGCCCGCCTGGCCTGGGCGGGTCGTTGGACCCATCTGGAGGCCCCGACGGGTCGCCAGGGCCTCGCGGCCTCCCTGGCGGGTGGCCAGGGGGCCGAAGGCCATATCATCTTCGATTTGACGCCTCCGCGTACCGATCTCCCCCATAATTGTTGTAGGGGTTTTGGTTGCACTCCTTCGCCTTCGTACGAGTTGAGATCTTCATCATCTGTCACCTGATCTGCATCCGAAAGAAGTCCTTTGCGATGTGGATCCCTCGTCTCCTTCCCTTTCACCAAAGCTCCCTCTTTTCTTCTCTGATCTAGGGTTTCGATCTGTTTTGGATCCTTCTGCTGCGACAAGGCATCAATCTTCAGATTGGTTTGCTCTAAGGCCTCCATAAGTTGCGAAAACCTCAGATCCAACTTACCCTTTTACTCATTGGCGATCTTCTTAATTACTTCATGGATTTTGACTTTGAACTTCGCCAACTTCTCTTCCAATGCTTCCACCTTGTCATTCGGCCTCGTATTCGCCATGAATCGACCGCTCTGATACCAGCTTGATAGATCCTAGGACTTGTATGAGGGGAAAATAGGGATTTGGGAGAAGAAATTAGGAGGAAAAGAGAATATTTCTATTGATTTCAGATCTGAAATAAAACAAGATAAGCACCGATTCGAGATGTAGAGATCTCCTAGCTTTCAATTCAAGGGGAAAGCTTAATCCTCCAAAGTAGACACATTGGTCTAGGATTTTCATTCACAAAATAAGCATGAGGAAAACAATTAGGGCCGGCCACTACTAATAACCCCCAAAACTGCAGATTTGCAAAAAGACCCCACTAATCTCCAAAATTGCATAAAACCCCCCTAAAATCACAAGTTTGCCACTGAAGCTCCAGTGCGTCTCCTTCACTGATAAGTGATAGTCGTATCAGCACGTCAGCAAGAACATTTAACCATCTAACATATATTGGGAGTTTTCATGTGCGAATTTTTTACACATACCCTCGTGCGAAAAGATTTTTATCTTTTTATGAGTTTTTTTCAAATTTTTTTCATGATTTAATTTATACATTAATATACCCTAGGAAAAATAATGTGTGAACACTAGGGGGATTTGACTCTATCAAGGCATTACAAATTTAACTATTTTAAAACAATGAAACTTCTTAACGTTTTGATCGAGTAGCAAATAGAGAGGATTTTTATGATTTTTTGTGTAGGTGTGTGTATTAATATATGTAGAACACATCCAACGGTTTGGATCTTTAAGAAATATAAACAAATCTTTTCTTGCAAGGTTTTTACATGGAGGTCTTTTTGCACATGAATATTTCCACACACAATGGATTATGGATGTACGATGACATCACATGATCGGTTTTCCTGTGCTGTCAGCGATTTAGGGGGTTAAATTTTTTTTGCAATGTGTTCTACAACTTGTTGGCTACATTTTCACCAATTTTCAAGTAAATCCAATACTTTTTGAGCATACATCCATGCATTTCAAAAAGATTGCGTTGACAGTTTCAGAAATTGAGTGGTATTTTTGAAATACATGGATGGAGGCTAAAAAAGTGTTGGATTCACTTGAAAATTGGTGGGAATGTATCCAACAAGTTATAGAACACATTGTAAAAAAATAAAATAAAATAAAATAAAAACCTTTTTGACCCCCAAAATGCTGGCAGCATAAGAAAATTTCCAGTGCTGTCAGCACACATCAATATTCCTCTAAATATATGGATTCATGTAGATTAGGTGGCACCTGATCTAATAGATCAGGTGCAAGACACAAAAAAGAGGGCCCCATGGAAAGTACAAGCCCATGTGTGACTTCTACTTTCCAACTTTATGTGTCTTAACACCTGATCTATTAGATCAGGTGCCACCTTTTTTACATTATTCTCATATATATATATGTATATATCTATCATATATTTGACAACCTTTTTTGAATTCTAGGGCTGACTAGGACAAGATAAAGAGTGGATATGATTTGATCTTGGTAAATCAATGGTTGAGATTGGATTTTGTGAAAATTTTAGTGGGAAAACTTAAATTTTAGGGGGAAAAGTGCATTGAGAACCAAAACTTTGAAATTAAAAGTGTATTGGGAAAGATTGTGGAGATTAAATTTTTGGGGGAAAAGTATCTTGGGAACTAAAACTTTGAAATTAAAGTGTCTTGGGAAAGATTGTGGAGAAACATGATCCATTAAATTAAACAAAGTAAAAAAATTTAGCGGAACAACAAACTACTGTAAAAAAATTGAAGTTAATACAGTCACCGAAAAATACCCTGATATTTGTTGTTCCGCGCCGAATGCGCCCGCTAAATTTTTTACGCTAATTTGTTGTTCCGCGCCAAAGGTGCCCGCGACGAATTTGTTGTTCCGCGCCGAATGCGCTCGCGCGTTGTTCCGCGCCAACAAACAGCGCCTGCGCCGAAAGCGCCCGCTCAATTCTTATGCTAATTTGTTTCGCGCCAAACGTGCCCACGCCGAATTTGTTGTTCTGCGTCGAATGCGCTCGCGCGTTGTTCCACGCCGAATTTGTTGTTCCGCTAAATTTTTTACGCTAATTTGTTGTTCAGCGTCGAAGGCGATTGCGCCGAATTTGTTGTTCCGCGTTGAAGGCGTCTGCGTCGTATTTGTTGTTCCGCGCCGAAGGTGTCCGTGCCGCTAAATATTTTTACGCTAATTTGTTCTTTTAAATTTTAGCTGTGGAAATAATTTTTTGGGAAACAAATATTTTTAGGGTTGACTATGACAAGATAAAGAGTGGCTGTGATTCGATCTTGGGAAATGGAAGGTTGCGATGAAGCTTTGAAACCATGAATGTGAGCTTCGAAATTTGGTCCAACTTTGGAATTTGGTCCAACTTTGAAATGAAGGGAGCTTTGAAACCATGAATGTGAGCTTTGGAATTTGGTCCAGCTTTGGAATTTGGTCCAACTTTAAAAGCAGCCAGTGAACTTGTTTCAAGATGGGCGCCCGCGTCGGAGGATGTGCCCGCGCCGGAGGCGGCCACTAAATTTTTAACACTCATTTGTTGTTCCGCGCCGAAGGCGCCTGTGCCGAATTTGTTGTTCCGCGCCGAATTTTCCTGCGCCGAATTTGTTGTTCCGCATGAAAGGTGCCCTTGTCGTTAAATATTTTTACGCTAATTTGTTCTTTTAAATTTTAATAATTTTTTTGGGAACAAAGATTTCGTGAGGAAAATCTTACATGAACCGTGCCCGCAGGCACTTGTTCTGCGCCGATGGCACACGCGCTGAATTTGTTGTTCCGCGCTGAAGGCGCTCGCGTCGAATTTGTTGTTCTACGCCGAAGGCGACCGCGCCAAATTCTGCGCCGAATTTGTCTGCGCCAAATTTGTTGTTCCGCATGAAAGGCGCCTGTGCCGTTAAATATTTTTACGCTAATTTGTTCTTTTAAATTTTAATAATTTTTTGGGAACAAAGATTTCGTGTGGAAAATCTTACATGAACCGTGCCCGCAAGGACGGGTTTTTTGCGCTAATTTGTTGTTCTGCGCCGAAGGCGCCTGCGCTGAATTTGTTGTTATGCGCTAATTTGTTGTTCCGCGTCGAAGGCACACGCGCTGAATTTGTTGTTCCGCGTCGAAGGCACACGCGCTGAATTTGTTGTTCTACGCCGAAGGCGCCCGTGCCAAATTTGTTGTTCTATGCTAATTTGTTTTTCCACGCCGAAGGTGCCCGCGTCAAATTTGTTGTTCTGTGCCGAAGGCGTCCAGGCCGCTAAATATTTTTACGCTAATTTGTTGTTCTTTAAATTTTAATATTTTTTGGGGAACAAAAATTTCACGGTGGAAAATGAACCGTGCCCGCGGGCACGGGTTATGACTAGTGTGTGTGTGTATATATATAGAATAATGGGTATCATACGCCGTATGAGAGAGGGTCTCATATACACTCTCACATAAAGGGGGTGGGTACAACCAACTACAAGCTCATGTGGGCTTTTACTTGGTTGCTTTATGTGAGAGGGCATATGAGGCCCTATCTCATACGGCGTATGATACCCATTATTCTCATACACACACATATATTGAAATTTTCCCATGCATTTCCCGTGCAAAGTGTTTATTATTATTTTTGAATTTTCTTTCATGTTTCACTCCGTACAATTATACTCTGCAAAAAATAATGTGATTTGACCATCGATCAAGTTATTACGGAAAGTTACATTGTTCTTAAATCATTAAATTTAGTAACTGGTGGATTGAGGGTTAAATCCACATAGGGTTCTCCTGTTATTTTTTCTCGGGTATATAATTGTATGCGTTAAACATAAAAAAATTTGCAAAATTTTTTTTAATAAAATTTTTCGCATGGGCTTCTCGTGCGAAATTTTTGCACGGGAAGCTATATATAATATATATAAATCTGAAACTGAAACTTAATTGAAACTAGTGAAACATGTCGAAACCAATTGTTTTTAAAGGGAACAAAACCAACACCAAACCCAAGTTCTCTAGCCTTGGTATCTATCTCTGTGTCATGCATCATCGATTTAAAGGGCAATCAGCAACGATATGACCAAGATGCCCTTGTTGGTTTAGTGCACATCTAACATTATCTTTTATAGGATGTAGCCTAGTGCACTCGAGATTTGAACCCTGCACCTCATGCCTCCTGTAAAGAGGCTTTACCATCGTGTTATAGTGCCTACTAAGAACCTATAAATGCAAACATTTTGATGGGGTATCATGTATATAAGTAATTGCACACACATCTATACATCTAGGTATTTTTATCACTGTTGTATAATGGGTTCTTATCAAAGTCTAATAAACTAGAAACTTTGCTTCTACTGTACTTGAATTTTCCTTGCATATCTTACTATACATAACCCAAAAGGGGTTTCAATTCTTCTGCATAGCAGGGTTCTATGTGGCATGTGCAACCTGCCAGCTGGCTAGCTGAAAACAATTGGCGTCATTTCCCCTTATTTCCTGGAAAGGCGTGCCCACATGAACACAGCTACGAGTAGGTAAGTTAAAAGGGAAATGGCATGCCCCAGGGAAAAAGAGAGAGTAGGGATCTCTGGAGTTTGTTGTGAACCGTTGCAAAGCATACTTTTACAAATATACCCATTTTAAATAAATTTATTGTAAATCCAAGTGCATTTACAATTATATTTATACCATAATTTATTTCAAACAATTCTAAAAGAAATCCAAGATGCAATTTTAGAGAAGATCAAAATATATCTAAATTTAATCTCATACAGTAATACCACAAATATGCGTTTAAGTTACAATAACATGCAAAGAAATATTTTTATGTTTTATGATATTAGAAAACAATCAATATAATATTTTTGTGTATATATAAATTTCGGTAAATTTCATAAACTAGCCTTATTTTATTGACATAGGGGTACTGATTCCTCTTAATCTAAGAAACCAACAGAAACTATCCCGGAACATACCCATGAACAGGAGGTCATTGTTAGGATCTAACAAAAGATACGATTTTTATAGAGAATAAAGTAACAAGAACTAGATATTTGAACACAAAAGAGGTGTGTTCTCCTTCCAAGACGTCAAAGAGGACGTCCGCACTCGTCTACCTATGAAATCACACAAAACATCAATAATCAAGCATGCGTAAACAAGCGACGGCTAGCCCCTATAAATAAAAGAAACTAGGGTTACTTGGCTAATGGGGGCGTGCGCATGGGCTAGGACCGGCGGTTATGGGCCTTGACCCGCGGCGGCTTGGGCCTTGACCCGCGGCGGCTATGAGCCTAGTCCTGCGGGTTTAACATTACTCCTCCCCCTGAAACTCCACCTTGTCCTCAAGGTGGTGCATGAAAGTACCGACGGTGCTACTCCGAGTGAGAGTCGTCTTTCCCTCCGATCCCTTCATCATCCACGTCATCATCCACGTTTACCTCCGCTATCAACACTTGCAGCTTACGACTCACACATCGGTGTCCCGGAGTGAAGCGCTCGTCACATCTGAAACATAGCTCTTTTTGCCTCTTCTCCCTCATCTCCGCATCGGTCATCCTTCGGAATTGGCCCCCAGCTGGGGGTGGGTTGTTCGGTTCCACCGTCTTCTCAAGCCCCATCTGATCTGCCTCAGTAGTGACCCCCGCTCCGCCGGCTCCAGTCGAGGTGTCCCGCTGTATCTGTCCACTGCCGTTGCTCCCGTCTCTTCTATCCTCAGTCCGGGAGTTCTCTACCATCTGTGCCATCTCGATGACCTCTGAAAGCCCCCGAGGCTTATAGGGCCTCACTGCCGCTCGAAGACTGGGTCGCAGCCCCTTCAAGAAAGTTCCCTCCAGCGACTCGTCCGACACACCATGTACTCGTCCTGTCAGCGTCTCAAATCTCTCGATGTACTCCCGCACCGGATCCTCCTGCCTGAGGGCATACAGCTGCTCGTGTAGGTTCCCCAGACGGGGGGGGTCTCTAAACTTTTCTAGCACAAGGTCCTTCAGCTCCTCCCAGCTACGGATCTGCTGCCTCATCTCCTTTCACTGGAACCACCCCAAGGCTCTCCCCTCCATGCAAATGGCTGCCGCCTCTAGCTTTTATGCCTCGGTCATGTGGTGTGCCGCGAAGTATCTCTCTGCTGTGAACAATCAGGCATGTGGATCCTCTCCGGAAAATATCGGCATCGTCAGCTTCGGCACCCTGCACTCTCCCCCAAAGTGCCCCTGATCGGGCATCCCCTCTGCACGGCGAGGCTGGTGATAGTGCTGTCACCTCTCATCCTGCGTCTCGTACTGCCTCCCGCGAAGGCCTCCACGCCATCCCTCAAAGTCACCCCATCATGCGTCCTCTCCAAACACAGATCCATAGCCACCCCCATCATCGTAGTACCCATGTCCCTCCCCGGGGTCAAATCCACCTCCAAAGTCATGCGCCGGGTCCTCCAAATAGGCTGAAAACCCCCCTCGAGCTGCTGTCGTCGTCCGTGCTGCTCGCCGGTCGCGTCGGGGGCCCGCCATGGCTCGGAAAAAGGGGCTCGGAAGGCCTGATGGGCCGTGGGACCTGGGCGCTGCTATCCAGGGGCCCGCGGCCTTGTACCAGGCCCGCGGGGGCCTGGGGGTACTCGCCCAGGCCCGCAGGGGCCCGAGCGTGGTCTGTCGGGGCCCTCCGGCCTTGCCGGAGGGCCTGCAGGTCCTGCCGGCCCTCCGGCAGGGCCGGCGGGCCTTACCGGAGGTCCGACAGGTTCGCCGGACCTCGACAGCCCCCGCCAGGGCCCGACAGGCAATGCCGGGGTTTGTGGCAGGCGGGGGGGGGTCCCCGCCCCTCTCCCGCGGCGGCCGCCCCCCCGATTGTGTTGGGGGACCGGCCGCCCCTCCTCGCTGGCGCGCGGCTTCCAAAATGGGCGGTTAGGGCCGCCGCCCCCTTGACTCTCCACGGCTTTTCGCCGCAGCTCCTCGCGATAGTCGACCTTCCACGGTCCTTCGTCTTCGTTCTCGGCCAATTCTTCCACGAAATATGGTTGATTTTGGGTAAAAAGCTCTTCTTTTTTCCTTTTCCTTCTTCAAAGTTGCCGCCTTTGGTGTCGGATTAGGGTTTCCTTCACCTTGGGATTTCGCCGTCAAGAGGGAAAGGATCTTTGCAAATTGCTCGTCGTTCTTCGCTTGACTTGCCTTCAATTGCTCGACGGATTCCACCACCGCTTCTACCGATTTCTTTACCCCTTCAATCTTCCCCATGAACTTTTCCTCCAATGCCTCGAATTTATTCTTTAATCTCGTCGCGGCCGCCATGGATCGTCACGCTCTGATACCAAATTATTAGGATCTAACAAAAGATACGATTTTTATAGAGAATAAAGTAACAAGAACTAGATATTTGAACACAAAAGAGGTGTGTTCTCCTCCCAAGACGCCAAAGAGGACGTCCGCACTCGTCTATCTATGAAATCACACAAAACATCAATAATCAAGCATGCGTAAACAAGCGACGGCTAGCCCCTATAAATAAAAGAAACTAGGGTTACTTGGCTAATGGGCGCGCGCGCATGGGCTAGGCCGACGGCTATGGGCCTTGACCCGCGGCGCTATGGGCCTAGACCCGCGGGTCTAACATGCACCCTACGCCAATGGAAGAAATGTATTTTCTGCTAATTTCTTAGATCATGAGGGTATTAATGCTATTATATAAATTAAACAATGGTTATTTCTAGAATTTACCCTATAAATTATCAATTTCACGTATACCAATTAAAATATTAATTTGTAGGCATTAATTACTTATGCACAAATACTTATGTGAATTTAGTCTTCATAAATTTTTTGCAGATACATTTTGACAGTCCTTTACGTTTAAGCCTCAAAATCAAATTTAATACTTGTAATCCTCCTTCAGTAGTACTCATATACTATTTACACTATTGCATTTAAAAAATATGCAACTCTCACGTAAAAATAATTTTTTGTTAATATTTGTTTTTCAGAAACATGCGATTTCTAAATTTCATTTTTGCATATAATATCTTCAATTAAGTTTTTGTAACGAAAATATTTAAACACACCCGTTAATATGTTGGAATGTATGTTCGACATTCTTGGTATATGTTCTTTTGTACATATTCAAATCTACACTTTGGCAAAAGTGCATATCATAAAATTCAAATGAATTGCGACTTATATAGACAAAGATTGCTTATGGAATTCACATGGCAAGATCTACCTATGGAGCAAAAGGTCCGTGCATGGCTAGAAGTTTTACAATGCTTGAAACTCGACGTGCTACCACCGACTATAAGAGCTTCAAGATTTTTTTTTTTTTTTTTTTTTTTTTTTGGGGGGGGGGGGGGGGGTAGAACATATGGGCAATAACATTTATGGAAATAAAATTTTATCTTGATCAAACTAGTATCTTATTGAGTAATGATTTTTGGACCTAGGTTGGAGGCTAATAAAAATGGAACAACATCACTCTTTAATTAACCCCCTATTTATTCCTGCTGATACTTGAACACAAGGTCTGTGTACCTCGAGGTCTCAATAACATAACATTGTGCTATTTTATTCTTTTACATCACTGTAATATTAAAATGTACTTTTTATTTTTATGGGCACATGCATTTGCACATGCTGGAAGCTCAGTAATGCATAAAGTGTATTGTATGGTTTTGTCCTACAATTCCACTCGATGTAACTTGTACCAGACTACATTTTTCGTATTTTGTTTGTAATTTATTCCAATCAGAATATTGCATCAATTGCATGGTTTATTTATTTATTTATTTTATGGTGCAGGATTTAACTTCATACTATTTAAATAGTTAGTCGCATTGCTTTCAGTGATGGCCTGATGGGATCAAAAACATGTTTCTTGGGATTATGTATTGTATTTAGCTATTATTTTGGGAGATTATTAATGCATTACATGATCTAAACAGCAGAGTTTAAATTCTGTTCCATGAATACATGTGTTATTGTGTAAATTTCAGTTGGACGTTAGAACAAAGTTCTGCATAAGAGATAGTTTGTTTCGATTGGCTAGGAGTGCCAGACAAAGGCATGGTTTCACTCCACAAAATTGTAGTGAAGGGACTACATATACCAAAGGAGTTCCGATCGCTGAAGCATCAAAGGGGTATGTAATTCTTGCCGAGCTTGTTTAACATGCAACTCTATAAAGAATAGAGGCCACAATTATTAGAATTCGTAATAGTATGGGTAACTGTCTATTGTGTAAAATTCTGCCTACTGCTAATTTTATTATCTCTTCATCAGACTATAGCAACATGGATATTCTTTAAATTATCTACCTGTCCAGACCTATAAAATAGCTTTAATGACAGTGTCATATAATGGAATTGGAAAGAAACATGTTATGTTGAGTGGGTGATAAGTTTATAATGTATTATATCTTTGTATGCGATGGTACTCTCAAGTCTCAAGAGCAAATGTGACAAAATAGTTGTATTTCATGTGTTCCTTTTGCTATATATGTGACTATTCTGAACACTTGTAATTATCTTGCCTACCATGTTACTATGTCATTTACTGCAGATGACCTTTGGTTTGGTATTTTTTATTGTCTTGCCACCTAGTTGCTGCATATGTGCCATGCCGATGCTCAAGATGATATACCACATGGATGCTAGTGCCAGAGGTGCAGTCCTTCTTAGCATTGTATGCAGAAACGAAGAGACAGATGAATTAAATCATACAGACTTAAATCCTGTGGTTTGAACATGACTACCTTATGGAACAAGGTTTTACACCCCTTATGACTATCCGTCAAATAACAGTCTGGCTGTAATAATAATAATAATAATAGTAATAGCTGTCACATTTAGATCTTGGAATCAAATTATGCTTTATGTTCTTCTCACAACTTGCAAAGTATGTGCAATGGCGTTGATCATTACAAAGGCTCCTAGAGTGGCCACCTAAGCATGGGAGGCCCCTTGGGTAGCCAGTACTGGAGTTGGGGCGGCCATTCAGCAGTGGCTAGGTAACGCCCGATTCAAAGTTTAAGTGGGCTTCAAATTTCATACCCTCCATCTGAATTTTGGAAAAAACAGGGGAAAAAAGCATAACCCTAACCTTATATCTAACATCTCTTGCTACTTCTTTCGTTTAAATCGAGCCACCTTTGACAATCTGTCTTTGACTAGAACTTATGATTTCTCTCTTCCTCATCTCTTATTCTTCCTTTTTCTTCTTCTCTTCTTTGATTTTCTTTTTTGTTGCTACAACTGTTGTGAACATGTTGATGTTGATGTTTCTTCATTGGCCATCGTCATTGCAGCTGTTGCAGTCATCACTGCGTTCTTGACTGTGGTGTCGGCAACTGGTGCAAGTCCTTTTTCCTTTCCTCCTTCAAAATCTTCTTCCATCATCACCTTCCTCTCCTCATCTTATTCGTATGTTGTTGCTCTGCTGCTATTGAGCATCCACAGTGCTGGTGGCTGTGGCTGCTAAATACTCAAATATCAAATATAATACTTACTTTATTACCTTTTATAAGTTTTAAACGATTTTTCCCCTTAATTTTGCTGAATTTTTATAGGTGCCAAAAGGAGTCTTTTAAAAAACGTTCGCCTGGGCGGCGTATCACACTTTTAATAACACTGGTTTTGATGGTGCAAACACACTCATCTCTAAAAATAACTTACCTGCGTGTGTATCACTTAGGTATGCATGAACATGCTTTATCTCCATTTGACCTATCTTCTGGGTCAACATGTCCAATAACTTAAGCTTGATTTTGCTTTTAGCCTGTGCAATGAGTGGTTTCACACTGTGCATTTCGCTACTCCTGGTTTCTCATGAGAAAGATGGGCCATCAATTTTGAGTCCCCCCATCCCAACATGTTACATTGAATAGTTGTTTGCACCATAAGCATGCCACATCCCTAACCAAAATGATGTGACGCCTTGGCAAATTCGAGTATAGAGCCGTATATACAGAGAAACCCTCTGTATGGATATAGAGCAGAATCCCTTTCCCTAAAAACGGCATGAACAATTATAGATGATACACTCTACAACATAGAAGAAACAAACACCATAACACTACCAAAAGGGACACAGCCAACTGACCATCAGTCTTCAGTAAGAATGATCTCTGTTCCATCTTCTGCCAAGCATGAGATATCCTTCACTTGTATATGGGCAGAATAATCTAATCTGAGACCTTCACCTGGTGCTGCATTAATTACTTCACCCCTGACTACGTTGCTCCACCTTCTCATCTCCTCTTGTAACGTCCTCTCTTCAACCGACAACTGATGACTTTCTGTAGAAAACCCTTTTGGGACCAACAGAGGATAAAAACTTTTTGCTATCTAATCAGTTAGGGTACTTATCCGATATTGAACAAAAGAATTAGTAGCAGATAACAGAGATAAGCTTGGCATATTGTGGACTATAATGTCATTTCTATCCTTCCATATCAACCATGTAAGGCCATAGTATATAAACTTGACTCAAGGTGTGAATTCATGATATTTTCCACACTCTAAGCTGACAACTCCTCAAAAATAGCAGTAGGTTCCTGATGTATACCTAAATTATGACAGAGTTATCCAGAGTGACTTGACATAAATATAAGTGGTTCCAGGTCTCAGCATGAACATTGCACAGAACACAAACGGGATCCACATGCAAACCTTTCATAATCAAATTTTCCTTAAAGTTCTATTTTTGCTATACCGTTAACCGCATTAGATCATGACCTTCAATGGCACTGGGACTTGCCATAAATATAAGGAAAGCAAATTTCATTCCTCCTATCTATCATCAATGAATGGAAAGATCTGAGTGGGGATGAAAGTTTACCATTCCATCTTCTCATAATATCCTTAACGTTAGTAGGCACAAATGAACTTAGTAAAGTCATCAGAGAATTGCACTCATCAGCTTGATAACCAATCAAGTTAATTCTAGAACTAACCTGCCAATGACGGACTTGATTCTGAACCTTACACAGATTAGATAGGGATGCCTCCTTACAAATGCTTTAGGCAAACAGAGAAGGGAACAAAAATCTCAAGCTAGTTGAAGAAATCCAGCCATCAAACCAAAATGACCAATTGAGTCAATTCCCAACCTTTTCCTTGGTCCTACAACACAGACTGAAAAGCGTGTAAAATACCTTGCAAAAAAGCAGAAGCTTTAATGGCCTGATTAGACCAAATGTGAGTATCATGATAATATGAAAACCTGGCCAGTATAATCCAGAGAAGATAAGGTCCATTGAAATATTTCGACAACCACTTACACATCACGGTTTCATTCATCTCCTGAAAGGCAATACTCCTAATCCTCCAAGAGTTTTAGGTTGACAAGTTTCTGTTAAGTTAACCAAGCATGCGTAACTTGAGACATCTTTGGTACCTTTCCATAAAAAGGCTCTTCTTATCCCATCAATCTTTCTGATCGCACATGATGGAAGTAGACAGACATTTGGTAGAGGCATAGAAGTGAACATAATTCACCAAGACTAGTCTGCCATCTCAATACAAAGAAATCCCTTTCTACCTTGCTAATATTCTATATATTCAATAAGGGGTTGTCCCTTGTCAGGCATCATGGAGTCTTTTATGCCTCAAAGGAACTCCTAAATAAGAGATAGAGAATTCCCCAGTCTCGCAATGAAGCATGGCAGCCACCTCTAACTGTTTATATCTGTTTTCCTCATGAAGAATGATAGTTGACGTAGGAGAGAGAAGAAAAATTTTGATGGGAAAACTTTGGAAGAAGAAACTAGGTATTCGATAGGGTTTAGGCCTCTCATCAAAAAAAATTCTGATGATTACCCATTACTACACTTCGGACCTCACGCCCATGCAACCAAGCTCATTCTCGTGCCTCCCACGCTTAAGATTTTAATTAGCAAACCAAAGTATACATAATCTTAATATTTACTCATCCGACGCTAGACTCAAAGTATTTACATAAGAAAATAACTAAAAGACTTGAGTCCTACAAAATACTCAACTAGAAATTAAAAAAGATTACAATAAACTCAACTTACTTCTAAAAAAAGCTCAACTTAAATCCAAATTGGATCATTATCAACCGTACTCTTATCAAAATTAAACTTGCAAGCTAATGCCAATTCAAGCTGATTCAAAAATAATTTAGAGCCGCAATGTTTTTACTTTAGAACTACAAAATATAAGGTATCATCTGTATATTGTGAACCCAAACTCAGTTTTCTGTTTTGGACATGTCGGGCCAACTCACTGAATCAACGGATTTGCAACAGCCAATTGCAACATTTTTGTGAAGGCATCTGAAGCAAGATCAACAAAAGAGGGGGCATGATCTCCTTTGCATAAGTCCTCACTTAAATCGAGTAATTTTTTCAGGCTTAACCATTAACCAAAATCTGAACTTACGCTCTTGAAGGTTTGAACTTAGATAATCCATATGTTCCTAAAAATCTTAGCTTTCAAGGCTTCTAAAATGAAACCTTAATCCAACATGTTATAAGCTGTATCAAAGTTCAATTTTTAAAAGCACACTACCATTATAATTCTCTCTAAAGCTATATGAAATTATCTGCTGAGCAGCTGCAATGTTGGCTAGTGTACGTCTTTATTAAAGCCAGCTTGAATAGGCTTACTAAGCATAGCAAGATTACTATTGAGTATATTTGTACGTACCTTAGTGATAATCTTGGAAATCATATTAAGCAGGTTAATTGGCATGTAATCTAATGAGAACACAGATTTTTCAGATTTGCAGTTTTGGCCCGTTAGGGGCATTTTCGTAATTTTCGGATTTTTAGGGGTCTTATCTTAATTTTCAGATCTTTTTGGGTTTTTTTTACAATTTTGTATTTTTCTGATTAGTATTTATAGGTGGTAGGGGGAAGGAAAATCTTATGCATATTTTGAGAGATTATTGAGAGGTTGAGAATTCTCTCTACTTTGGGAGAGTGCGGTCGTCCTCGTTAATCGGTGACTTGGGAGAGCGGTCCACCTTTTATTCGTGGCCAATTATCTTTCTTTTATGTTACGATCCCACTTAGTTCCACATCGGATAAGAACAAAAGAAATGCAATGTTTAAGTATTAGAGGGCATCTCCACCTAAAACCAAATAGTTTTGGGTTGGATGTAGCGTAACATTTGGGGTGTGAGCCCAGTGTTATATGCCTAGTATGTGATGGATCCTTAGCAAGTCTAGTGTTAGAGACCTAGTATGGGCTTAGTCTCTAACAAATGGGCTAGTATTCAAGGCCTAGTATGAGCTGGGTCTCTAACATAATCATTCATTAAATGGCATTTTCAAAATAGGTCAAATATTAGAAATACTTTTAAAAATCGATCAACTTTAAATTTAATTACAAAAACAGATCAACTTCTCGCCACTCTGGATTTCAAACGTAAATTTACGTAGAAAAATAATCATGATGGGCAACCATGATCAATTTATGCACTCTCCAAATGGTCTAAGGTGGCAACATCAATCATTTCATTGTAGCAACTATCGAGGAATCATAAAAATGATTGGAATTGGCAACCCCGGCTATTTTGATCTCAAATGGCCGAGGTTGACAACATTGGTTGTTTTGTTTCGACACGAATTTACATGCGGAGATCTACTTGATGAGAAGTCTATCGGTAATTAAATTTAAATTTAGTTGGGTTTTAAAATTATTTTTAACGTCTGGCTTATTTTGAAAACATGTCCTTAACTAAAGTGACCTCTTCTTACTTAGGAATATACAGCATGTGCATAGTTTTATCCATAAATGTCTAAGGTGCCATCATAGAACTCAGTAAATAGTGCAACCATATCATCATTAATAATCTCCCAAAATTTATGGAAAACTAAAGTTGTAAACCTGTCAACATGAAGGTGTCACCATTCATGCCAAAGATAGCATTCCTGATTTACTCTTCAGTGAAAGCCATTCCTAGTTCTATAAGTTCTCTGTTCACTCGCAGTTGGGATACAAAGTCGGCCAATTCTAAGGTACCCTGTAAGAGAGCTTCTCACAAAAAATAGCCTTACAATGTGTATTGAAGCTGTATGCGAAATCATTCCGACTCCGAACCTATACTTCATTATCAACTATCATAGGTATATAGTTCTTTCTCTGCCGACCATTAGCAGCTCTGTGAAGATAACTAGTATTAGCATTCCCCTTCTTAAGCCAGTAAACTCTAGACATCTGTCTCCACATTTTTTCCTTCAAAATTTTATTGAGTTTATCTACAGAATTAGCACGCTGATGTTATTCTTATCATGTGGTATAACTACTTCTATAACTTTATGTTTATGTTACTCTTCCAAGAACTCCTTGGTTTTCAATATGCCATGAAAATGAAGTTTTCTTTTTCTCTGTTCTTAGTAATCTAAGCTTGGAAATTTTAGCTGCATCAATACCCTGAACTGAAATATGGGAGCAAATTGAATTAATAAAATCTTTAAAACCCTAAGCTTGTAGCCACACTTTCTCAAATCTAATAGTCTTAACTTTTCTCTCATTGGAACAGGTAGAAAGGATGATTGGGCTATGATCAGGTAACTGACTGGTCAAACCCATAACTTTTGTTAAAGGATAACTGTCCTCTCATTCTTTAGAAATAAAGAATCTATCAAGTTGATCCATTGATGGGCATGCCTTTCAATTAGACCAAGTAAAATTTCTTCCTAATAAAGGCACATCAATCGGGTCTAGATCTTTAATCACCTCACTGAAGTGCTCATAATATCTAGAGATTGACATCCTCCTTTTCCTTTCTGAAGCAAATCTGGTTAAGTCCCCTACTGACCCCATGGCCATCATAGATAATTCTGGATTGTCTCAGCTCTGACCATATATCTTGTCTATCTCTAGCATTAAAATGACTATAAATAATAGTCACTGCTCACATATCATTATTTTCCAAGTCTCTAAGCACCACAGAAACTGAGTGACTCCCAATATACTCTTAAATATTACAAAATTTCATAGAATTTCACCCCAAAATAATTTCTCCAGCTTCATCAAATGATTTCTTAACACACCAATCTATAATAACCCGACCACCAACAGATCTGAAACCTTATCAATTCTAGAACACTGGAAGGCAAAAAAAAATCTCTAGCACTCTCTTCTTCGTCTCCCTGCTGCCCGGGCCCTTGCATTCCAAGCAAAATAATCATGATTGTGGCCAGCCCCTGCTGGGGCCCCCAGGGGGACTGCCGCCCCTCCAGCTGGGACGACAGCCCCTCTAGGGTCCCCCATGGGGGTGGCCGGCCCTTCAACAGCAACGACAAGGCTTCCGAGGCGCCGGACAGCGAGAATTTGGCTTTTTTTGGCCCAAAACAGCGAGCGACAGAGCCCTTCCAGCAGCGCGACAACGACGACAACCCTCCAGAATATTTGTGGGAGCCCGACGACGTCCTTTGGGGCCCGCATGGGCCCGACGATATTTTTAACGACGTCGTTAAAAGCGGTGGAGACTAATTTCATCTATTTGACACGGAAGGAAGCTTGCAATATACTTGAAACGGACCCACAGACTTCATGCACCACCTTGAGGACAAGGTGGATTTTTGGAGGCGGAGTAATGTTAGATCTGGCCCACTTGGGGCCTATTTTATTGTGTTTTGTGTTATTTTATTATTGTAGGGGTATTGTGATAATTAGAATTTTAGTTAGAATTATTATAAATAAAAGGGAAGGCTAACCGGCCCTAGGATGCGGAATTTGTGAGTGATTTTGATATTTGTGAGGAGAAGGTTTCTCGATCTAGGGAGGGTGCGGACGTCTCCTATCAATCGACGTCTTGGGAGGGTGATTACCCCTACAATTGTAATCATTCTATCTCTTTATTTTTAGTTTATTGTTAATAATTTCAGATCTCTTTTGGGACCTATCAATTTGGTATCGGAGCGGTTCGATCTCGAGGGAAGAGATGAGGTCCATGACAAAGGAATTGGAGGCTATCATGCAATTGGTCCAAGAGTCCAGACAATTGGGTCAAGAGATCTAGCAACTTGCATTCCTCGCGTCGAAAGGGAGAAACGATGGCAAAAACCATAATTTGGGGCCAAAGGTATCGACTTTGGACGAGAAAGAGGGAAAAATCGACAGCTTTGACGCGGATCTGGAGAAAAAGAAAAGCGGCGCCACAGATTTGGAGAAGTTGAAGGAGAACGGCACAGATCTGAGTACAAAGGTGGCGTCTTTCGACGAGGAGCTCCATTTCCAAGGTGATTCGGCACCAGATCTGAAGGAGACAGAAGAATAGTGCAGATCTGAAGGCCCTGAAAATTTCAGATCTGAAGACAGTGGAAATTTCAGATTTGAAAACGACGAAAATTTCACATCTAGGGCTAAAGCCCAGATCTAGGGCTAAAGATGATGACTTCGGAAGAAAAAGTTGAAGAGAAAACACGGAAACAGCTCTTTCAAGAGTTGTGGGAAGCCCTTGAGGAAGAAGAGGCCGAGGAAGCGACAGAGAAGGCAAGAAAAGTTGCGGAACTTTCAGATCTGAAGAAGAGTCCAGGGGAAAACGGAACAGATCTGAAGGAGTTCGTGGCGCTTTCCAAGAGGATCGATTCAAATCTGAATGAAAACACAGATCCAACAATGGCAAAGAGTTCAGATCTGAACGAAAACGCAGATCTAGGGCAAAAGTTGTCTTTTTCGACAGTGAAACAGCGAAAGGGAGCACAACAGGGAGGGCCGCCTTCACAGGGCATCCCCGAGGGGCTACCGCCCCTCCAGAAGGGGCGCCAACCCCAACTGGGGTCCCACGGGGGCTGCCGCCCCAACTACAAGGGCGCCAACCCCTCTTGGGCCCCCCAGGGGGACTGTCGCCCCTCCAGCAGGGGCGCTAGCTCCTCCAGGGTCTCCCATGGGGGCGGCTGGCCCTTCAACAGCGACAACAAGGCTTCCGAGGTGCTGGACAACGAGAATTTGGCTTTTTGGGCCGAAAACAGCGAGCGCGGAGCCCTTCCAGCAGCGCGATGATGACCATCTAGAGTATTTGTGGGAGCCCGACGACGCCCTTTGGGCCCCGCCTTGGCCCGACGATATTTTTCAGGACGTCGTTGAAAGCGGTGGAGACCAATTTCATCCTTTTGACCCGGGAGGAAGCTTGCAATTTACATGGAACGGATGGCCCACGGACTTCATATACCACCTTGAGGAAAATATGAATTTTTGGGGGCAGAGTAATGTTAGATCCGGCCCACTTGGGGCCTATTTTATTGTGTTTTGTGTTATTTTATTATTGTAGGGGTATTGTGCTAATTAGACTTTTAGTTAGGATTATTATAAATAAGAGGGGAGGCTAGCCGGCCCTAGGATGCGGGATTTGTGAGTGATTTTGATATTAGTGAGGAGAAGGTTTCTCGATCTAGCGAGGGTGCGGACGTCCTCTATCAATCGGCTCCTTGGGAGGGTGATTACCCCTACAATTGTAATTATTTTATCTCTTTATTTTCAGTTTATTACTAATAAATTTCAGATCTCTTTTGGGGCCTATCGGATTGATGAGAACACACTTCCATTTATAAGCTCTAACCCTTTCTAAATTCCTGATGGTACTTGTTAAGATGTGATAAATAGTGTCACTATACAAATAGAGAGACAAGTGCAGATGCTTGAGGATTTTAGCTTACTATCTTTTATCATTGGGGTTTTCGTATATATGCCCCCAAAATGTATAATTTGAAAAGAGTCCCCCAAATAATAGCTTTTGCCAGGAGGTCCCCCAATTCACCCAACTCACGTGAAAAGAGTCTCTTTCAACGAAATCTGTTTAAAAACGTAATGATGGCTAACTCGGGTCTAGTTAAGGTGTAGTTTATGTGAGGTTTAAACCCGATAACCCATTCTTAACCCGATAACTGTATTAATTGGAGGGAAATGATAATGGGGGAGAGTTGGACAAACGAAGAGAAAGTGTTCCCAAAATTGAAGAATTGGCCCTAGAGATATTGAAAACGGAGGAGATCAAGGCCAATTGCAGTCGAAGCCCTAGAGATTCGTCTTGGAATCAACAGGTATGAAGTGGGTTTTCTGGGTTTCAATGTTGGGAGATCATAAGTTTTGCGATGAAAAATAAGTAAGCCCTAGCAATCTAAACGATGGAGGCAGACATAAAGTTACCATTTTGAAGGAAATGATGCTTGGGAGCCTCCATTTTATGGTCAGTTGTATGGTTTAATTTTGAAATTTTGAGAGATCATAATCATGCGTAAATGTTGCAGAGGCTTTGAAGCTGTTGAAGATAACGTTGCAAATTTGAAACCGTTTCAGTTTCTGAAGTGGATTAAACAATCTGCAGGTTAGTATGCATGTTTTATAGGTGTTGACATCATTGACTAAATACTCTGCAGCATGTTTTATATGTTTTGAATTCATTCAATATTATAAGCATGCATGCAGTTAAAATTGATGACTCAGTGGAGTAGAGACATGATGTTGTGTAATATTATGTTGTGTATGAATGCAATAACATGGAGTCTGAATTGAGAGACGAATTGGAGGTTGATGTGAGAGAGATTGTGCTAAAGTATGGTGGATGGTGGAAGTGTATTCCTAGAATTAAAAGGAAGAAGTATGAAGGGGGAAAGCAGAAAACAATGAGGGTGGAAAGGAATGTTACTTTGAAGCGTATTGAAGATTAGATTATTGAGTTTTACTCCATAGCAAGAGGACAGAGAATGAAGCTGTATAGTGTGGTGCCATTAACCAACCCTAAGGAGTATAAGCTCGTAAAATCTGACAGGGATTTGTTGATTATATTATCAAAAGTGAAGAAGGTAGAGATGCATATGACATTGGAGGTGGCAAAAAATGTGCCAGTGATACTAATTGGGACGGCTAGGATGACAAATTCACCTAGAAAGGCTTCCTGCAGCAACAAGGCTTCCTGCAGCAACAAGGTGAAAACTGTGGAACAGATACTGAATAGGACAGTGACTCTTGTGTTGAAGAATTTCCAGGGGATGCTGATGACAATTATGTTCAAGAAGATGATATATTGGCTGATGTTCAAGTGGATGAGATTTGTATGTCAATTGGGATAGACAATGAGGAGATATGCTCTGACCAGGCAGATGATTGTTATTCTGAGGATGAATACCATTCCGTTGACGACAGTAGTGAGATTGAAGACAATGAAGAAATTGACTTGGTAGAAGACTTGGATGGAGCTATTTGGGATGTAAATTATAATGACCCGAAAATTCAGGTTGGAAGCAGATTTAAGGACAAGGCAGATTTGAAGTATTGCCTTCAACAACATTCAGTTAAAAGGAATTTTAACTTCAAACATGTGAAGAATGACATGAAAAGAGTTGTAATAAAATGCAGTGCAGAAAATTGTTCATGGTATTTGAGAGCCAAAAGGCTCTATGATGGGGTGACTTAAGAAATATCAAAGTTAGTTCCAACTCATTCATGTACATGAATTAATAAGGTGTCCAATATGCAGAGTACATCAAAGTGGGTTGCCAGGAACATGCTTGCATCTGTAAAATCAAATCCAAATATCACCCTAAGGAAATAATTAGTATCATTCATCAGAAGTATGAGCTCATTTTGCCTTTACAACATGGCTTGGAGGGCAAGGGAGCTTGCTAAGGATGAAATATTTGGAAAGGTGGAAGACTCCTATAATTATGCAGAGGACTTAATGGATGAGCTAGTTTATAGAAACACTGGAAGCTTCATTTAGGTTGACAAAGAAGAAGAAAATTCTTTCAGGAGGATGTTTGTATATTTGAAGCCTTGCATAGAGGGTTTTAAAAATGGCTGTAGGAAGTTCATTAGTCTTGATGGATGTCATTTGAGAAGTAAATACTTGGGCATGTTATTGTTTGCAACAGCTTTGGGTGGGAATAATGGTCTCTTCCCAATTGCATTTGCAGTTGTTGATGGGGAGAGCTATATGCCATGGTGGTGGTTTTCGTTGAATCTGGAAATTGCTTTTGAGGGTAATTTGACTGAAATTTGTTTCATTTTAGATCAAGAGAAGGGTTTATATCAAGATGCAAGGGAGGTGTTTCCCCAAGCAGAGCATATGGTGTGTATGCGGCATTATTGGAAGTCATTTAAGAAGAGGTGGCCAGGAGATTTTTTTGAAGAAACCATATGGGATGCAGCAAGATCATTTTCTTGGGATGAACTTAAGAGACACATGGAGAAGCTTGGAACCATTTCACGAGAAGCCTTCAATGAGTTGGTGGCAGAGAAGTACAAGTGGACAAGAACTCGGTTCTTGCCAATATCAAAGAATCATTACATCACAAACAATTTGTCTGAGTCTTTCAATGCATGGGTTTTAGAAGCAAGGTATTATCCTGAGGTTGATTTAGTTGATAAAATTAGGATTCAGATTATGCTGAAGTTTGAATAGAGAAGAAAGCTAGCAATGAGGTGGAAGTGGGTGCTAGTCCCCTATGCAGAGAGATATGTACAAGATATAAGCCGACGGTAGGGTAGCTGGAGTGTAAGAAGATCTGCTGATGGAAAGAAGGCAGAGGTTGGGAATGAGCATATGAGGAGGGAGATTGATTTAGATGATAGGACATGTTCATGTGGAAGATGGCAGCTGGCAGGTATACCATGCATACATGTGGCCAATTTTATTGGGACAATCAGAAATGCAAAGTATGAGGAATTTGTTGATGAGGCCTTCTATGTACATAGGTATGCAACATTAAGTAATATGTTCTTTTCAGTAATTTGTCTATAATATTAGGCCTTATTATGTATTATGGTTGAATTATCTTGATTAAATATTATGTTATCTTCTGTTTTTTGTCATTTTAATATATGTACAAACATGCTTATGCAATGTCTGTGAACACTCTCTTCTCAAAAGACCAATGGATTAGAAAATTCAAAGGTTATACAATTGGTCCTCCAAAGTCTCAAAGGCCAAGAGGGAGTCCAAAGAAGAAGAGAATCAAGGGTACTGGTGAAGCTTCTTCAAGTGGAGTGAGGAAGAGAGTTCACAAGTGCACTAGATGTGGGGGTTTAGGCCATCACAAAAATGCATGCAAGGAACCACTTAGGGAAAATGCAACTGAACCAAATCCTACAGTTGTTTCAGCTGTGTCAACACCTACTGCAAATAAATCAAGGCATATGTTTTGTAGTTTCTTAAAATTATATTCATTTTTCTTATATATAATAAGTACATGTCTGACCATTATATTCATTTTTCTTATTAGGGGTAGTAGAAGAGGTGGAGGGAGAATGGCAGGTGGAAGATGGGCAGGTGGAAGGACTGGAGTAAGGGGGAAGAATAGAGAATTATTTGAACATCGGGGTAGTTCTGTGTCAGCTAGAGACAGAATGAAGAGCCAAGGAAGAGGTAAACAATTGTCGGGGGGAGGGGGTTGAAAGGAAAATTATGGAATCCATTGGGCCTCAATGAAGGGTTGAACACTAGTATTGACCCTCAACAGCAAGAAGCAAGTAGCAAGGATCCAGTATCAATGAGCATGGATCAAGGAGCAATGAGCATGGAGCATGGAGCATGGAGCATGGAACAAGGATTAAGGAGCATGGAGCAAGGATTGATGAGCATGGTTCATGGAGCAAATTCAGAGCAGCATCATGGAATAGCAGCCTGGAGGAGCAAATTCAGAGAATGGAAGATGGAGGAGCAAAGGAGCAAGGAGAGAGCACCAAATTCAGAGCAGCAGCAATCTGGATATTAGAGTATGGAGCAAGGAGCAAGGAGCAAGGAGAGAGCACCCAATTTAGAGCAGCATCATCCTGGAGATTGGAGTATGGATCAAGGAGCATGGAGCATGGTTCCAACTCAGAAACCAATCAACATCATACTGGAGCATGGAGCATATCTCCTGGACCAAATTCAGAACATCAGCATCATTATCATGTAGAAGTTGGGACTAGGGGTGGCAAACGGGCGGGTCGGGTCGGGTTCGGGTCGGGTCAGGTTTGATCCGATCCGAATAAGGGTAAACCCGAACCCGACCCGAATTAAATTCAGATACCCGAACCTGACCCGGCCGTAACCCGGGTGACCCGTACCCGACCCGGTTTGTCTTACGGGTCGGGTACGGGTCGGGTTCAGGTCGGGTTTGGTGTGAAATAGTGATTATTTTTCAAAAAAGGTCGGGTTCGGGTCGGGTTCGGGTCGGGTCCGGGTCGGGTTGGGGTGAAAAGAGTGAAAATACGGGTCGAATTCGGGTCAACCGGGTCGAGGGGTCAAACCCGTACCCGACCCGGATTTTTATCCGGGTCGGTCGGGTTGACCCGAATTTGACCCGACCCGGATTGGCCCCTACCCATACCCAACCCAAGAGGCCGGGTTCGGGTCGGGTCGGGTCTATTTTGCCACCCCTAGTTGGGACACAGTCATCAGTTAATGTCCCCAAGGGCCATGGAAGAGGTAAACGTGTCCATATGCGAGGTAAACATACATCAAAATAATTATGTTGGAACATTATGTGACCTGTTTCCTGGCTCATTTTTGGTGGTTTGAACATAGTATGAACTTGTTGCTTTTGGTGGAAACAGACAGTCTTTTTTGTATTCTGTTTCATTTTGTGGTGGCAACAACATGCTCATTTTGGGGGTTTTAACAGTATGGGTCCTGTTTTCTGGCTCATTTTGGGGGTTTGAACACAATATGACCATGTAGCTTGGGGTTTAAACAGACAGACTTATTTTGTGACATGTTTCATTTTGTGTTCTAAACAAACATTCTCACTTTGTATGATGTTGTTGGTGGAAACAGACACACCATGATGTGTTTTTCTGTTGTGATATATTGAAAGCAGACATTCTCAATTTTGGTTTTTCTCTGTTGTGTTTTGATGATTTTCTATTTTGATATCTACTGATCAGGGTGCATATTGTCATGGATGAGCATGCTTACTCTTGATTATGTAATTGTGTGCATATGATTATATTGAAAGCATGACCATACACACATTGCTTCCTCTTGATTGTGTAATTTTGTGTTCATATGTAATTGAATCCATTGATTCAACTTGATTCCTTTTGACATCTACTAAGCATGGTTCATATTGTTCTGTATGACTATGCTTTACCTTGATTATGTAATTGTGTGCAGATTATGCTTGTTGTGGAAACAGAATAAATGTGTGCAAATTATGTAATTGTATGATTTTGTTAGATTATGTTTGTTGTGGAAGCAGACACACAAACTGATTCTGTTTTGATATCTATGATCAGGGTGTATATGTATATATATGGATGATTATGCTTATGCTTCCATTTGATTATGATATCAATTGATTATGTATTTGTGTTCATATGTAATTGGATCCATTGCAAACACTTGATTTAGCTTTCCCTACATTCAAAACATTCAATCCCACTTCATTCAAAACATTGCAAACACTTGATCCATGGCTGCCACTTCTTTTGGTAAAATTAGAAACAGAACACATCACAACATTCAATCCCACTTCATTAAATATAAGTAGAATTACATAGCTTCAACATCATTTCACAAAAACTGAAATATATCACATCGCTCTTACAAAGTTGCTACATTCTCACAGTACAATTCTACACTTACACATTTGCTTCATCATCAGTTCTACACTTCCATATTTGCTGCATTCTCACATCACACACTTAATCAGTACACCAACAGCTATAATAATGCAGATTACTCTAACATGGAACAAAACTTTAGCAATGTCATCCATTAAGCCCCCAATTTCCTTTCTGACTTTGAATACTTAATTATGCAAGCCATCAACCCATTCAAAAAACCTACATCCTCTATCATTGGAACTCTTATATCTTGGACAGCCATAGAAAAGGAACCCTTTATTCTCCCCCGTCGTACAGGTCACAACTTTACATGGAAACCCACAAAAGCAATTCTTGCGAGTGCCCATGTGATCATCACCCTTGAAACCCATTGAAGAGCTTGATGTATCGTAAGATCTTGTCATTTTTTGTGTAGGCTTTGCGGGTGAATATGTTGGCATTTTTTTTGAGTTGGGTTGGATGAGAAAGAAAGGAAGGGTTTCTTCGGTGAGAGATCAATGGGAGAGAGTGAAAAGAGCAGCAGTTGATCGGGTTTAATGGGTTCGTGTAAGTAGCCGTTGGATTTGAACTGTTGGGCTGGAGGAGGAAGAAAGAAGGGAGATGTATAATGGTCACTTTGTGTTTTCTGTTAGAAGAGAAGGAATATTCTCTTCAAATTAACCATGTGGACTCTTTTCACGTGAGTTAGGTGAATTGGGGGACCTCCTGGCAAAAGCTATTATTTGGGGGGACTCTTTTCAAATTATATGTTTTTTGGGGGACCTATATACGAAAAACCCTTTATCATTATATAAATCTGAATCATGCATAAACATGAGAACTTGAGAGGAAGAGTATCTCACCATACCTAACTATTATCCTAATCTACCTCTGATTTTTCATTATGGTATTAGAGCCGCTTTCCCTTGGTTAGCCACTAATACAAAAAAAAAACTAAGCACAAAATCCACAACTTCCACCCATATATTTAAATACTCGCTAGTTCAACCTTGATCTGATGATAACGGAGCTTCTCCGACGAGTTTTCGGCATGGATCACAGCGTCCAACTACTCTCCAATCATTTTCTGACCTCTAACAGGCCTCTTTGACCTTGCAGGCTTCTCCGACTTTGATCAAGCCTTATCCAATCATAATCGAGCATCTCCAACATCGGTCGAGAGTGATCTGTCATCAATCGAGCTTCTTCGATGATGAGTTCCTTCGATGATGAGTTGGGCTCTTCCGACTTCAATTAAGCTCATTCCAACCTTCGTTGAGCCTTTTTCAACCTTCATTGAGCAGCGCTAAGATCGAGCATCTTTCGAGTCTTCCGACCTAACTCGAACTTCTGACCTCAATCAGGCATGAGCTGACAACGATCGAGCATCATTTGCCTTCAATTTAGCCTCTTCGACTTCGATCGAGCATGACTCGTGATCGATCATGCTTCCTGATTGGTGATCCTATTGATGAAAAAAGGAATAGTAGATAAAAAGAGGGATATATATTTATTAATACACATAGCTAATAACACATGGTGCACACACGTGTATGTATATATATGTATATATGTATATAAATATCTACTATGCAATAAACTATTCAAATTCCTAAACATAAAATAATGTAGCAAAATATAGCGAAAACGAAAAAAAACAAAAAATTGTGTAGTAAACTATTCTAGTATTAAAAAGTATACTATAGCAAAATATAGTTTAAAACTGGTTTAGAAATTATATTTGAATAAGTTTGAGAGATTTGTCTTGCATGTTTGATATTTAGAATTTGACATTTGGTGTTATTCGGTGTTTGGTTCAGTTCAGGAGTTTATCCCTGGGAGGAGTAAGGATGTGCTTATATAATGGATTTTAAATCAGAATTCGGATTTCGATATATTTTCCATAAAGATTACAAATCGAAGCTTAATTGGAACAATTACAATCAATGGAAATATTTGGTGGAAATCTACCTTCTGGATAGAGGCAAGAAGGGTCGTTTGACTAATCTACCATTAAAAGGTGCACTTGAGTGGAAGCAAGAGGATGCTCAGATAAAAAGGCAGTTACTAAACTTTATGAAGCATGCGATTCATGGTCTCATGATTGAGTAGGAGACTGTGAAGGAGACTTGGATTCTTTTGAAAATTTTATTTTCTAAAAGAACAAGTTTTCTAAGGCTTATGATGTATCGGCATTTTTTAGAAAAAAGCCAACGAGGGGAGAAGTCTTCGCAGTATTATGCAGATTTTCATGAGTTACAAGAGCTAAATTTCATGTTCCTCGTCTCGACAAATGTGAAGCAAATGAAGGAATAAAGAGAATAATCAGGAGTTTTGATATTCTTAGGGAGTTTATATCATTGAGTTCTCGGATAATGAGTGGTATCACCCTATTTTCTTTGCCCAACTTTTGACATATTGCAACAATTTTTTTATGAAAATAGTCGGGGTCCTGTGGCAGGAAGTTTGAGGGAGAGATCGGTGTTAGTCATACAGCTTTGACAGCTCAGGTGGATAACGAATTACTCGAGGAAGAGCCATTAGAGGAGGTAGCGGTGGTGGGTGTATTGGTGTTCATGATAGGAGCAGAGGAATGTCTGGGTTAGGAAGTAGAAGTATGTCAAAAGTGAGTTCTTTGGCTGAGAAGCTAATTTGTCATTATTACAAGGAGTTCGATAACATAAAGTTAGCATGTCCTAAGCTTGTCTACAGAGATGAGGTCTTAGAGGAAGCATTGCACATATAGTAATCTAAGAAGACTCTTTAATGGATATTTAAGTATCTGACAGTGAGTGAAGACAGTACCGTATGTTTCAGAAGTTTTGTGAAGCTTTATTGCATTCATATCTTATCACTACAGTTTTAACTAGATCTGGAAAGTCCTCGAAGTTAGGAGATATATTTAGAGGTCAATGATGATATATGATTGGATGATTGGGAATACATGTATATTGTCTTTCTTTTATACATCCTCAGGTAAACAGACAGTGACACTAGTAGATAGTTATAGGTGTCAGTTATTTTAATATCATATCTTTCTTACCTTTATATTTATTTTACGTCTCCCTAATTTTTTATTTAATCTGTCTTTTGTTAGTCAGTTGATACATTTTTTAAATTACTTCATAACATTCATTCCTGTTCATTGCGTCTTTTAGAAAGATTGGAACAAAGGGGCCATTTGGTACAGTGTGTGAGATTGGGGGTCTTTATCACTTGGATGCCAAAGTTGGACCAATGGTTTGCTTTGGTGCTACTTTCTCTTTTATCACACATTGTATATTGGGTCATCCAAATCTTTCAAATTTAAAATTTTTGCATCATGAGTTTAATAGTCCATCCGATCCAAGCAGTGAGTTTTGTTAGTTGAGAAAACACCATTGTGTGTTTTACCAACCATGCGCCAATAAATTTACTCAGGAACCTTTTAGAGTTAGTTTATTCAGATGTATAAGAACCTTATTGTATCAAGTTCAGATGCGACTTTAGATATTTTCTTATATTTATAGATGAATTTTTGTGTTTAACATGAATTTAATTAATGAAAAATAGATTTGAAATTTTTGCAATTTTAGAAGTTTTTATGTCGAGATAAAAAATTATTTTGATATTCTTATGAAAATTTTGAGAAGTGATAATGCATAAGAGTATTATAGTGATTAGTATGTAGCTTTTACATTTGAATTTGATATTATTCATCATTCTATGCATACCTACAATAAAATAAGACGACAAAATGTAAAAATAGACATTTATCAGAAATTACACGTACACTCATGTTATGCATGAATGTTCTAAATATTTTTAGATTTATCCTATCTCAACTACTTGTTATCTTAATTGTATAAATTATTTATCACTTATAGTCTCTTAAGGCTGATGTGTTTCCCCTATTAGCTGAAATTTTTGGATATACATGCTTTGTTCATAATTATGTTATTGCTGATTCTAAACTTAATCTTTGATCTTTAAAATAAATATTCTTAGGATACTATTATATATAAAAAGGCTATAAATGCTATTGTCCTATAACCAAATAATCTTTTGTATCGGTTGATGTCAAATTTTTTGAGTCTTAAACATACTTCACCAAATTAACCATTAGATCATTACACTGATGATGAGTTTTTACTTTATGTATTATCATTACAAAGATTTGATATTACGCAGGTATATCATTGGCAAAAAATGACTAGTACTCAGCTCTAAGTGCCTCACCTACAGATCATGTACAGTCTTCCTCTTTGAACTCTAACCCAAGGATCTTTACAAGTGAAGATGAGTTAATTTTTGATTTGGATATTCTGATTGCTTATAGAAAAGCTATACGTTCTTGTACAGCTCATCTTCTTCACAAACATGTATGTTTTGCCCATCTTTCTCTCCAGTACATAGTTTTTGATCTCTGCCATTGATTCTCACCAAACTCCCAAGTTTATTAAGAGGCTTTATTATATCCCGGTTGACATGGCGTAATGATAGAAGAAATGAATGCACTTGAGCTTAATAAAACTTAGGCTATGTACATGTTTCACATTGAAGAAGGTGGTTAGTCATCAATGATGTATACTTTAAAAATAAAATTTGATGTTTCCTTTGTTAGGGTGGAAGTTATGCTTTTGCTAAAGGTTATTCACAAATATGAAGTCAATTATCAGAAGTCATTCTCTACAATTGCAAATGCATTTATTGATCTATCTGGTCACAACTCATTACTAGATTTTGCATCAGTTGAATGTTAAGAATGCATTTCTTAATGATATGTTAAGAATACACAGAGCAACGATTATGTTTTGTTACTTAGGTGTGTACAGTAAAGAAATCATTGTATGGCATGAAGCAAGTCACCGAGAGCTTGATTTGAGTGATTTACAGATTATACGAGACAATTTCACCTCTCGTAATGTCAGAGTGATCATTCTATTTTCTATCGAACCCATCAAGAAAGGTGAAGTTTGTTGGTGAAATATGTTGATATTGTGAGCAGTTGGAATGATGCTTCTGAAATTCAAGATTTAAAGCAATTCATCCAGAAGGAGTTTCAAACGAATGTGCTTGGACCATTCAAATGTTTTTTTTCATGCTTGAAGTAAGGTTTCTATTGATCCTAGTAAACATATGGTTTGGATATGTTGTAAGAGACGAGAATGTAAGGGTGTTAGCATATCTCCTCACTAATGAATCCAAGTTTTAGATGTGTACCAGATTAGGTGGAGCTGCTGCATGATCGGGATGCTACATGGGATTGATTTAGGAAACCTGATTACCTTACTATGACGTATCTATGACGTATCTATGACATATCTTGTTATTTCTTTCCGATGAGCGTGATGATTTAGTGTGTGGTTAATCCAAGTATTACGTAATGGGATGATGTGATGTGAATTTTGATATACTTGAAGAATGCACCAGGTAATTGTGTTTTATACTTTGTTAGTATTGTAGAATTGCAGCCTTCTCAGATGCGGATTAGGTTGGTTCATCGTTTGATCAACGATCGATAACTAGCTATTGTCTTTTAATGTGAGGTGATTTGGTATCTTGAAAAAAGTAAAAAACCATCAGCTATTTCTCGATTCAATGCCGAATCAGATTATAGTGTTATGACTAACATCGTATATGATCTGTTATAGATTCAACAATTGCTCGGTGGGTTAGGACTCATGACACTTAGCTGATGTGGTTGTATTGTGATAACAAGGTTATATACATCTGTTAACAACTTGATTTTTCATGAGAGGACCAAATACACATTGAAATTGACTGTCACATAGTGAAACAGTAATGCGATAAGTTAATAGAGACAGTATAACATATCGATAAATCAGTTGACCGACATACTTACTAAACGTTTAGAAAAGAAGAGAGTAGACGATATCGGTGACAAGCTAGGCATGAGTGATGTCAATATTTTTAGCTGAGGGTGGGTGCTAAGGTGTGATATATAGTGACATGATATAGACAGAGATAAATGTTTAGTGGATCCCCCAAAATAAAGAGCCTTGAGTACTAGAAGAAAAGCACATATACCTCGGGGACAGACAAACTGGAAAAACAGCTTAGGTGGCTGAAGACTTTAGCTGAGGATTGTTATATCTGAATCATGTATGAATATGAGAACTTGAGAGAGGGAGAGCATCTAATCTTCTCTTACTATTACCCTAAACATGCCTTTGATCTTTCTCAGTACTTGTAGGATAAAGTCATTCGTAGGAGTAGCACCACCCCCACAAGATTTTCCTGTGGCCTCTTACTGTTGATTGGATGATGAATAAAACTGTAACTAGTGTAGAATCTAGAGTGTTAACTAAAGCCATACCTGCCAAACTCCGACTCCCGTCAGCTGAAAATTCCAAGCCCTTATTAGTGCCCACTGTCTATTTCCCTTTTGCAATAGGAACATAATCAATCTGTATCAAATGATAATTGCATCTAACAGTTGCGGGAAAAGGTTTCCCGTTCTGCCTTACGAATAGGTTGATTAAGCCATATCAACGGCAAACTGCTCTTCATACTTTAAGAACATCCTCTTCCCCCATATGGACTATTAGAGTCCTATCATCCATTCTGATATTTGAGCTTAGCAACATCATTTCTGATGCAACTGTCATCAGAAATCTTCTCAAACCAAGTTGAATCCATTGAGAACTCAGGATGCTTCAGGTTTTTAGGCCCCAATGATCTGGAAATGTAGAAACAACCTGACCATCCGTATTCCCAGCAGTAACGGTCTCAATTATTGAGCTCCTATTTTCTTCCGGACTTTATTTTCTGAATATCAGTCTCACATAGACCAATAGAGTCTACACGTTCCTTTCCATAAACATGCTTCTCAATATGTTTGGTTGCACAGAATCAAAGACTGTCTCCATGTTTAATAATGCAAAACATCAAAAATATCTCAAGATTAATCTAGAGTGGATTTTCGAGAGATTTTTTGGAGCCCAAAACATCAAAATTTTTGTGAAACCAGAATCGGATTTTATCTCAGCCCAGTCAGATGAATATTACGGCCCAGCTCATTCAGTTTTTGGGGTTTTTCTACACAGTACGGTCCATGCGCAACGACTCGAGAGCGTGGCCTTTGTGTGTTGTGTGCGTGCCATGCGACAAGCAGAGGAGCGATCATGCCTGGACGTGATCGGTTACGACATCAACACGTGACACACTTGTTCAATCCCGCTCAGATTGAACGACAGAGGATAAGCGGACGCGGAGCAGGTTCCACGTCCAAACAATATTCGGACGGACCTGTTACTGTAGTGCAAATTCGCTAGGGTTTGTTAAGTGTATTTAAACCTTATTTTGGTTGGGTTTCTGTGCACAACAAGTTTGCGACTGCAGAGGGCAAACTGAGAGGCACAGAGGGGTTTTTGAGAGTAAAAAGGGATGATTTCTCCACAGTTTTTCTCTCTGAATTCTTAACGGGTTTGAAGTTTTATTTGAACCAAGCACTATAAGTCGTAATACAAGAACCAAGCACCATAAGTCGTAATACAAGACTATTGAAACATTAGTCATCTCGCCAACTGGATGTACATCAAATATTCGGTGAAATCTGTATAAATCTTGGTGTCATATATGTGTTTTTCTTTTATTTCGTTTCGTGTTACTTTTCATATATTGCTAATCTTGGTGTCATGTGCGTGTTTTTTGTTTTTTGTTACTTTTTATATATGTTACTATGTTACTGGTTTTGTAGAGAAAATCATTAGTTTTGTTCCTTGTGTCAATGATATTAGAATTCCGTGGGACGTTTGCTTTCGTGATAAGCCTATTAAGAGGGCATATGAGCACAAGAGAGGTAATCTCAATCAACCCCAACACTCCATTATCGGCTTTGATCAACTAAATTGGAACTGCCCTTTTTCTAATCTAATGACTGTTGGATTAATTAGTGGAGGAAGTGAAGCCACCAGTAGTAGATGACTTTGGTGCAACTCTATTCTTGCTCTCCCAGTTCTTAGATGACCCTGTTACCAATCGCTTCGTTCTTATCAATCATCCCCGCATCATCGTTTCTTGAGGATAAAATGGTTAAAATGGAGACTTCTGCACTATACGTGAAGCTGCCTGAATTTACATTGAGCTGATGAGGAATGCAATTTGATGTTACACTAACAATCGACAAAACAACATCAACAAATTGATTACCCTTTTATTAACCTCATCCATTAACAGCAAATCCCTAAACCCGTAGACTGTTCTAGCCATAGTTTCAAAGTCCCAATATAAAGGTAGCAATTTCTTGATTTTAATATGCACTTGACAATTCCTGGATAAAGTCACCAACTGCTCAAACCCAGACATCTGCTTGAAAAGAACGGAACGACAACTAATTTTCACCTCACACAGCTTAAGAAACTCATACAATCTAGTATTAGAGTCAAATTGAAGTAAATATTAATTATTAGGGAAAATATTAAGGTCACAACTAGACTACCACCATTTCTTAAGATTAAGCTCTAAAAGATCCCTAGACACTACAGCATCATCAACCACACACACACAATAGCAAACTGTTTAAATTGTTAAACAGATTTTTCCATGTCAGCATAGAAATCAACATTAGCATAATAGACCGAGGTTCGATCACCTGAGATTTATTAGAGGTGTCTATATTACCATAGAAACATGGTCCTTGATTGTCCAAGACAGCATCTTTATTGGAGGGTGTAAAATCAACATTTGAAGAAGAAGCCCTCCTGGTCATGCAATAGTTACAAGGACTCGAAGGGTAAGACACATGACATGGGTACGGGATGTATGGTCCCAAAGAGGCATGGATTTTATATTCGTCATTTGACAATTATTTTTTTAAATCTGTTTATTTCAAAATCAGTACAAGTAGCTTTTGTCAAGACTATCTATATTATAATTGAGGAGGTTGTCTCATGTGGCATGTTTGTCACATGTGGCAATCACACAAGCATGCCAGATGGGATGACACCACACCCCTCACACAAACACCACACAGCCCACTTAATTGCGGTTTTGTCATTGGGGCTTTTTGATGCGGTCGTATACCGCAGACGGCGTGCGAGCACCGCGGATCCGGACGTGAGAGCAACCAATTGAGTGACTTAGTTTCTTTGCTTTAGGCACTATCCTTTATGCTTTTAAGTTGTAGTGTGTTTAGTCTTTTGTTAGGAGAGTACTTAAAGGGAATAACCCTAATTGTGTTAGCTATCGAAGAACTGAGATAATTCGTCATTGTGATGGCTAGGGTTTGGGGGAATAGACTTGATCCCATATTTCAAGTTGGGAAGCGATCTACTCCAGAAAAGATCATTTATCTCATTTTTCTTATCAATTCCATATTCCACTTTATTTATTTCTTTCTTTCCACTAAAAATCTGAACTTGTTACGATTAAGCCTAATCACATCAATTTGGTATCAGAGCTTTCGGCTCCATGACGAACACATGAGCGGATGCGACAAAAACTCTGGAGGAGCGGCTCGACGCAGAGATCTCGGGGTTGAGGAAGGAGATGACGGATTTGATGGATGAGATGAAGGTGGATATAAACACGACCATGGAAGCGAGCATGAAGCGGATCTCAGAACAACACTCGCGGGAGATGAAAGATGGATTTGCTGAGGTAGCAAAGATGTTTTAGCAGCAATTTTTTCAGCGAGATCCGGATCCAAAGACATCTGGACCTTCAGATCTGATCTCGCAGATAACCCCGGGCAACGACGACGACGGAAGAAAAACCCTACGATTTGGCGAAGGGCTTCCCCCCACTTGGGGGCGGCGCATGGCACGTCATCGACGGGCGGCCCCACCAGGTGGCCGCAGATGGTCGGCCGCCCCCAACAGGGGGCGGCGAGGGGTGGCGGCCCACTTTTGGGGCCGCCGGAGGACAACCGCCCCCAGCTGGGGGCGACGAAGGCCAGCGGCCCCCTCACGGGGCCGCTGGGGCTGATCCGCCCCTAGGGGCGGAGGAGGATGGCGCCCCCATCGGGGGGCGCGGGGTATTCCCGCCTCTGTCGGGGGGCAGCGACAATAGGCGTGCCCATCTAGGGCCTCCAGGGGGAGATCCGCCCCCCCGCTGGGGGCGGAGGAGGTTGGCGGGCCCACCTGGGGCCCGCAGGAGGCGGGCAGGCCCCGACAGGGGGCGGCAATGACAGGCGGGCCCACATGGGGCCAGCGGGAGGTTTCCCCCTCTTTTTGGGGGCGTCGATGGGTGGAGGCCATATCGGGGGCCCACAGGGGGAGATCCGCCTCCTTTTGGGGGCGGCGAAGGAGGGTGGCTACATGGAGGACCCCAGTGGGAGCATGTTGAGTGGAATGATGTGGGCGTACTCGCCAATGAGAGGGCCAGGGGAGATGAATGGCAGTGGAGAGCAGATGAGCATCCTTACCAGAGGCGTCAGGCAACCAAAAGGGAAGGGCCACCACGAGGTGACGCCAACCCAGAGACGATGACGAGAAAGTTGAAGGCACCACTGTCGATGGGAAGGACTCCGATGGGTGGATTTACCAGATAGAAAAGTACTTTGATGTTACAGGCTTCACCGAGGCGGAGAGACTGAGGGCGGTAGCACTGAGCTTCGAGGACGAGGCTCTTTTGTGGTACAGGTGGACCCAGAAACAGAGGCCTATACGGACTTGGAGGGAGCTGACCGAGTGTCTCATGGAGAGATTCCAGGATATCCATGGGGGAGGGCTGTTTGAGCAGTTGTATGCCTTGAGGCAGGATGGGTCCGTACAGGACTATATTGCGAAGTTTGAGACACTCTTGAGCAGTGTTGGGGGTGTATCTGAGGAATCGATGGAGGGAAACTTCTTAAAGGGGCTGAAGCCTATAATTAGGGCTGAGCTGAGGATCCAGGATCCTCAGGGGTTAACTGCTATGATGAGGGTGTCGAGGAAAGTGGAGGACAGATTGGCTGAAGAGAGGAAGTCTGGGGGGCTGGGGGCGGATCGACATACCACATTCCAGCACCTATGGAGGCACCTAAGACCACTGTGGGGGCATCGGCGACGGCAAGGGTGGATGCTATGGAGACACGGCCTGGAGGGCAGACTCGTCGCATGACAGAGGCAGAGATGAGGGAGCGAAGGTCCAAGGGCCTTTGCTTTAAGTGTGACGAGAGATTCACACCAGGGCACCGTTGCGCAGGGAGGGCCATGCAGCTGGAGGTTACGGCAGAGGAGGATGATGTGGTGGTGATGCTTGACGGAGGTGTGGACAAGGCAGAGCCGTGCCCACACTTATATTAGGAAAGATTGACACAATTATCAGACTGCAACCTTGAGGACAAGGTTTGATTTTGGGGGGAGTAATGATGAGGTCGTATACCGCAGACGACGCGTGAGCACGGGTCGGGCCGCGGATCCGGGCGTGGGAGCAACCAATTGAGCGACTTAGTCTCTTTGCTTTATGCACTATCCTTTATGCTTTTAAGTTGTAGTGTGTTTAGTCTTTTGTTAGGAGAGTACTTAAAGGGAATAACCCTAATTGTGTTAGCTATCGAAGAACTGAGATAATTCGTCATTGTGACGGCTAGGGTTTGGGGGAATAGACTTGATCCCATATTTCAAGTTGAGGAGCGATCTACTCCAGAAAAGATCATTTATCTCATTTTTCTTATCAATTCCATTGTCCACTTTATATTTCTTTCTTTCTTTCCACTAAAAACCTGAACTTGTTACGATTAACCCTAATCGCATTACTTTTCCACCCCTTTAGCCTCCCTTTTCATAGGTTTGCCATTGCGACTCTTCCCCCCTTTTACACCCAAACAATACCCACACCCACACCCACTCTTCTCTCCTTTCCCAAGCTCCTTTCCCACTGTGCGCATGGCCTACGTCCTTTGGGTGGGGTTTTTGAGTGACAGTGCAGGGGTTGTTTCTAGTTCTTATATAAAACACCCCTAACGTTTTTTCCTGTCGACTGTAACTTATTTTTTTTAAATGATTTCCTCATAAGTTTTTCAAATAAGCAAAACCAATGTACATCCTTTCCTTTTCTTTTGTGAATTGAAAATGTCCAGAAAAATGTCCCAATAGCAGTAAAGATGGCATCCAGTTATTGTTAAAAAGATGTTTCCTTTTGTTGTTTTCCTTTTATGTGCTATGTTGTTGATGTTGGATACCAGTTCCCCCTGACATGAGGGTCCATGATGTGGAACGAAGATGACGTACTGAAAATTGAAGCGAATCTTAATCTAAGGACCCCTAATCATAGAAGGAAAAGTAAGTTGGATTTTCTTTAGGAGTTCGATTCAATCTTTAATTTGAGCCAGTTTAGACTCTTTTTATATTTTTAAAGTCCTTTTGAGTTTCTTTTTAAAAGTCCTTTTGACTTTTGAGTTTCCTTTTTGAAGGATGACTCTTTTATTTTAAATCATTTTTTATTTATTTAAGAGTTTGAGTAGTATTATGAGGTTGAGTATGAGTTCAGATATTAGTTTGTCTTTTTCTTTAAGTAGGCTTAATTTACAAAGACTACTCTAAACTAACCATAGTTTTAAAATACTACTTTTAACTTCAGAAATTTATCAGATTCCTTTGTTTTTATATGTTGGAAAGTATATGTTCAACTCAAACTTTAAGGGATTTTCTATAACCAATTATAATGTTTAGGGTAATCTTGGTGAGTAATGGTAGAATTTAAGATAGTTTTGATAAAAACTTGTTGCCTGTAATTTTGATTAAAAAAAAGTTTGGTTGGGGTTTGGGGAATTTTTAAATTTAAGTGTTGTATTTTTAAAACCATTGATAATTTAATATACTTTTCGTAAAGTAAGCATATATAAATATGAGTATGTAATTAACTTTTTAGATATGGAGTGATTTTATAAAATTTAAAATTTGTAAATTATATTTGTAAATTTGAAATCTTTTGCTTGATAGGTGCGAGAGAGAAATTACCTGAAAAAGAGGTCTAAAGGAATCTTCAATGTGCGGGGCGTTAAAGTCAGTTGTCATTTGATTCGCCTGAATGTGAGGCCGGAATCTTTTAGTTTTTTCTTTATCGATTTCTTTTTAAAATGTCCAAACCTCCGCCACCAAACCCTAAAGCTTTCTGCATCAATCCCACCCATATATAAAGTGTGCAGCAATTCTGTGCAAATCGTCTCCTTAAAATACAGCATAGATTCAAGCAATGATTATGTTTGTGTCGTGTCTTTTTTTTAAGTCTTAGCATGTTAATTATTGGAATTGATAGTTTTTGACTTGGGTATTTGATAAGATATCCACTGCATACTGATTGAGGACGTATACGCATCCACCTCCATCTCCTCGTATCTTTGTCCATCGAGGGAAATTTAACTAGGAGCTTTGCAAATATCAAAGTCTGATGATGAATATCTGAGACCGATAATCCTCCCAAGATCGTTACTTCTTGAATAACTGTTGCACTGAATGTTGAGTTCGGAGATCATCGGGTGCAATTTGAGATATATTTATTTGCCCCTTTATTCGTTCTTTTCATACAAGTTGGATTGCCGCCCTTCTACCTGAGTCTGGCCCAAAGGCCCACACGAGGGAAGCTTCTGAACAAAGTTATTTTCTAACATGTCATAATCACAGTTTCAATTATTTTGATGAATAATTGGTGGCCGTGAGTAGATATTTAAAGCCCAATAGCCAGTATATTAGTTTAGAGACTTCAGTAAGGTACATGGAAAATTGATGACATTAATATGTGAACGCATTATGAAGTCCTCACTGGTTATGAAGAGATGCAACCTTTCTTTTCTCGTTGGTTCAGTTTTACAATTTCATTTAGATTTTAACATGGATATTTCTCATACAATAATGGCAATCCGGGCTTCTGTGCCTTTCTCATATCCATCGATTTTCCATCAGGTCGGCGGAATTTATGAACGCTGAAGCCAACACAAATCCAATAGATCGATCCATAGCACATTTACTCTTCCACAAGCCTTCAGTATTTGCGACAAGGTCTGCTGATGATACTAAATCGCTCGAGTCTGGTATCATGGTGAGATGCTTATAATTGTCCACTTTCTTGTTACTATTTTAAAAAAAAAACATGTTTATGTGCACTACTCTTTTCCTCCTCGCTAAAAATATCACATTTGAGAAAACAGGTTGGGGGTCCTATTAATCAAATTGATCATCAAAGACTGTTTGGTGATATACCGTAAGGGCTTCATCGTTCCTGTCAATTCTGCCCTTTGAATGCTAGAATCCAGCGGTCAGTTTCATGTTTCCATTGTATATTTGGGTGTAGTAGTCGAGAGTTTTACCAGACGGTAGAGAAAACAATGTGCTTCAAAGGCAGATTTGAAACCAATAAACGAGCTGTGCAAATGTGTATCACGGGAAGAACCCTCGATCGTGAGGAGCCAGCCACAGTTGGTCTTTACAGATGTATATGTGATGATTTCCATATTTGGTCTGTCTTTTTGTTTGTGCTTCAGGCAGAACTTGGTGATATAATCTTTTATCGATTATTTACATGAGATTATATCATGTTTCGTGGCTTGCCCCGCATTTGCTGATTAATGCACATCCTGGTTTACTCAACACTATTGATCAATAATTAGAGCAGCTATAATTAGCCTAATCTCACCACGGATATGATGGCGTGGACTGATTAATGCAAGCTGGACCAGTAGACTTGTGATCTGAGAGGACCCCACATGCGGCTCTTGCCATGATAGCAAGAGTATGGTGACATACTGACAGTGCTCCTCCTGCGAGAGGAGGCAGCATCCCATGGACAAGAGAACGGTGGAGTCGCGAAAGCCAAAAGACAGCATCATTATGAGAGACACGGAGGCCCCTGTCAAACCCTAGGCATGGCATTTCAGCTCAGTCGTCTTTAGTTTGCGTTTCTTTGTGAGTAAGGTATCTAACCCTCCCTTTTGCTTGTTTAATTACTAACAAAATCAATGCAACAAATGTTTCAAAGGGTACACCAGCCAAAAGAATTAAGCATAAATGCAATTACAATGTTGCAACAAATCTTCTTTGAGGTTTTGTTAGGCTTGTGGACGAATGCGAGTATTTTGACGTAAAGAAAACGTACAGCCACATGAACTAAACACAATTGGCATCTCACCTCTTACACACAATATTAACACCAATGTAAATATTTAAGATGGCTAGTCAACATTATATGATCACAAAACTTCAGAGAGAGAAGTATTCTTTTTGTCAAATTCAAGTTTGCTTCATGGACGTATAATGGCTAGTCAACATTATACGCATGCATGTCTCCAAGGGATCCAACGTCCATTTCAGATGCAGTTAACGTCACGGAATTATTTGGTCACTGACTCCCGCAGTAGGAGATAGCATCAGGTTCATGTCACTTTCGTTATTTATTTTCATTTGAACCGATGCTCCAACGTCTTGCTTCATGACTGTGTAGGGTTGAATCCTCTGAGTTTGCCCACTTTGTTTGAATGTAAGATTGAATGTTTCCCCCTCGGCTGTAAGACCCAGAGAAGTATCATCTACATTTGAATCCCACACGTGCTCTAATGTGCCATTTTGCACCAATTGACACTGTTCGTGCGCACTCATTAGGCCAATTCAATACTTATATCTTGCTCCAATGACACAAAAAAACACCTTTTAGATTCTAACAATTTGATCGCTAGGGGCAAAATCCACTCAAGTTACCCATCAAAATCCTCAAAACTTTTACATCTAACAAGTTGATGATCTTTCCAAACAGATCAAGTTGGATATAGGATCCCATAATAGGTTTTGATGATGAGCAAACATTTATTTTATATATTAACATTTGTTTTGCAGAGTTTGCAAATCTAGCATATCACCGCAAATCAAGGCTGCATCTCAAGACGAGCTTGCAACGATGATCACGAAGACCGAGCTTAAAAGTTTTATTTTATTGTATTCATGAGTTGTATTTTCTTTGTACTTTTAGATGATGATACAAAGCCTTATGATATCATCTTAGAATCTTGGGATTTCTCTCAATTCTAAGTCATGTCCTTTTCTGATTGACTAGACATTTTTCTTGGTTGACTAGCCCCTTTAACTTCTTATTTTTCGTCCTAGTCGACTAGACCATTTGCGTAACTTTGGACTTTTGATCCTAGTCGACTAACAGATTTTTCCTAGTCGACTTGAGTCAGTTTCAACGACTCTTTTTTGACTGTTTCAACGTCTAGTCGACTAACTATTTTTCCTAGTCGACTAACAGCGGTTCTGACAGTTTTTTATATAGCCGTTTTCTGACTGTTTTAAGCCGTTATTGGCCATTCTTTTTGGGATGTGTGTGTGTGTGTATTTTATCCCTCAGAATTTCATACAACAATTACACCAATTTATATCTTTTGTGTGTGCAAAAAACTCTTGAAACTCTCATTCTTCTCAAGAGTTCTACATCAGAGTAAAGTATTCATATTGTTTTATATTTTGCGACATCTCTCATCTTAGATTCCTTGTTCTTACGGAATCTTTGATCCCAGCACAATTGGAATCTCAATCCTAAACCCTCCATCCACATTCACATCATTGAGGCTATAGAATTATATTTGTAAACTTTTGAGATTTGTGTAACTCTCTTGTTTGTGAGAGAAGATATTACTCTCGAGTAAGGAAATTCGGCAAGTGTAAGTTGTCACGAAAGTCTCTTGCAGGTTTTGTAGGAGTGGTAGTGAAACATCTCTATGTGGAGTAGGGGACTTGAGTATGTTCAAGAGGATTCGAACCAGGATAAATTCTCTTTGTTGGCGTTTGCTTGGCTGGTTTGCTTATTGTCTCATCAATTGCGTTGATTCTTCGACTGCAAGTTATCTATATTCAAAGGAATATACAAGTAACTCTGTATATCTCCTAGTTGTTGTTAATACTATCTGTTTCCGCAGTTTAGTATTGAAATAGATATATCAATGGTCCTAACAATTGGTATCAAATCCTGATTCAAGAGACATGTCTAATTCCAATATATCAATTGGTATCTCTGATGATCTATATATGGCTTCAACAACAAGTTCAACTCAATTCCCCAAAGATCATTTTATCTTAAGGCTTCCATTGTTCACGGGCTCCAACTACTTATATTGGAAGAGGAGAATGGTGATCTACCTCCAATCAATCAACTTTTAACTTTGGAATATTGTAGAGACGCCTTACACTAAGCCAACAACCTCTTATGGCGAATGGGCCACTGAAGAGAAGCCAATGCGGCATTGAATTTAAAGGTGATGAATGCATTATTCTGTGACATGAACAAGAACGAGTTTAGCATGGTCTCAACTGCCTCATCAGCTTACGAGATCTGTCATACGCTTGAGATAACTCGTGAAGGAACAAACAAAGTTGAAGAGACTAAAATCGCTGTATTGATCCACATATTTGAACTATTCAAAATGAATCCCAACAAAACAATCGGTGACATGTTTATGCGCTTCACAGATATTACCAACTCCTTGATTGCTCTTGGGAAGACTTATACCCAAGTGGAGATTGTCCAAAATATTCTTCGTGCTTTGACTCCGGAATGGCAGAAGAAGACTACGGCAATCGAAGAGGCCAACGACCTATTCACTCTCACGGTCGAAAGCCTTATTAGGAATCTTATGACATATGAAGTCCAACTTGAAGATAGAAAGCAAGAAAGCACACGCAAGAAGGACCTTGCCTTTCATGCGTCATCAGACAACGATGATTCAGACGACGACGACGACGACGACGACGATTTGGAATACTTAAAAAGAAACCATCAGGCACACATATTAACATAATATTTAATTTTATTCATCCATCACTGCATATTATAGTCTGAGGCAAATGTGCCTGCACACGTGCGCATGCAGAATTACCTGTAAACAGCCCCTCTGTTCGGGGTTTCCAAGTATTTTTTTGAAATTTTTTTGCAGTAGCTAGATATACTTGTTATGAAGCTCTCCACAAAATTTCAGGTCAATCCGCCACCGTTTGAGCCCCCGTTCATCGATGTCAAAAACGTTGCGCAAAACTGTCCAGAATTCTGGACAGTTTTGCGCAACGTTTTTGAAATCGATGAACGGGGGCTCAAACGGTGTCGGATTGATCTGAAATTTTGTGGGGAGCTTCATAACAAGTATATATAGCTACTGCAAAAAAAAAAATTTCGAAAAAAATACTTAAAAACACCGAACAGAGGGGGCGTGCACAGGTAATTCTGCCTGCGCACGTTCTTAGGTACATTTTAGGGTTATAGTTTTATGTTACGAATTCATTATAGTTCATATTGCATTTTGTTCTCTGTCACATGCATCACAATTTATTTTTACATATCTCCACTAATCATTGACTACAAAGCTATCTTTTGTCCTTCGGTGCTATAACTTTGCATGATTTTCCCCTACCATAGCAACACTTTTTCCCTATGATTGGTTTGTTCATCATAATCATTCTCACTTTGCAGTAAGTCCTACTAAGCTAGCTAGCTGGACATATGGAGGGAGCATCGATATAGAAGGCCTATCGAGCCCCTGGGTGTCATATGAACGGCCCATGGTGTCACATTAACATAGTAGCTAACTAACCAGGTCCACAATCATAGCCCGGAAGCAGTCAACCCAATTCTAAGTAAACTTACTGAAATGTCCTCGCTAGACCCTATAAAAAGATTGGCCTATCGATATGTGTTAGGTGCATTATGTCAGACGAATGTCCTCAATCTTCCTCCATGTCACTTCTTTGGATTATGATTCAGATCTATGTTAGGAGGGCTGTAACGACTGCTTTTCTTGTATCTGGATATAATATTATATAATATATGTTTTGGTGGATTTTCTCCTCTTGTGTGGTTTTCGTCTCCGTAGATTTCATTTTCGATCGATTCGTCGTATTTTCTCGTTTCTTCTTTAGGATTGTCGATTTCGAAGTATGTCACTCGTGACGGACTTCATAACGGTCGTATCTAACTGTTAGATCAAGCCTAGGAGTCTTAGGAATCGATCCCGGAGCCTCGCGCTCCGTATCGGAACTTTTGGTGCTCATTAGCCGGTGTAAGAAGGTCCACCGACCGACTAGATGACGATCCAGTCGGTCGGCAATCCTTCTTGGACCGACTAGTTAGCTTTCTAAATTTCTCAGGAGTTACTGTTTATCGTTAGTCGGTCTAAGAACGTTGGTTGACCGACTAGGTTGCAAACTAGTCGGTCAGCAATGCTTCTTTAACCGACTAACTCATCATCTTATTTTTGTATCAGCTACTGTTTACTCTTAGTCGGTCTAAGAACGTTCATCGACCGACTAGATGTAAAACTAGTCGGTCAGTATTTGTTCATGGACCGACTAACTCTAGAATCCTATTTTCGTTCAGGAGTTACTGTTTGCACTTAGTCGGTCAGCGTTGGTCAACCGACCGACTAGTTGCCAAACTAGTCGGTCAGTGGTTACTCTTTGACCGACTAACCAGTGTTAAAACCCTAATTTCTGGGCAGCCGCCAGCCCATCCTATTTAAACCCAACCCAAACGATTTCATCTTCTCCAACACGATCCAAAACCCTAAAATCTTCCCCCTTCAGCCCCCATCTTCCTCCAAGCTTCATTTCTTCATTCCAAGCCCTAAATCCATCATCCAAACCATCCATTCACTCCATCTACCTCTCATCTTCCCCAAAATCTCACCAAAACCCATCAAAATCCCCAAATCCCCCAAAACCCTAGTTTCCCCAAACTTCTCCAATCTTTTCCAGATCTGAACCTAGGGTTCCCCGGAGTGTTTCTTCCGCCTCCTCTCGGTAAGAAATCGATCTACCGTTGTTTTCTTAACCTATTTATAATTTTATGAAAACCATAATTAATTTCATGTGTTTGGTGCTTGTTTCCCCCATAACAGCGATTTCCCCCGTAGATAGCATCCGTGTGACGAAGTGATCGTCAATCCCCGGTGCTAGGCAAGTGAAACTTGCCACTTAGGGTTTAGGCCATGCTTTAGGCCATTTGCTAGTTGTAGGCGTAAAAGAGGCTAGGCGACGAAATGATACTCGCCTAGACGCAAATTGGGGGACTAGCTTGACAACGAAGCTAGTTCCGACATTTAGCATGTTGCACAACTATCATGTCACGTTTACTTTCCATTACCGGTACGCAAATTAATTGTCATGTCATTGCATCCTTCATGCATTTCAGTGATTGCGTAGCTTTGCTACATTGCTTGTGTTCCTGGCTCGTGTTCCAGAAGCGGGCCATGTGTTGGTTGATAGCCAATGCCCGAATTGTGTGTTTCCTGGCTCGTGACCAGAAGCGAGCATAATAAGTTGCTAACCCCAACGCTCGATATATTTAATTGTGAACTAAGAATGCGAGCTCAATGTGCGGGGCAACCCCAGGCTCACTAGCTGAGTTCCATGTGCGGGGACCCCAGGCTCCATTACGTGTGGGTATAGGGGGTGAGGGTTAAGCGGCCATTCAACTGGGAGTCTGTTTGATCAACAACTGCAGTTGTAAGGCGTAAACTCTTTGGGGTGGGGTAGTGTTTAGTGCCGATCGGTCTGAAATGCTATGCCATTCAACGAAGGGCGTAAACATCTACAAAACAACGTGAAACGTGAAATGTGTTTAGTGCCGATCGGTCTGAAATGTTTACCATTCAGCGAAGGGCATAAACACCTACAAAATGTGAATTGATTGAGATTGATAGTAGCTTGGCTACTCTTGTCTTTTCCCGATAAATTGTTCCCTTGTACAACTTGTCTTGCCATGTTTTAATTGTGCACTCATGTTATAACTGCCATGTCATGCATACTAATCTGCTAGGTTGCTAGATGCTTCACTTTCAGTTTCCTTGCCCAAGTCTTTTAGACTTGCTGACATGTGCCCCTTTACTCTTTTGGGTGACACATGTTAGATCTTGAGCCCGAGGACCTCGTTGAGGACGAGGTGTTTGCTGATGCCGAGCCCGAGCTTGTGTTTGACGGGGAGTACGTGGACACTGGGGACCAGTCCTAGTGTCTTCGTTGTGTTTTACTTTTGTTAGACAGTTGTTTGTTATGTGGTGCGTAGCACCTATACCTTGTTATGTCGTCGCTTTTGTTGGCCTTGTTCTGGGCCTTGGACTCTTTTCTTTTAGCCTGGTGGCTTTTCTGGATGTTGGACTTTTGTTGATGTTGGACAATTTGTGAGATGTGGAATTTTATTTCAGTCTCGCCTTGTGTTATTATTGTTATTCTGTTGTGGTTACAGGGACCTGTTTATGTATTGTGGACGCTTATCGGGTTTGGGGCTTCACAGCTCCACTCCCGTGCGGACCTTTTCACGTCTCGCCTCCATTTCAGGGAAGCGGGTCGTGACAGGTTTTAGTGGTGGCCCATGCAGGTCCTTCTGTAACTGTGATTTTTGGAATAGCAATAATAATATTAGAATGTCCAATAAATTAAGTTCGACGTCCGAGTCATAAGTTATGAGTCTAATCTGATTCGTTTTCTGTGTCACAAGATGGCAGGAAGACGTTTCACCCGTGGTGGGGGTAGTGGCGCGGTCCCTCATGATGAGGAGCCTGAGCGGGAACCCACCAGCGGTGTGATGATGCGGATGATGCTCCAGATGATGCAAGTGCAGCAGGGCGTGCTTCTGCAAGTCCAGAATGCTCCACTTGCTCGAGCTGCCCGGGCTCTTCCGGATGTTCCTCGCTCTGAGCCAGGAGCGAAGCAATTTCGAGAGCTGGGTCCCGCATATTTTGATGGTTCTGAGGGTCCTCTGGCTGCCGATGAGTGGATTCGGAACATTGAGGACAATCTGAAGATGGCCAAGATCACCCCGGCTGGATGGGTTGATTTGACGAAGAGGCAACTCAAGGATAATGCTCGGAATTGGTGGGATGCGGAAGAGAAGTTGTTGGTGGAGCCGATAGCTTGGGCTACCTTCAAGGCTAGATTTGATGGTGAGTTCTTCCCGAAAGCTGCCAGGGAGGAGATGCTGCAGCGTTTTATCGATTTGAAGCAAGGGAACTCGTCGGTGGACATGTATCACCAAGAGTTCATGAGGCTGAGTCGGTTTGCACCAAAGATGGTGCAGGACGCTGAGGAGAGAGCTCAGAGGTTCCTGCAGGGGCTTGCTTCGGAGCTCCAGAGTTTTGTGACCTCCTCTGACCGGGAATCTTATCAGAAGGTTCTAGTAGCAGCTAAGAGGCAGGAGCTGCTCATGAACCAGAGGAAGGGGTCTGTTGTTGGTGCTGGGAAGAGGCCTGTGGAACAGGCGAGAGCTGTGGTTAGACCTGGATTCAGGCCTAATCAGTCTGCTCAGTTTAAGAGGCCAGGAGGGCCTATTCTGAAGATTTGCCATTTCTGCGGCAAGCCTGGCCACGTTAAGGATCAGTGTCGGAAGTTTTTGGGCCAGTGTCTGGTTTGTGGTGATGCTTCCCATGTCGCGAAGGATTGTCAGCATGCGGGTCAGCTGCGGAGGGCTCCTGTTGCAGCTCAGCCGTTGCAGCAGCGAGCGTCTGTTCCTGCTGGTCGTGGAGCAGCTCTTGTTCCGCAGGGGCAGGCTTTTCGGCAGGCTGTTCCGCCGAGGAGGCAGGCTTTTCTGATGACCGCTGCGGAGAGCGCGGCTGTGGATGAGGTTATCGCAGGTAATCCTCAATCTAGCTGTTACTTTCCTAGCTGGTTTTGATTGTTAGATTATGTTGTTTGCTTGAACATGGTTGTTTGCTAGACTAGGGTTTGATTGTTAATTGCTTGTTAGGTGTGGTTTTGGTGTGCACATTTCCTGCACGGGTCCTCTTTGACTCTGGTGCATCGATGTGCATTATCTCTCGGAGCTTCGTGGAGAGGCATTCCTTGTCGACGTCCCCTCTCCCCAAGAGTTGGAATATCGTTACAGGGAATGGTGTGGTCTCGGTGCATCGTGGTTGCAATTCTTGCTCGTTGGTGGTCTGTGGACATGAGCTTTTTGCTGATTTCATTGTCCACGACATCATCAACTATGATGCAGTTCTTGGGATGGATTGGCTTGCGAGCTTCTATGCTACGATCGACTGCCGGAGGAAGAAGGTGGTGTTCGAGATTCCCGGACATCCAGTGTTTGAGTTCAGTCGTGGTAGCAGTTCGCTTGGTCCTGTCAGATTTCGGGCCAGGCCGGTGGAGGCTGTGGCTATGCAGATGGAGCTGGAGTGGCCAGCTGTGGTGCGTGATTTTGGCGACGTCTTCCCCGAGGAGATGTCTGGTCTGCCGCCTGATCGGGCCTTGGAATTTTCTATCGATCTTGTTCCAGGTGTGCAGCCGATTTCGAAGGCGCCGTATCGTATGGCACCTGCAGAATTGGAAGAGTTGCGGAAGCAGTTGGATGAGCTTTTGCAGAAGGGTTATATTAATCCTAGCGTGTCTCCGTGGGGAGCACCGGTGTTGCTGGTGAAGAAGAAGGATGGTTCGCGTCGCATGTGCGTGGATTATCGGGAGTTGAATGCGGTGACCATTAAGAATAAATACCCGTTGCCTCGCATCGATGATATTTTTGATCAGCTTGGAGGTTCGAGGGTGTTTTCTAAATTGGATTTGAGGAGTGGTTACCATCAGTTGAAGGTGAAGAAGGGAGATGTTCCGAAGACAGCGTTCAGGACGAAGTATGGACACTATGAGTTCGTGGTTATGCCTTTCGGCGTAACTAACGCGCCTGCAATTTTCATGAATCTGATGAACCTGATTTTCTACGACTTTTTGGATAAGTTTGTCGTTATCTTTATTGACGACATTCTGATCTATTCGAAGTCGGAGGAAGAGCATGCCTCGCACTTAAGGACGGTGTTGGAGATTTTGAGGAAGCATCGGTTGTATGCTAAGTTTTCGAAGTGCGAGTTTTGGCTGGATAGTGTTGCTTTTCTCGGGCATGTGGTGACTGGAGATGGTATTTCAGTGGATCCCGAGAAGATTCGGGCCATCAGGGAGTGGCCTGTTCCGTCGTCTGCGTCTGAGATTCGGAGTTTCCTAGGACTTGCTGGTTATTATCGGCGATTCATTAAGGACTTTTCTCGTATTGCTGAGCCGATGACCAGGTTGACGCGGAAGGATGTTGCTTTTGTTTGGTCGGGTGATTGTGAGGGTGCTTTTGGTGTTCTGAAGGAGAGGTTGACGACTGCCCCTATTCTTGTTGTGCCTGATCGCAGCGGTGGATTTGAGATCTTTTGCGATGCTTCTGGCAAGGGTCTCGGTTGTGTGTTGCATCAGCATGGGCACGTTGTGGCGTATGCGTCTCGTCAGCTTAAGGTTCATGAGAAGAATTATCCGACGCATGATTTGGAGGTGGCTGCCGTTGTGTTTGCTCTTAAGATTTGGAGGCACTTCTTGCTGAGTGAGAAAGTGAAGATTTTCACCGATCACAAAAGCTTGAAGTATATTTTCACTCAGAAGGAGCTCAACATGCGACAGCGTCGATGGTTGGAGCTTATGGCGGATTATGATATTGATTTGCAGTTTCACCCTGGGAAGGTGAATGTGGTTCCGGATGCTTTGAGTAGGCTTCCGGCGGTGATGATTTTGACCTCGCAATGGAGATTGCGGCAGGATTTTTGCGAGTCTGGCGTGGAGATTGTTCTTCCTGGAGAGGCTTCTTCGTTGATGTACATGCAGGTACAGTCGACGATCGTGGATCGGATTAAGGCTGGCCAGGCTGAGGATCCGAAGCTGGTGAGGATTCGGGAGCAGGTGGAAGCCGGTCTGCGGACTGACTTTTTGATTCATGAGGATGGCTCGCTGAGGTTCGGAGCCAGGTTGTGTGTGCCAGCTGGGGATATCAGAGAGGAGCTGATGGTGGAGGCACACAGTTCGCCGTATTCTGTGCATCCTGGTGGCACCAAGATGTACCAGGATCTTCGTCTGAATTATTGGTGGCATGGAATGAAGAGGAGTGTGGCTCGGAGTGTAGCCAAGTGCTTGGTTTGCCAGCAAGTGAAGGCGGAGCATCAGCGTACGGCCGGGTTGCTACAACCGCTTCCGATTCCGGAGTGGAAATGGCAACACATCACTATGGATTTCGTGACTGGACTACCTCAGAGTCCGAAGCAGAATGACGCGATTTGGGTGATCGTGGATCGATTGACCAAATCTGCGCACTTTATTCCGTTCCGAGTGGGACAGTCCACTGAGGCGCTAGCGAGGAGATATATGGAGGTAAAATTCTTTTACTCTCCGTTTTTATTTCCTTTTCCTAGTTTGGATAGTGATGTAACGTGAATCGCGCAGGAGGTTGTGCGACTTCATGGAGTCCCCGTGAGTATCGTGTCTGACAGAGACACGAGGTTCACATCTCAGTTCTGGCAGAGTTTGCAGAAGAGCTTGGGTACGCGTCTGAGTTTCAGCACGGCGTACCATCCGCAGACGGATGGCCAGTCCGAGAGGACGCTTCAGATTTTGGAAGACATGCTGAGGGCGTGCATGTTGGATTTCAAGGGTTCGTGGGAGGACCATCTACATCTGGTGGAGTTCTCTTACAACAACAGCTTCCAGGCGAGTATTGGCATGGCGCCTTTCGCCGCTCTTTATGGGAGGAAATGTCGATCGCCATTGAGTTGGGATGACATTGGTGATCGGGAGTTGTTGGGACCTGAGATGATCGTTGAGGCCGTGGATATCGTCAGGAATATTCGGGAGAGGTTGAGAATTGCTCAGGACCGTTTTAAGCATTGGGCGGATGCTAAACGTCGTCCTTTGGAGTTTCAGCCGGGCGACCATGTGTTCTTGAAGATTTCCCCGAATCGCGGTGTGATTCGTTTCGGGAAGGGTGGAAAGTTGAGCCCGCGATACATTGGACCGTTTGACGTTTTGGAGAGGGTTGGCGAGGTAGCTTATCGCTTGGCCTTGCCGCCATCTTTAGAAGGAGTTCACAATGTTTTCCATGTGTCGCAGCTTCGTCGATACATTAGCGATCCGTCTCATGCGGTAGATTTTTCGGAGATTACCGTTCGCCCCGATATGACGTATGACCAGTATCCAGTGCAGATTCTGGACAGGCGTCAGAAATCGCTTCGGAACAAGATTGTCAATCTTGTGAGGGTGATGTGGCGACACGGTTCACCTGGGGAGTCTACATGGGAGAATGAGGATGAGATGCGAGAGCGTTTCCCACTTTTGTTTCCGGACTCGTGAGTATTTGGAAATTCCGAGGACGGAATTTTTCTTAAGTTGGGGAGGATGTAACGACTGCTTTTCTTGTATCTGGATATAATATTATATAATATATGTTTTGGTGGATTTTCTCCTCTTGTGTGGTTTTCGTCTCCGTAGATTTCATTTTCGATCGATTCGTCGTATTTTCTCGTTTCTTCTTTAGGATTGTCGATTTCGAAGTTTGTCACTCGAGAAGGACTTCATAACATTCGTATCTAACTGTTAGATCAAGCCTAGGAGTCTTAGGAATCGATCCCGGAGCCCCGCGCTCCGTATCGGAACTTTTGGTGCTCATTAGCCGGTGTAAGAAGGTCCACCGACCGACTAAATGACGATCCAGTCGGTCGACAATCCTTCTTGGACCGACTAGTTAGCTTTCTAAATTTCTCAAGAGTTACTGTTTATCGTTAGTCGGTCTAAGAACGTTGGTTGACCGACTAGGTTGCAAACTAGTCGGTCAGCAATGCTTCTTTAACCGACTAACTCATCATCTTATTTTTGTATCAGCTACTGTTTACTCTTAGTCGGTCTAAGAACGTTCATCGACCGACTAGATGTAAAACTAGTCGGTCAGTATTTGTTCATGGACCGACTAACTCTAGAATCCTATTTTCGTTCAGGAGTTACTGTTTGCACTTAGTCGGTCTGCGTTGGTCAACCGACCGACTAGTTGCCAAACTAGTCGATCAGTGGTTACTCTTTGACCGACTAACCAGTGTTAAAACCCTAATTTCTGGGCAGCCGTCAGCCCATCCTATTTAAACCCAACCCAAACGATTTCATCTTCTCCAACACGATCCAAAACCCTAAAATCTTCCCCCTTCAGCCCCCATCTTCCTCCAAGCTTCATTTCTTCATTCCAAGCCCTAAATCCATCATCCAAACCATACATTCACTCCATCTACCTCTCATCTTCCCCAAAATCTCACCAAAACCCATCAAAATCCCCAAATCCCCCAAAACCCTAGTTTCCCCAAACTTCTCCAATCTTTTCCAGATCTGAACCTAGGGTTCCCCGGAGTGTTTCTTCTGCCTCCTCTCGGTAAGAAATCGATCTATCATTGTTTTCTTAACCTATTTATAATTTTATGAAAACCCTAATTAATTTCATGTGTTTGGTGCTTGTTTCCCCCATAACAGCGATTTTCCCCGTAGATAGCATCCGTGTGACGAAGTGATCGTCAATCCCCGGTGCTAGGCAAGTGAAACTTGCCACTTAGGGTTTAGGCCATGCTTTAGGCCATTTGCTAGTTGTAGGCGTAAAAGAGTGTCACGCCCCGCTGCCCAAAATAGGGAGGGTCGGCGTGACAAGCCGCGGTATTAGAGTACCAAGCGCTAAAGTACACACCAAAGTCACGCAGGCCACTGCAAACGCTGAGGAAACACAGGCAGTAAAGTACAGACTGAACGATTAACAGAACAGTACAGCTCCAACACAGAAAGATAGTACAAGACACTACAACACAGGCAGTAAGGTAAAATACGACGAACAGAACATCCAAGAGTCACAGAGCACCGCTACTACATGGCCAGTACTGCACAAGTCCACTGTACAACCCCAACAGCAAAAGCTCCCACAAAAGTACAACTCAACCCTACGGGGTACAAAGGGAACAGGGGTACAACACTACGTTCATCACACACACACAACCCAAACCTACACCACGCGACCCACACTGACCATAACACTACGGACCCTGCTGAGACGAGCTGCCCTCCGGGGTCTCCACTCCCGGGCCCGCCGCCAGAGAACCAGTGCCTGGACCTGTAGGGGGGAGGACACGTCACAGCGTGCCCAGTAGGAACTCCACAACTCTACTACTCTAATCATAGTGCACAACAAGGAATCACAACAAAGGAAAAGGCATCACATTCCAGAGTTACTGTTTTTTTTCTTTATAGGTTAGTTTTCATGCATGAATTCGAAACCTCAGTAACGGGTCAGACATCGGGGACTGGACCTCACCCGGTAAAGTGGGTGGAATGCTACGACTTCCCGATACAAGCTCTTACGAAAGAAGCCGTTCACCAACACAACCAACCTCAACCACAACCGCACCAACTCCCCGCCACTGAGGGCTCGTCGGGAGTGGCCCACAACTCAGCAGTCCATCCCCCGCATGCTCACTCGTTACCTTGGTTTCCCCAACCCCTCCTAGGGCACTCACCCACTTCGAGTGGAACGAGAACACCCTAGGTTGTCTTTTAACTAATCATTAAACCTAGAGTATTGAGCATGTAAAATGACGTATGTAAATGATGTCCCAATTCATTCTTTTCATAAGATATTCACAACAAACTAGCATGCTCCATAAGCCATGTATCATAACCTCATTGATCATATACAATTCCTCGTGGGTAATACATGTCACACAATTAACAATGCCATTTTCCAAGTTTCTTCAATCTTAAGTTCATTCAGGCATTTTAACAAACATATAATGAGCGCCACATAAACAAAGAGAATCATGTCACAAATTTTTGTAACAAATAGCATAACTAATCTTACATACATGCATCAACATCATTCATGCATTGGGAGTGAAAAATTAGCAATATCATACAAGTCCAATTTCACCCAACACCCTTCAACATACTGAAATTGCATGAACAGATAGAAAAACAGCATTTTTAACCCATTTATTTTGAGAATTTGACAAATCTCAAAGAATTAAAGTTGGAGATATTATAGTTCTGAGTTCACCCATAAAATTTTAGACAAAAATATGAAGTATTGGATTTATAGTGAATTATTTGGTAAAGGGTGTCAAAACTGTTCTGCAGACAGATTTCTGTGTCTGTGTTCAAAGCCAAATTTGGGCATATTATAGCCAGAATTTCGACATAAGAGTCGCGTTAGACTTTGAGAAAATCTTGTTATCTTTCCTACAAGACCAAAATCAACAAAATCTAAGATGTGTGCAGGTAGTGGTGCTTGTTTTACTGAAATGTGTACAGCTAGACAGAGTTCCTGGCAAGTTGCACAATTCGAATTTTTACCCCAACTTCCAGTTCGAATCAGAAAATGTGATGAACATGAAAGTTTCTCATAACTATGAGATAAGTATCATATAAAATTTTCAGAGCATTCCTAATAGCCAGTTAATCCCAGAACTTATCTAACGTTTCAGCAAATTGTCAAGCATGCAACAAGAATCCTAGCTCTACAACATTCTTCCCAAATTTCGAAGAAAACCCAAACATACAAGCTTCTTTCCATCACCTATAACTAGAGGGAGAGGTGAGAAGTTCCTACCTCTTTTGGAGCTTCAAGAGATGCCTAGAATCGGAAATGGGGTCTCCTTAAGCTTGGCTTCTCCCTCCTCCTCTTCTCTTCTTCTTCTTCTTCTTCTTCCTCTCTTCTTTCTTCTCTCCCTTCTTTTTTTTTCTTTTTCTAGGGAATTTCGGCCATGATGCTGAAAAATGGGGAGAGGGGAGAGTTGGAAGGGGTTTAAAGAGTATGGAGGAGGGGGGGTATGGTGTGGGGTTAGGTGGAGAGGGGGGGGGGGGGGAGGGTTAGGTGTACTAGCCATGGCATGGTGCCTTACTCATTTTTCATTTTCTTCTCTTTTTTTTTCTCTCTCTTTTTTTTTTGAAAAAAAACCCTCCAACTTGCTTGTTTGATTACAAGTTTGCCATTGCAAATATCCCACTTCCCTTTTTGCACAATAACCCCTCAACTTAAAGAAATTTGCCTTAAGCCCAAACTTTCAATGATACCCTCATTTGGGTATAAATGAAAAATCGAGGGGCAATTTGCAAATCTCTCCATTCCCCGGGATTGGTGTGCACATGTACGAGAAACTTGGGTCAATTTAATGGTTACTAAGTATTTACACACTAGGGTAGTTACACCCTACCCTCCTTAGAAAAATTTCCGTTCTCGGAAATTTAGCAAAAACAGGAGAGCAGTCATTTATATACAATACCCAACAACTGCAGAAAATATAGGATACAACAGTCATTGCTCAAATAGGTACGTGTATTTCTCTTGCATCTCATCTACTCGCTCCCAAGTTGACTCTCCCGGAGACTCTTGCTGCCACATGACCCGAACCAAGTCAATGGTCTTCTTCTTCAACGTCTTCTGCCTCTGGTCCAAAATAGCCACTGGTTGCTGCTCATATGTGAGATCCGACCGTACTTCTATCTCGGAGAAATCTACAACATGTTTGGGATCTCCCACATATCTTCTGAGTTGAGACACATGGAAGACATTATGCACACCTTCGAGGGCCGGTGGCAATGCTAGCCGATACGTAACTTCACCGACCTTAGCGGAAATCTCGAACGGACCAATGTATCTAGGACTCAGCTTTCCACGTTTGCCAAATCGGATGGTCCCACGAACCGGTGAAATCCTTAGGAACACGTAATCCCCTGGCTGAAATTCCAAGGGTCTCCGCTTTGTATCAGCCCAGTGCTTATAACGGTCATGCGCGATGCGCAGGTTCTCTCTGACTGTTCGCACCACATCTGTTGTTGCCGCCACCAAGTCTGGTCCTAAAAACTCCATGTCTCCAATGTCATCCCAACTTAAAGGAGACCTACACTGCCTTCCATACAGAGCTGCGAAGGGAGCCATGCCAATACTTGCTTGATAACTGTTATTGTATGCGAACTCGACTAGATGCAGATGGTCCTCCCACGAACCCTTGAAATCAAGCATACACGCTCGCAACATATCTTCAAGAATCTGAATGGTTCTTTCCGACTGTCCATCAGTCTGAGGATGATATGAAGTGCTGAAATTCAAACGCGTCCCCAAACTAGCCTGCAAACTCTTCCAGAAATATGAGGTGAATCTGCTATCCCTATCGGATACTATACTCACTGGGACTCCATGCAGTCTCACGATCTCTTCCATGTATCTGTTAGCCAGATTCTCTGTTGACTGTCCAACTCGGAACGGAATAAAATGTGCTGACTTGGTCAATCGATCTATGATGACCCAAATCGCATCATTGCCCCTAGGAGTCCGAGGTAACCCAGTCACAAAGTCCATGGTTACATGCTCCCACTTCCATTCTGGAATGGGGAGAGGCTGCAACAATCCTGCAGTTCTCTGGTGCTCAGCCTTCACCTGCTGGCAAACCAAGCAGGACGCCACACTCCTGGCTACACTCTTCTTCATTCCTGACCACCAATAATACTGCTTCAAATCTCGGTACATTTTGGTCCCTCCAGGATGGATAGAATATGGGGAACTATGCGCCTCCTTCAATAGTTCTTCCTGAATCTCGCCACTTGGCACACAAACCCGGTTCCCAAATCTCAACGACCCATCTTCGTGAATGCGAAAATCGGTACGAAGTTTAGCTTCCACTTGCTCTCGGATCCTCTTCAACTTGGCATCCACTGATTGAGCTGCCTTAATCCTGTTCACCAAATCAGACTGGATCTGCAGCCCCATCATAACAGTTTTCTCTCCTGGGAGTACAACTTCTACTCTCATCTGTCGGATTGCCCACCGAAGTTGTGGTTGAGAGGTTAGCTTCATTATGGCGGGTAATCTACTAAGAGCATCTGGCACCACGTTCACTTTCCCAGGATGGTATAGCAGATCAACGTCATACTCAGCCATTAATTCCAACCATCGTCGTTGTCTCATATTAAGCTCCTTCTGAGTGAACACATACTTTAGACTCTTATGGTCAGTGTATATCTTCACGTGTTCACCTAGCAAGAAATGTCTCCACAATTTCAAAGCCAGAATCACTGCTGCCAATTCCAGGTCATGAGTGGGATAGTTCAGTTCATGCTCCTTCAACAATCTGGAAGCATATGCCACCACTCGCCCGTGTTGATGAAGGACACAGCCTAGTCCTCTGCCAGATGCGTCACAGAAAACTTCAAATCCACCCGAACGGTCAGGGATAGTTAAGATAGGAGCAGTGGTCAACCGATGCTTCAGCTCTTCGAACGCTCGCTGGCATTCTTCCGACCAGACATACGCAACATCCTTCTTCGTCAAATGAGTCAAAGGTGAGGCAATCTTCGAGAAATCCTTAATGAACTTCCGATAGTACCCAGCCAACCCCAAAAAGCTTTGAATCTCTGTGACTGTCTGAGGTATAGGCCAACTTTCTACTGCGGCAACCTTCTCAGGATCAACAGACACTCCGTCTCCAGAGACTATGTGTCCAAGAAAAGCAACATTGGTCAACCAAAATTGACACTTGCTGAACTTAGCGTACAATCGGTGCTGCCTGAGGGTATTCAAAACCATCCGTAGATGCTCAGCATGTTCATCCTCATTCTTCGAGTAAACCAGGATGTCATCGATAAATACCACCACAAACTTATCTAAATACTCGAAGAAGATCTGATTCATCAGCCTCATGAAAGTAGCTGGGGCATTCGTCACTCCAAAAGGCATCACCAGAAACTCATATTGACCGTATCGAGTACGGAATGCGGTTTTCGGAACATCAGATTCCCGCACCTTCACTTGGTGATACCCACTTCGTAAATCTAGCTTCGAATACACCCGGGATCCACCAAGCTGATCAAAAATATCATCAATCCGGGGAAGAGGGTACTTATCCCTCACCGTCACCTTATTCAATTCCCGATAATCAATGCACATCCTCCGAGATCCATCCTTCTTGTTCACAAGCAACACTGGCGCTCCCCACGGTGACACACTTTGGCGAATCAATCCCCTATCTGATAAATCAGTCAACTGATTGCGGAGCTCAGCTAACTCTGATGGGGCCATACGGTATGGAGCCTTCGCTATCGGTTGAGCGCCTGGAATCAGATCAATAGTAAACTCCAGGGACCTATCTGGGGGTAATCCAAAGATGTCATCTGGAAAGATGTCAGGAAATTCTTCAACAACCCTTGGTAACACGGGCTCTACTTCCATGTCCAAATACTCCACGACCGTAGCTCGAAACTTCAAGGGCTCAAGCTCGCTACTACCATCCCAAAACTCAAACTCTGGATGGCCAGGGATCCGAAAAACTACCCTCCTTAGTCTACAGTCTATGTTAGCATAGAACATCCCCAACCAATCCATTCCAAACACTGCCTCATAGTCGGGTAACTCAATCACCAAAAAGTCTGCATACAACTCTCGTCCCCCGATCTCAACAGGACAGTTCCGTATCCCAGAGACACTACAAATAACCCCATTTCCGGTGTGAACATTCCAACTAGCAGCAAAGGTGTCAACTACTATGGAGTGTTGTGTCACAAACTTCTTCGACAGAAAACAATGTGACGCTCCAGTGTCAAATAAGGACATAGCAGGGTAGGAGGCTACTCTAACAATACCTAAGTATCACAACAATAAAACTCAGCCAACTAGCTAAATAGAATAACTGAGGATCAATCTAATAGACTGCATAGGGGCAAGATTCATACCGGTGATCACTCGACTAGCACCCTCCGAAGTCTCTACTGGGGTCATGGTGTACTGCTGCCGCCTCGGTGGAGGAACTGCCCCCTGGTTCCCTCGTCGCTGCTGGGGAGGTGGAGGGGGTCCTCTCGGTGCAGACGGTCTCGATCCTGACGGTGCCGGAAGGGCAAGCCGCTGTGGCGGTGGTGGAAGAGGTCTCTGCTGTGTAGGCCGGACAGCTGCTGACGCCGGCGGCACCGGGGCATGACCCGACTGTGGGCAAAATCTGCTGATGTGTCCCAGCTCTCCACATGTATAACACCTGGCATTCGTAACTCGGCAGTCTCTCTGCACATGCCCTGGCTTCTCGCATCTGTAGCATGAAGGTCCCTTCTGTGCCGGAGGTGGAGCCCCCGGTCGCTTGAATGTCACCCGTTGAACTAGGCCAGGTGCAGTCCTCTGCTGAGCAGCTGGTCTCCCACCACTGGCTGGTGGCCTCCCCACACTCCGTAGGTGGGTCTCATGCTGTCTGGCAGCCCGCAGTACGGCCTCCTGAGTCAATAACTCCTGAGTAGACATGGCCGCCCGAAACTCTACGTCTAGTCCCTTGCGGAATCGCCTGGCTCTGATGGCATCTGTCGCTACAAGCTCTGGCGCGTATTTGCTCAGCAACGAGAACTCTGCATCATACTCATCCACCGTCCTCCCATCCTGAGTCAAATGCTCAAATCTCTGCCTCAACTCGTCCTTCGCTGCCTCTGGAAGGAACTTGGCCTCAAACAACTCCCGAAAGGTCTCCCAAGCAATGTTCCCCTTCAGTCGCCTCTCCTGAGCCTCCCACCAGTCTCTAGCTTGATGGGGTCAACTGGCGCCTCACCAACTCTACCCAACCGTCTCGGGGATACCGACACATCGTCAGATCATCCTCAGTGTGCCGCAGCCACTCATCTACCTCGAGGCTACTCTCCCTGCCCGAGAAGTATCGCGGACGCAGTGTCCTGAACTCCTTGTAGCTCGGCGGCTTCGGCGCCACTGTCCTCTCCTCCATCTGACCCATGTGCTCTAAAATGCCCATCAGGACCTTAGCCATCAGGGCTGACTCTGAGGTCCTGTCACCCGAAGACTGCACATCACCAGCTGGGCCAATCCCACCATCTGATGTTCCGGTCCCGCCGGAACTCCCGTTCCCACCTTCCATCTGCAGGCGAGAAACAGAACAAATGCATTAGCGTCGTGTACTGAAATTTTGGAGCCTTACCGGTGTTCCCTTTACGCGTATCGCAGTGGGCGCGGACCTGCATGGGCCATCACAAAACCTGTCACGCCCCGCTGCCCAAAATAGGGAGGGTCGGCGTGACAAGCCGCGGTATTAGAGTACCAAGCGCTAAAGTACACACCAAAGTCACGCAGGCCACTGCAAACGCTGAGGAAACACAGGCAGTAAAGTACAGACTAAACGATTAACAGAACAGTACAGCTCCAACACAGAAAGATAGTACAAGACACTACAACACAGGCAGTAAGGTAAAATACGACGAACAGAACTTCCAAGAGTCACAGAGCACCGCTACTACATGGCCAGTACTGCACAAGTCCACTGTACAACCCCAACAGCAAAAGCTCCCACAAAAGTACAACTCAACCCTACGGGGTACAAAGGGAACAGGGGTACAACACTACGTTCATCACACACACACAACCCAAACCTACACCACGCGACCCACACTGACCATAACACTACGGACCCTGCTGAGACGAGCTGCCCTCCGGGGTCTCCACTCCCGGGCCCGCCGCCAGAGAACCAATGCCTGGACCTGTAGGGGGGAGGACACGTCACAGCGTGCCCAGTAGGAACTCCACAACTCTACTACTCTAATCATAGTGCACAACAAGGAATCACAACAAAGGAAAAGGCATCACATTCCAGAGTTACTGTTTTTTTCTTTATAGGTTAGTTTTCATGCATGAATTCGAAACCTCAGTAACGGGTCAGACATCGGGGACTGGACCTCACCCGGTAAAGTGGGTGGAATGCTACGACTTCCCGATACAAGCTCTTACGAAAGAAGCCGTTCACCAACACAACCAACCTCAACCACAACCGCACCAACTCCCCGCCACTGAGGGCTCGTCGGGAGTGGCCCACAACTCAGCAGTCCATCCCCCGCATGCTCACTCGTTACCTTGGTTTCCCCAACCCCTCCTAGGGCACTCACCCACTTCGAGTGGAACGAGAACACCCTAGGTTGTCTTTTAACTAATCATTAAACCTAGAGTATTGAGCATGTAAAATGACGTATGTAAATGATGTCTCAATTCATTCTTTTCATAAGATATTCACAACAAACTAGCATGCTCCATAAGCCATGTATCATAACCTCATTGATCATATACAATTCCTCGTGGGTAATACATGTCACACAATTAACAATGCCATTTTCCAAGTTTCTTCAATCTTAAGTTCATTCAGGCATTTTAACAAACATATAATGAGCGCCACATAAACGAAGAGAATCATGTCACAAATTTTTGTAACAAATAGCATAACTAATCTTACATACATGCATCAACATCATTCATGCATTGGGAGTGAAAAATTAGCAATATCATACAAGTCCAATTTCACCCAACACCCTTCAACATACTGAAATTGCATGAACAGATAGAAAAACAGCATTTTAAACCCATTTATTTTGAGAATTTGACAAATCTAAAAGAATGAAAGTTGGAGATATTATAGTTCTGAGTTCACCCATAAAATTTCAAACAAAAATATGAAGTATTGGATTTATAGTGAATTATTTGGTAAAGGGTGTCAAAACTGTTCTGCAGACAGATTTCTGTGTCTGTGTTCAAAGCCAAATTTGGGCATATTATAGCCAGAATTTCGACATAAGAGTTGAAATAGACTTTGAGAAAATCTTGTTATCTTTCCAACAAGACCAAAATCAACAAAATCTAAGATGTGTGCAGGTAGTGGTGCTTGTTTTACTGAAATGTGTACAGCTAGACAGAGTTCCTGGCAAGTTGCACAATTAGAATTTTTACCCCAACTTCCAGTTCGAATCAGAAAAAGTGATGAACATGAAAGTTTCTCATAACTACGAGATAAGTATCATATAAAATTTTCAGAGCATTCCTAATAGCCAGTTAATCCCAGAACTTATCTAACGTTTCAGCAAATTGTCAAGCATGCAACAAGAATCCTAGCTCTACAACATTCTTCCCAAATTTCGAAGAAAACCCAAACATACAAGCTTCTTTCCATCACCTATAACTAGAGGGAGAGGTGAGAAGTTCCTACCTCTTTTGGAGCTTCAAGAGATGCCTAGAATCGGAAATGGGGTCTCCTTAAGCTTGGCTTCTCCCTCCTCCTCTTCTCTTCTTCTTCTTCTTCTTCTTCCTCTCTTCTTTCTTCTCTCCCTTCTTTTTTTTTTCTTTTTCTAGGGAATTTCGGCCATGATGCTGAAAAATGGGGAGAGGGGAGAGTTGGAAGGGGTTTAAAGAGTATGGAGGAGGGGGGGTATGGTGTGGGGTTAGGTGGAGAGGGGGGGGGGAGGGTTAGGTGTACTAGCCATGGCATGGTGCCTTACTCATTTTTCATTTTCTTCTCTTTTTTTTTCTCTCTCTTTTTTTTTTGAAAAAAAACCCTCCAACTTGCTTGTTTGATTACAAGTTTGCCATTGCAAATATCTCACTTCCCTTTTTGCACAATAACCCCTCAACTTAAAGAAATTTGCCTTAAGCCCAAACTTTCAATGATACCCTCATTTGGGTATAAATGAAAAATCGAGGGGCAATTTGCAAATCTCTCCATTCCCCGGGATTGGTGTGCACATGTACGAGAAACTTGGGTCAATTTAATGGTTACTAAGTATTTACACACTAGGGTAGTTACAAAGAGGCTAGGCGACGAAATGATACTCGCCTAGGCGCAAATTGGGGGACTAGCTTGACAACGAAGCTAGTTCCGACATTTAGCATGTTGCACAACTATCATGTCACGTTTACTTTCCATTACCGGTACGCAAATTAATTGTCATGTCATTGCATCCTTCATACATTTCAGTGATTGCGTAGCTTTGCTACATTGCTTGTGTTCCTGGCTCGTGTTCCAGAAGCGGGCCATGTGTTGGTTGATAGCCAATGCCCGAATTGTGTGTTTCCTGGCTCGTGACCAGAAGCGAGCATAATAAGTTGCTAACCCCAACACTCGATATATTGAATTGTGAACTAAGAATGCGAGCTCAATGTGCGGGGCAACCCCAGGCTCACTAGCTAAGTTCCATGTGCGGGGACCCCAGGCTCCATTACGTGTGGGTATAGGGGGTGAGGGTTAAGCGGCCATTCAACTGGGAGTCTGTTTGATCAACAACTGCAGTTGTAAGGCGTAAACTCTTTGGGGTGGGGTAGTGTTTAGTGCCGATCGGTCTGAAATGCTATGCCATTCAGCGAAGGGCGTAAACATCTACAAAACAACGTGAAACGTGAAATGTGTTTAGTGCCGATCGGTCTGAAATGTTTACCATTCAGCGAAGGGCATAAACACCTACAAAATGTGAATTGATTGAGATTGATAGTAGCTTGGCTACTCTTGTCTTGTCCCGATAAATTGTTCCCTTGTACAACTTGTCTTGCCATGTTTTAATTGTGCACTCATGTTATAACTGCCATGTCATGCATACTAATCTGCTAGGTTGCTAGATGCCTCACTTTCAGTTTCCTTGCCCAAGTCTTTTAGACTTGCTGACATGTGCCCCTTTACTCTTTTGGGTGACACATGTTAGATCCTGAGCCCGAGTACCTCGTTGAGGACGAGGTGTTTGCTGACGCCGAGCCCGAGCTTGTGTTTGACGGGGAGTACGTGGACACTGGGGACCAGTCCTAGTGTCTTCGTTGTGTTTTACTTTTGTTAGACAGTTGTTTGTTATGTGGTGCGTAGCACCTATACCTTGTTATGTTGTCGCTTTTGTTGGCCTTGTTCTGGGCCTTGGACTCTTTTCTTTTAGCCTGGTGGCTTTTCTGGATGTTGGACTTTTGTTGATGTTGGACAATTTGTGAGATGTGGAATTTTATTTCAGTCTCGCCTTGTGTTATTATTGTTATTCTGTTGTGGTTACAGGGACCTGTTTATGTATTGTGGACGCTTATCGGGTTTGGGGCTTCACAGCTCCACTCCCGTGCGGACCTTTTCACGTCTCGCCTCCATTTCAGGGAAGCGGGTCGTGACAAGGGCTCTAAGATACCTGACTCTCGTCAGCTGCGTTAATAGTATGGATCAATGTAGGGTTTAAAAAACCTAAATTAGCCTCGACTTCCATCATCGACTAATCTAATTATCCACAAGGGGGAGATCAATTTGCATTGATAATTATCATCCTAACATACCCCTCATCACCAATCATAAAACAACCAATCAAACCTCATCAATACATGCTCAAATCCACAAATGGGGTTCCACCAGTACCCTAGATCAAGAATCTACTCACTACACATATATAGAATCACAGAGAAACACATAGAATCAATAGAAATAACAAAGAACAATTATAAAACAAGAAATAAGGAAATATGCTTAGCTCTCAATCATAGCAATACAAAATATCCAAAGTTACATGCGCTCCAACGGAGAAAAACCAAGTAAAAACCTAATCTAACCTATCCCTACTCCTAAAACTAAGAAAAAGTATTTAAAAGAGGAAGAAAAAACACCTCCAAGGGTCGGTTCCCTTTCAAAACGCGCAAAAAACCCTTAAATATCCATTTAGAAATCCTAACAGGTCGGGAAAACCCCGACCCGACGCAGTCGCGTGGATTACTCCACGCGACCGAGTCAGAAATTCTGCAGCGCAGCCTCGTCTTCCAGAAAAATGTATAAAATCTCTCCGATCTCGGAAAAATACAAATAAATATTCGTTGGAAGTGGGACGAGACGCTTTTAGAAGAAAAAATAAGATGGAGTGAAGATAACCACAGAGTTGTGAGCAGATCTTCAGTCTTCTCAAGACTTGTGCACTTTCAGATAGTTTGGAATTATGAGACGAGGGTTGGGAGGAGGGGATGCCTGAGAGGAGAGTTGGGAAATTAAGTTAGGGCTACAAGAGGGTTGGGATAGGGAGGGTTCACGCGGGAAACAAGAATTTTCCCCCCAAGCCCTAAAAGAATGAGATTCCAGCGGCCGAACTCGAACCCTAAAAGAATTTGAACTCGAACCCTAACAAACTTCATCGGTGATAGTTGGGAAATTAAGTTAGCCCTAAAAGAATGCGCCCAAGCCCTAAAATTAAAAGAGTATATAAATGCAGCGACCCTACGAAAGCGAAATCTCGGCACTAACCCCACGAAAGCGAAGCGGGCACGCTTGGAATTTTTGTTTAAGCGCTGTGTAAGAGAGTATATAAATGTATATTTTTAAATAAAAGTGCTTACGTAACGATTAGTACCTTAGCGCTAAAATAAAGCGCTATTTAAGGTATTACTTGGATAGCGCTTTAACAAAAAGCGCTATCTAAGTGATTTTTACCGTAATTTTGATTTATTTTTATTTTCTATAAGTGATTTTTTACCATAGTTTTAGCGTAACATCTTGTGAAAATTAATTCATTAAGCCAAAACAGTAATATTTGAACATGAATTTTTATCAGATTATTTAGAGGTATTTGATGAAACCCGAACTTACTAAAATACTTCATAACTAGTCTGATACTTCAAAATATTTTTATAAGAAAATTTTGAAATCATAAAACTCCTGACGAACCATTATAAAATAGTTTTAAAAATAAAAATTGAAAATAGGTTAAACACGTAAATAGTTGTGTTGATGAAAACATGTCGTTACACCTTAAGCCCAAATTTTCTGATATTCTTTCTGGGGTCCCTACCCCTGGTATATAAGCACGTTTTTACCATATGTTTGGGACATCGAGAGTTTTAGCCTATCTTTAGTTTTAATTAGTGTTTTTAGATCGAGTTTTAGTTTTGTGCCGTCGTTATTTTGTGAAGACCAAAGATTGGATTTTTATTGTTCTATTGCTCAAGGAATCTTATTATTCTTAATTGTCTTTGCCTTGCTATTGCTATGCAATACTTTGGTACGTTATTCTAAACTTTCTATGCTCTTGATAGCCGATATGAATTCTCTTGTTATTCTTTCATCTTTATTGTTTTTTCTATGATGCGTGAGTAGTTCCATCTAGGGCTAATGGATTAGCCCATGGATCTTAGGATTTAGATGTAAAGTTAGGATTTTTAAGTTGCGTTGGTATAAAAGGGACGTATTTTGGTCGATCTAGCAAAGTTTATCGGAGATCTCGTACTGAGATCGTGCCCACGGTCGGTGGAATCGATTGGTTTATGGAGTATCCTATAAACTTAATTAGGGAGTTAGTGGATTCAATTAGGGCTCGTGACCATGTCCGGCCGACGAACTATATTACTAATTGACAGCTACCGTCATTGCGTCAATGAGAGCCACCAAAAAACATCGAAACTCTAACCCACGAGAGTGGTGTGAGTTGAGATCATTCTGACCAGGAGAGTGGCATGAATATTGTCGATTCTTCATGCATGGATCGTGTGCGCCTGTCGTGAGAGCGGGGTTAATGCGAAACGTTAGATTCATGGCGCTTAGAGCCATGAATTCCACATCTTGGATGCGATAATACTTAGTAAAACCAATGCAACGTAAGAGTCTTAACCTAGCATCGACATTCGACGATCCTAGTGGTAAGTCCTAAAGCCATAGTCTTTATTAATTGATCACAATCCTAAACAAACAATCTGTTGAAACCGACTGCTACCTAAATTTCGAGATTTGGAAATAGCCCGAGACATAACATCGCTACCCTCCCTATGAGATCGATAATCTTTTATACTTTTACTTGACACCATACGCTTGCGTAAAGTACCGGGAATTCACATTTAGGATACATCTAGCCCTTGGCATTCGTGCCATTGCTAGGTGGCGTCTAAGTGTCAGTTTCGGAAGCATCAGGGAACAAAAATTTTAAGTGGATATCTTAAATGAAATGCGCCTAAAAGCTCCGACGGCGAATTTGTTGTTTCTCGCCGAAAGCGCTTGCGCCGAATTTGTTGTTCCGCACTGAAGGCGTCCGTGTCGCTAAATATTTTTACGCTAATTTGTTATTCTTTTAAATTTTGGCTGTAAAAATAATTTTTTAGGGAACACGGATTTCGCGGGGAAAAATCTTAAATGAACCGTGCCCGCGGGCACGATTCATGACAAGTAAATATATATAACTTAACGATATTAATTAATATATAAAACAATGTAATCAAATTTTTTATAAAACTAATGTATTTTACTATCTCCCTCATTTTTAATAATTCTTGCTCGTCCAAAATATTTTCTAGTAGAAACTAAAATAGAAATGTCAAAAGATTGTATGAGAAAAAGAACAGAAGCAATCAGAAGAGAAAATGGACTTTTATCTTCAATTAAGTTCATTTGGTAACAATTTTCGACAAAATTCCATTTTCTCGTATTTGTCTCGAATTATAATCTTTAACTTTGTTTGCTTAATGTTTTTTAATTATGTTGTTTGTCTGGATGTTTTGAAAGGAATTTGAAATTTTTATTTGCATTTGTTGGAATTTATATATGTTTAGGAATAATATTTTGACATTCTTCATTGCCAAATTTATAGACTAAAGATATGGTAACTCTGAAACGTTACACATTATTGTGTGAAATCCCTTTTTATTTAATGTATTGATTCTTTGTTTTTTTCGTTTGTTAGTATAAACTTTAAGTATTCTTTGTTTTTTTTCGTTTGTTAGTATAAACTTTAAGTATTCTATGTAACCTGGCTCAATACAAACTAACTCGTGAAAATGTTTATTCACAAAGAAAACTAAAGAAATTAGAATAATCTTTTATACTTTAAATGAAATTAATTAACTGAATTTTAGAAATACATATCGTGTTGAAAAAAATTATAATGTTGGAAAAAACTTTAGAATATATGAGATAAAATTGTTCTTTCCTTATAATTTTTTTGATAATTGATAATTATGCATAATGCATGGTATTTTTGCACCACCTTAAAAATGTCTAGTTATGCCATTGTCTGCATTAATTGAGAACATTCGTCTTAAAATTATACGACATAATAGATAGTCACATGTTATATAAAAGTGATCACCTAACTATTGTTGATGCTCAGTTATTATTCACGTATTATATAAAGGTGGTTACTTAGCTGTTGTTAGTAGTTCGCTCTGGTACATGTAAGTAATAATTAATGTTGCTGGCATAAATATTCTTTTTTCCAATAACAAAACAAGTACATCTAAAATCGGAAATATGACAATGTGCAAAAGGAGCCAAGAAGTTGTTGGTCTTCCAGCAGCAACCATCAGCCCTCATGGGCTGCTAGAATTCACCAGCTGGCTGCTAGAATTCAGCAGCCCATGAGGGCTACTGGTTGCTGCTGGAATACCAACAATTCTCCCCCTCCAGCAGTATCCAAAAATGATTGTTATTTCATAATCATCCCAGCAATGTCACTACACAGCTCTAGCTTCTCCCATGTCACCACTTTCATGAACATGTCTGCTTGATTTTCATCTGTATATATGAATCTTCACTAGTCTCAACAGCTTATGATCCATCACCTCGATCGTGAATCCAATGATAGTGTATGTCGACATGCTTTGTTTGAGCATGATACATTGAATTCAAATCCAAAGCACTTTGACTATCATAATGTAACTTGTACGTTTTCTGCTTGATTCCTAATTTTTGGAGAAATTGCTTTAACCACAACATTTCCTTACCAGCTTCTGTGATTGCAAGTTACTCTACCTCCGTTGTAGATAACGCAACACACTTATGCAATCTTGACTACCAAGACACAACTCTCTTTGTAAAAGTGTAAACAAAACCTGATGTAGATTTTCTACTATCAAGGTCTCCGACCGGCCATATCTGAATCTGTATAGTCTTTTAAGGTTAGATCAGCTTCTCCATAGTACAGACATGCCTTTGAAGTATCCTTGAAGTATCTGGAATTCTGCAGCTCATGAGGGCTGTTGGCTTGGCCAAAAAGGGGAAGAGCCTCTTGAGTTGCTCCAAACCCCTCCCCCTTTCATGCCTATAAAAAGACTTACTAGGAGATGGAATAGTACATACCAATCCCAACCATCAGAGAAGAGAAAGAGATAGGAAAACGAAAAGAGGGATTTTCTTCCGTGAGAGAAGAAGTGTGTCCAGTTCCAGAGAGAATTGTGATGAGTTACTCCAGAGAGGGAAGTTACCACAGAAAGGTAAAAGTTGTGAGTTTTTTTTGTTTAGTGTGTTTTCATGTAGGGTGTAAAGTTATTTTCCAGATAGAAATAGTAAAGTTTTTTTACTCTCCAGTTTTTATTGTTTTGCCGTGATCAGTAAATTTTACTGTTTTACTGTAACCCGTAATTTTTATTTTACAGTGAATAGTGAATCACAACCAAAGTGGGGCTTATTATATACACATAGACATAATTGCTGTATACACAAACCACTTTACACACATTCAAAAATATTTAAAAATTAGTTTTTTTTTACTTTATACATGCTCCCACATCCCCAAATTATCCCTCTTCTTCTTCGTCATCCTTTACTTTCACAGTCGTTGCTGCCAGCTGCCGTTGTTGTATCCCATCAGTCGTCTCGCCTGTATTTCCTCTGCTGACATCTCCCTTTCCACATCACATCCCACTCTCCATCTTTTTCTTCATCCACTCTCTTTCTTCCACCACCCCCTCTTTTCTGTTGTTACCATTACCTCCGCTGTTGTTGTCGTTTTCGCTACTGCCTCCTACCATTACCTCTGATGATATCTATGACGACGACAACGGTGATGGCTGCGATAGCGGTAGAATAGAGGAGTGGAAGAAAAAGGAAAAGAGAGGAGGATGAATAGGAGGCAGAGGGGAGGGGTTGAGGAAGGGGAGATGTTGGCGGAGACGATGCGGAGAGGGGGTTGCGAGGCGGCAGGGGCTATAGAGAAGAAGAGGAAGAGGAGGGAGGAGTACGTGAGGAGGGTTCAATGGCAAAACTTTAAATTTTGAATGGCAAACTTGTATATAAATGGTCCATGTGTACACATCAAATATGCCGGTGTATGTATCAACTCCAAGTAGAGGGGGTAGATTTGGCACTTAAAAAATTGGTTCGATCCCTGGTGGGCATTGGACGCGCTAGATCAATAAAAATAAAAATAAAAATAAAAACAAAAATAAAAAAATTTGGAGAGGACTTTTAGATAATTTGAAATTAAGTCAGAGGGCCAGAAGAAAATTTTCCTAATAAAATCGGGAAAAATTTCATAATACACACAAAGGTAACACTGTTATGAGAGTGCCGGCTACTGAACCCGTAGCCATGTATTTATAAAAACAATTACATAATGGGTGGATACCCTAAACACTATTGGGTTCCACTTGGGCCTACAAAAACCAGTTCATAACACTTCCCCTTATTCATCCATTGTTGTAAGCTTGGTATATGAATGCTTCGGGATTCATTGAGCTTATCTGGTCATGAGGATATGGATACTTCTGGATCCTAAATTAGGAGGTCTTGCATCGTTAAAACCTTTGGCTATGGAAAACCCAGTGGGAAAAACCAATAGCTAAGGGAAAAGAGTGCAAGTCTCCTTAACTTCCCCTGGTCGGTGGATATCGTCAGGGGTGGATGCTTCTGGATCCAGAGTTGATGTGGTTGCCCCTCGTTAAAACCTTTGGCTATGGAAAACCCAGTGGAAAAAACCAATAGCGAATGGAAAAGAGTACAACACAGCATTAACTCCCCCTATTATGTACAAGCTTCTGGCTTGTAAGTTTCTCGACTGTCTCATCCCAATCCCTATTACAAGTTTTCTAAAGGTACATCGAGGTAGTACTTTAGTAAATAGATCTGCCAGGTTGTTACAAGACTGGATCTGCTGGATGTCGATCTGTCTGTCTTCTTGTAGTTCATGCGTCCAGAAAATCTTGGGGGAAATGTGCTTCGTCCTGTCACCTTTGATGTAGCCACCTCGTAGTTGAGCTATGCAGGCTGCATTGTCTTCGTACATGGTGGTTGGTTCAAGGTCGCCCGTCTTCAGGCCGGTCGTCACCATGATGTGGTGAATGACTGAACGTAGCCAAAAACATTCTCTGCTAGCTTCATGGATCGCAATGAGTTCGGAGTGGTTGGATGAGGTTGATGTCGAGGTCTGCTTCACAGATCTCCATGAAATGGATGTTCCACCTTAGGTGAATACGAAACTAGTCTGGGACTATGCGGTATGAGGATCAGATCTGTATCATGTATCTGCAAAACCAACTAAGTTGGAGGATACGCCTTTCTGGTAGTATAGTCCCAGGTCTACTGACCCTTGGAGGTAGCGCAGAAGGTGCTTCACTCTGTTCCAATGGCGCTTTGTGGGCGCTGAACTGTATCTGGCTAGTAGGTTAACTGCGAATGCTATATCGGGACGCGTGTAGTTTGCCAGATAGAGGAGTGCTCCAATGGCACGTAGGTAAGATACTTCATGACCAAGTGTTTTCTCCCCTCTTCCAGCGAACAGAAGGGGTCTTTATCAACATCCAATGATCTGATGACCATTGGTGTACTCAGCGGGTGACATTTGTCCATTTGGAAAATTTTCAGTAATTTTCTTGTGTAAGTGGATTGATGTAACAGGATTCCTTCGCTGAGGCGTTCAATTTGTAAGCCAATGCAGTACTTGGTTTTGCCAAGGTCTTTTATCTCAAAAGTCTTTGTTATGGCTTTTAGATATCTCAGCTATCTCTTCAGGAGATCCAATGAGATTTAAATCGTCTACGTAGACGACAATTATTACGAAGCATGTTCCCTTTGCTCTTATAAAGATGCAAGGGCAGACTTCATTATTTGTGAATCCTTGTTGCACGAGGAATTCACTAGGTCTGTTATACCACATTCTTTCCGATTGTTTTAGACCATACAGTGATCTTTGGAGTTTGACAGAATAGACGTCTCGAGGTCTATCTAACATTTTTGTTGGTAGTTTATAACTGTTCGAAAGTCTCATATAAATGTCAATATCTATATTACCATATAGGTATGCAGTCACAACGTCCATGAGCTGCATATCCAGGCCTTCCGTAGCTGTTAAGCTAATTATAAATCGGAAAGTGATCGCATCCATGATCGGAGAGTATGTATCATCATAATCTATTCCTGGTCATTGGGAAAAACCTTGTACAATAAGGCACGCTTTGTAGCATACGATCTTATTATTTTCGTTTCTCTTTCTTACGAATACACATTTATCTCCCACAGGTTTTACACCCTTTGGTGTTGGGACTACAGACCCAAAAAATTTGCATTTCGAGAGTGAGTCCAGCTCTACTCCTATTGTCTCGTTCCATTTTGGCCAATCCTCTTTGCGTTTACGTTCTGGTAGAGAGCGTGGATCGATATCATCGTTATATTCAGTGACGTGATTAGCAATAACAAACGCAAAGTCATCATCGATGATTATGTTTTTTCTGTCCAGTACCTCCCCAGTACGTACATAATTTAATGATATTTCTCTTATATTTTCCTCTTTAGGGGTTTTAGGAGGGGAGAGGTGTCTGTGAGCTCATTATCCTGTGGTAGAATCGTTATAGTTTCTCCAGGAGTTTTCCTCTTTTGAGGAAGTTTATCCTTGGAGCCTGGGCGTCGTCCTATCTTTTGTTGAGGTACGTCCGCTTCTGCTGCAAGTGGATTGCATACATCTTTGGGTATGCCAATCCTATCTGGCGTGTTTGCAGCAGGGATGTGTGATCTGACGATCTTCTGGTTGTCAGTGAATTTGTCCGGTTGTATGTAAACTGTATTTTGTATTTGGAGGATCTTCAGGATCTCATCTTCACATTGGTTTGTATGCGGACAATGTGTGATAAAGTTTTGGTATCCCATGAAATGGTCTTTGAAGCTTTGGCTTCTTAGCATTCATGCCTAGTTTGGAAAAGTTATTTTCGTCAAACTCACAGTTTTCTAGACGTGCCTTAAAAGCGTCACCCGTTAGGGGTTCCAGGTATCTGATTGATGGTGAGTCGAATCCTATATAGATACCTAGGCTACATTGAGGACCCATCTTGGTCCTCTGTGGTGGTGCGATGGGGACATAGACTGCGCATCCAAATATCCTCAAGTGAGAGATATTTGGTGGAGTTCCATATGCAAGTTGCATCGGGGAATAAGTTTGACTACCAGATGGTCGTAATTTTATTAGCTATTAGCGATACAGCATGCAAGATTGCATGTCCCCATGCAGTCACTGGCAATTAGGATTTCATTAGCAATGGACGAGCAATCCATTGTAGTCTCTTTATAAGAGATTCAACTAACCCGTTCTGGGTGTGAACATGTGCTATAAGATGGTCAACGTTAATGCCAGTTGCTTGGCAGTAGTCTAGAAAGACTTGTGATGTAAATTCCCCACTGTTATCTAGACGTAATTTCTTAATTTGGTTATCTGAAAAATGTGCCCGCAACTTAATGATTTGTGCCAGTAGCTTGGCAAAGGCTACGTTGCGGGTGGACAGTAGGAACACATATGACCATTTGGAAGATGCGTCTGGCAGTACCATAAAGTACCGGAATGGACCAATTGAGGGGTGAATATGCCCACAAATGTCTCCATGTATTCTCTCTAGGAAGCTGGGAGACTCTGAGTCCACTTTAGGTGGAGATGGTCTCGTAATCAATTTACCTTTTGAACAAGGGGGACAAGAAAAATCACCCTTTCGAAGTAACTTTAGGTTCTTCAAATTACCCACGGGACTGGGATATAATGCGTTGCATCATTGCAGATCCGGGGTATCCGAGTCTATTATGCCAGAGTTGGAATTCTGGTTGATTTTTGTACTTCTGGTGCTCAATTATATTGACTTCCATTGCTCGTATAGTTGTATGGTAGAGACCCAACGGGAGTCCTTCGAAACAATCAACGTAGTTTTAGCACCGTTTTTAAGAGCTGTTACATACAAGTATTCTTTGTCATGTTTGTTCATCGTTTCTAAGTGGTATCCATTTAAACGAATGTCTCTGAAACTTAGTAAGTTTCTGTGCGAGCTTGGATAGAAAAGAACATCTTTTATTAAAATTTGTGTTTTATTGAGGAGCAAAAAGTTTGCTTCCCCTGATCCTTCTATTATACTTGATGGACCGAAAATAGTATTTACGGTGCCATCGTATTGGTTGATGCTTTGAAAAAAGCAAATGTTTTGAAGGATCGTGTGCGTAGAAGCACTATCCACTATGCATTTATTATCCATCTATAGCAAGAAAGAAAAGTATAGTAATATTAGGCACAAAGTAAGCAAATTTTATTTAAAGTCTGAAAATGAACTAACATGCTGAAGAGAAACAAATGTCTAGAAAAGAAATTTTTTTCAACTACAATAAATTGCAGAAATAGATAAGGCATCAGTCTAGCAGGTCATCGGTCGAGGTACTCGACGATGTACTGAATTGGAGCCGGGTCTTCTTTTTCTACCAGGTTTGTTTCAACAGATTTTTGGCTAGCTTGGTACAAATCCTGGAGGTGGCGTGGTGATCACTCCTTATTTTACACCCTTTTTCCGCATGTTTGCATGCCATTTAGACCGCCCAAATCATGTTTTTCACGATATATCGACGATATTACGATGCTTTTCACGATTTGTTGTTTTTGTCGCATTTCAGGTGATTTGGCGCGATTTGGAGTGATCTCGAGATGCGCTTACTCTAGACGGTCACCAACGACCTCCCCGAGGGGTATTTTGCTGTTGGAGAGGAGCGGAAGAAGAACGGACGTCGCAGGAGCGACGAGGAGGTCAAAACAAGCAGATTGGGTGTTTTTTGTGTCCCACTCGGCCGAGTGGAGGAGCCACTCGGCCGACTAGCGAGACACTGCTCGGCCGACCAGATCAGACACAATTTACCTGTGCACTCGGCCGAGCACCGAAGACCACATCGGCCGAGTGACGACATCACGTCCGCCCGAGTGGCGCCCAGACGAAGCCCTTCCAAAACATCCAAGTTACTGTTTTTCGGCTGCCTGAACTTCAGAAGACCCACTCGGCCGAGTGGTAAATCCCGTCCGCCCGAGTACTATGAAGCCATCGGCCGAGTGACGACAACTCACTCGGCCGAGCCTCCCCCGAAGTAGAGACCCCTGAAGGCCCCGACTTACTGGAAAATTACAGGGTTTTCACTCGGCCGAGCGACTTTTGTCACTCGGCCGAGTGCGATGCGCTGCCTGTAGCGAAAACTGCGGAAAACAGGCTGTGCAGGGGTATTTTGGTCACAGTTTTTGGACGATTTTGAGGGCGATTTAAACCCTGTTTTTACCCTAGTTTAGGGAGGCTCTCTCTTGGATTTTTTGCAGCTTTTTAGATTAGTTTTTAGCTTTATTCTTGTGATTGGAAAGGAGACAAAGATTGGAATTTTGTTGGATTCAATTGAAGAACTCCATTGGTTTGCATCTCTTTTCCTTAAAAATTCTATTTTTATTGCTTATCTCAATATTGTGATGAATTCCATTGCTTATTTCAACGATTATTTTTGTGATCTCGCTATGATTTGTGAGTAGTCTCCACGTCTTGGGGCGTGGGGATGAACCCTACAAGCCCATCTTCATATTTGTGATGAATTGGTAGAAATTGTGCTAGAATTGTTATTAGGGATTAGATTGGGATCAATTTACTACGGATGGCTAGGTATTCATATCAATTGGGATTTGCAAGAGATTGGATCCCAATTTGATAGGAAACCCTAGAAAACCGAGTTGGGTTGGAGTCGGATTTTCGAAGTATCGGTTTGCAAGAGATTGGACCGATACTAGGATTTTCGGTTGCAATTCCATGCCGATACTCGTTTGCAAGAGATTGGACGGGTAGGAACTATCCCAATCTAGGTCGTGGACCGAGTTTGCAAGAGATTGGGCTTGGTGTAAGATTGGACGATGATGTTGATCCTAATGCTAGCTTTTCCTAGGCTAGGGTTTGCAAGAGATTGGACCCAAACCTAGGATAGCTATAGACCGGCAACAGCGCGAGAGCGTGAGCTTGGTTCTACATTCAGTTGCAACTAGTTCATCCAAATTCTCATTCAAGCAATTTTGATACCGATAAACCGCATTTATGAAATACGGTGAGTAGCGGGGATTCCCCATTCCCTAGACGTTCTTTATTTGATTTGATATTTCCGCATTTTTGTCTGACGATTGTGACAGGATCGCCAAAGGAAAATTTCTCTCTTAAATAGCCAGGTTGATTGGAACAAGCACGGTCACTCGTTCTCCCTGTGTTCGATATCCCGCTCGCTGCTACACCGTGCACTTGCGGTAAAACTACAACCGTTCTTTTGGGTCACATCCCGGAGCGATCAAGTTTTTGGCGCCGTTGCCGGGGATACGATTGCGTTTGATTCTTTCTCACCCTAGCTATTTCTTTTCTTTTTTTATTAATTATTATTATCATTATTTTTATTTCTTATTTCTTACCTAACCCTTCCACGGTACTAATCATTTCTTTGAAACTCTGTTTCCCCTGTGCATGTACACGAGATCTACGGCGGACCCTGAAGCTTTATTATTTGATCCCGAGATCGAACGTACCGCGCGGAGACTTAGAGCGGAAAGAAGACAAAATCCGGAAGGGCGGTTTATGACCAACCCGGAAACTCCTGAACAATTGGCGGCAAGGATGGCAAGGCTAATTTCTATTCGCGATAGGCTTCGGCCTAAGACCTCTTCTACTACCTCATCCATTGCCATGCCAGAGTTGGCGACTGACAAGAACTTCGAGCTAAAGACTGGATTGGTGGTTTTGATGCAACAAGACCCATTTCATGGGAACGCCCATGAGAACCCCCACTACCACATCCAATTATTCTTGTCGAAGTGTGCCACATTTCAGATGCCGGGGGTCTCCATCGATGCCATCAGACTGCGTCTCTTCCCTTTCACGCTAAAGGACAAGGCACTATACTGGTTGAGGACGCAAGCTGAGGGTGTCTTCACCACTTGGGACGAGTTGGCGAGTGCATTTATTGACAAGTTCTATCCGCCATCCAAGACGGTGAAGATCCAGAGCGCTCTCATGTCCTTCAAGCAAGGACCACAGGAGACGCTCTATGAAGCTTGGGAGCGTTTTAAGGATTTGCAGCATCAATGCCCGCACCACAGCATAGAAGATTGGGAGCTAGTTCATAGCTTCTACAACGGTCTCCAACCGGGGACTAAACAAATTATTGATGCCGCGGCGAATGGTGATATCTTGTCAAAGACTCCCGAGGAAGCTACGGCCCTAATTGAGGAGATGGCCTCAAATAATCAACAATGGGGCGATGAGCGAGGACACTCCATGTCCTCCTTAAAGCCAACTAGCATCTACGAGGCGAAGGCCGTAGCGGAGCTTACGAGCAAGTTTGATTCTCTCCACAAGGTGGTGGAGAGATTGGAGAAGTTTATCACGGAGCCCCAAGGAGCCCCTTCTACCTCCGCTCCAACGAACCAAATGTGTGATTGGCAAGACCAATCTCAAGCCATGTACTCGGGAGGAGAGCAAGGAGAAGGATCCTTGGAGCAAGTACAATATGTTGCGGGGAACCAAGGATATTGGGCCAATCCGGCCGCAAGAAATCATCCCGGATTCTCTTACGCCAACAATGAAGGAGCTTTGAACCAGCCACAACCGCCACCTCAACAAGCCCGACCACCACCACCCCAACAACAAAACTATCCACCGAGGGGGCCTACTCAACAAAATTTTCAACCGAAGCAACAAGTTCCACCATATAGGCCGCCCGGATACAACCAAGGGTGGAGGAATCAAAATCAAAACCCTCCTCAAGCTCAACAACGATCCGACTTCGAAGCTAAAGTGGAGGCGTTCATGGTCGAGCAAAATAAGGTAAATGCTACCTTGAAGGCGGGGCAAGACTCCCTTAATACCGTTGTGGCTCAAATATCGGAGCAATTGGCGTTGCTCAATCGGAACACTCAACGATTGCCGGCGCAACCCGAGCAAAACCCACGGGGCAACACCGGCCACATCAATGCCGTAGTTGCCGTTACCACTAGAGGCGGAAAGGATACCACCCCCGCCATGATTCCTACCGAGGAGCCCGTGGAGGAAAGCTTGGAGCCAATTGAGCCGATAGTTGAAGTTGAAAAGGAGAAGGAGCCACAAGACAAGGAGAAATCTAGAGCGGAACAATTTATTGAGGAAAGGCGCTTCATGCCACCGGTCCCATTTCCCCAAAGGCTTGCTAGAGCGAAAATGGAGAAAAGGCTAGCGAAGTTTCTCGAGTATCTTAGAGGAGTTAGCCTTAACATTCCCTTCCTCGACGCCATCGTGGAGATCCCCACATATGCTAAATTCTTGAAGGACTTGATTTCGGGGAGAAAGAGGAAGGAGAAGATCATGCTAGCCGAGGAGGGCTCTTGGTTTACCAAGAGAGAAAAGGAGCCGGCCAAATTTAAAGATCCGGGGAGTTTTCGGATTCCTTGCACCTTGGGCGGCGTCCCTCTTCAAAAGGCGTTGGTTGATCTAGGGACTAGTGTGAGCCTCATGCCTCTCTCCATGTTCTTAAGGCTAAACACCGGGACAAAGTTGAAACCTACCGACATGCGCATTCAATTGGCCGACGGGCGAATAACAAGGCCGGTAGGGATCGCCGAAGACATCCCGCTACAAGTCCCGGGTGGAATATGCTTGCCATGTGACTTCGTGATCATGGACGTTAAGGAGGAGGGAGATACGTCATTGATACTTGGACGCCCGTTCCTCGCCACCGCCGGAGTAATTGTTGACGTGCGCGAAGGTACCCTAACTTTAAACGTCGGCAACATCGAGGTGGAGCTCCACATTCCTAAGGCTATGAAGCACATGCCTTACCACGAGGAACTTGACTACATGGACCTCCTTGATGAGGTGATAGAGGAGGCGATCCCCCACTCAATTGGCGCTCTTTTCGATGAAGATTTAGAGGAAGGCCCGGATTTAGGCCAAGATGAGAAGATAGATGATTCCCCCGACCTCTCCGCTGAAGACGATGAAGGCGACGCTGATGTCGCAAGGATTCGAGAGCTCTGCAAGCTCTCGAAATTAAAGTCTCCAAAGAAAGCTCCTCCGGTACGGAAATCGGCATCACCGGTAAAGCCGTTGACCGGAGCAAATGCTAGCTTGGGGGAGCCTCCCCCCAACACTATTCGAGACGGGAAACCACCGCGGGAGAACACGACGCCGCAACTTCCAAATCCAAGCGCGCTCCCCGGAAAGTTTGATGGGTGCATCTCATATGCACCAAACATCCCGCATTGATTGAAAATTATAGGGGGTCGAGCTCACGACCTTAAACGAGCGCTTGTCGGGAGGCAACCCGACGGTTTTTGCCTTATTTTCACTTTTTCTTTATTTTCGTTTTAGAAATTTTTAGCGTTTTGAGTCGTTCGCCCAAAAATTTTGTGATAACGGGTCCTATTTTTCTTGACAGGAGAGGAGATAGGTAGATCCATCATGAGGAGGATGAACGCGACGACGAGGAGCGCCCCAAGAAGGCGCTCGACGCTTAGGAGGAAGATGGAATCGACTGGAGGAAGAAAGACGGAGTTTAGAGCCCAAACGAAGACAAACTGCAGAACACAAGGCTCACTCGGCCGAGCATACTAGTCACTCGGCCGAGTACACAAGTTCGTCCGGCCGAGCCGCTCACGAACGAGGGAAGTCTGCTGTACCCAACTCTCTGTTTATTTTCCTGATTTCAATATAACTGCTACTCGGCCGAGTATATATTCCCACTCGGCCGAGTAAAACGGATACGCTCCTAGGGCGAGTCTTGCCGAGTAGCTTGAGCCACTCGGCCGAATGGACTTACTCCACTCGGCCGAGGCTGGCAAGGCCACTCGGCCGATGCGTAAGCGGGGAGGAATTTTCTATTGACCATACTCGGCCGAGTGACCTAGTCACTCGGTCGAGTCGTAACTTCTGCTATATAAGGGTCGAGGGGGACACGTTTTTCGAAACGCTGAAACCCGATCGCGCCCCCCGACCTTTCAGCTCCCCTCGCCCGCTCGCACCCCCTACTCGCCCGACCGCCGTCGCCGCGCCGCTGCTCGGCCTGCCACCGCCGGCCGACCCCCGCCGTGACTCGCCCGAGTCGCCGCCGGCGGCCGCCGCTCCGACCACCTCCGGTATCGCCTTTATTGCCTTTTTCTCCTCTTTTTGAGTATATTTTGAGGATCCATGTGCTAAACGACCCCCAAACCCAAATCAATTCCTATATCTATCTATGATACCCCTAATGCCCCATACGTATTGATTATTACCCGCTGATATCTCCATTTCACGCGCAGGTTGTTTTTGGGAGCTTAGGGGAGCCCAGGGGAGCTTCTCGGGACTGATTTGAGCTTTGTGGAGGCGCTGACTTCGCACGCTTCCATTGCTGAGCACTCGCGGCGTGTCTGGGTATACTCCTTCCACTCTTTTACACGCACCGCACTTTTTTCACTTTTCGACGCGCTCGGGGCCGATATGCCGCCCCGGACACGGCCGCGGTCGAAGAGAGCTTCCGCCAAGCGGAAGCGGTCGGATGATGCCGGCCCCTCCCAAGAGTTGGAGGACTCTCCTCCACCGTCTCCCACACACGCCATCCACCCAGCACAGCCTGCAGGCCCCGCACACCCCGCACAGCCTGCAGTGCACCCACAGCCCGCACAGCCTCTCCCTGCCGCTGCACAGCCACCACCTCCGGCTCCACTGGTCGGGCCGCTCGGGATTACGTTCCGAGACGACGCACACCGCGCCGTCTTCGACCGTATCTCCCAGCGCTCGATCGTACCCTCCAGGTTTGCACACCTCGCTGACCTAGGACGCCTGGGGGCACTAGAGGGGATGCTCACGTTGTACGACAACGTGGGCTGGCGAGACTTCTTCCAGGTGTCGGCGGATACGTTTACCCGCCCGACACTTGAGGTTCTGAGTTCGATCGCCCGGACCGACGAGGGATGCTCGTTTCGGTTCATGGATCGAGAGTGCCAGGTCACTCTCGATATGATGAGAGCGTTCTTCTCGTGGCCCGCTGTCCCCGGTGCCGATCGCGGTTACGGCCCCACCCATATCCCCCCACCTTCCTTCGACGCCGGTGCCTTCTGGGCCCGGATTACGGGTCTCCACGCTGCCTTTGACCCTAGTAGGTAGGGCTGTTGACGAACGAGCTTGAACGAGCTTGAACAGTGTGCTTGGTTTTGTTCATGAACAAAATCCATGTTCAAGCTCTGTTCGTTTACTAACCGAGCTCTAAAAGCATGTTCAAGCTTGTTTGTTAAGCTTACCGAACGAACGTAAATGAACATAAACGAACGTAAACCGAGCTTACCGAATGAACGTTCTGTTCATTAACAAGACTTATCGAGCTTGTTCGTGAACATGTTCGGGAACGTGTTAACGAACACACAATCAATCTTGTTCATGAACAGATTTGCAAACAAACGAACGAACAATGGCAATGGACCAAAAGAGAGCTGGGAGCCTGCGAGTCTAGGAGTGGGAAGCTGGGAAGTTGAAGAGGTGGATGTGTTTAATTCAATTTGAAGAGGTGAGTGTTTAATTTTAATTTTAGTTCACTCAAGCCCTTGTTCACGAACACTTAACGAGCTTATTCACGAACATCACTTAACGAGCTTGTTCACGAACACTTAGCGAGCTTGTTCATGAACATAAATAAACGAACATAGTTATGTTCAAGCTCTGTTCGTTTACTAACCGAGCTCTAAAAATCTGTTCAAGCTTGTTCATTAAGCTTCCCGAACGAACGTAAACGAACATGTACCGAGCTTGTTCACGAGTAGTTCGTCGAACGTTCTGTTCGTCAACAGCCCTACTAGTAGGGCCAAGGCCTCGGCCATTGTCCATCCCTGCCTCCGCATTGCTCAGCGCCTTATGGCGACGACCTTCTTGGCCAGATATGAGCCGGGCACGATGTCTACGCCAGAGCTCTACATGCTCTACGCGATGACACGTCCCAGAGCTCTATCTAGGGATGGCGATGAGCTTGTCCCCGCCGTCGTGATCGATATCGCGGCTTGGTTTTTGGACCGCATCATCGTATCGGTGGGCGCTCGCTCACCGATATACTGCGGCGGCCTGATCACCTTGCTTGCTCTTATGACCGGCGAGGACTTCCCCGACGACTTGCGACGCGTCCCGGGCCCCACTTCTCTGTCGATAGATGTTATGGCCCGGATGAAGATGCTTCGTCCGCACGGTGAGCGTCACTGGGTCTGGTTGCACGGCCCTTACGGGGCCGATTACATGATTCTCCCGAGCCCTGCTCGGACTCTGATTGCACCAGCCCACGTTGACTGGCTCCCTGCGATGGATGTTCTCATCCCCGTTGCATATGTGCTCGAGGCCGAGGAGGCCGAGCAGGCCCACGCTGCCCCTGTAGACCCTGTTGCACACCCTGACGAGCCTGCTGCCGAGCCTGCTGCCGAGCCTGTTGACCCAGTGGCCCCTCAGCCCATACCTGATGTTTCCGCTGCTCCTGACACTTCTGTCCCCACTTCTGTCAGTGTCACGAGCACCTCAGCTGAGCCCACTTCCACCACCACTTCCGAGGCTGTCACCACCACTCCCACCACCACCACTGGCCCTCTGTCCGTCGAGCCTCTTTGCTCCGCACTCCCCGAGCGCCCGTCGACCTTTGTTGAGAGTGGAGAGCCCTCGTTTGCCGCGGTCGTGGAGACCATGGCTAGCATGATCTCCGCTGGGGTTGCACCTTTTGGTCCACACACTTCCACCCCAGCGGTAGTCACCTCTGTCTCCACCCCTGCTGTATTTTCCGAGAGCGTCGTGGCGTCTGTCCACACTTCTGTGCCTCTGACCTCTCCGGCCACCTCGCTGCCATTTTTGCATTCTTCTTTCGCTGCTGCTGCCTCCACTTCCCACCAGCCGGTGCCCCGGCCTCACACTGAGGCCAGGCCCACATTCGCAGGCGCAGCACCTTTTGTTCCCTTCCCCGCTGAGCCAGTCACCTACGCGACCTGAGTTCGCCAGCCACGCCCTGCACAGCCCCGACCGGTGCGTCCCTCGGCACCACCTCCCCCTGACACTGTACTTCAGAGCATTCGTGCTCTAGAGGGGGCGGTGAGTGGCCTCTGAGGCGACCTTAGGACCCTGTCCTCCACCGTCTCTGCGATGGCTGGCCGCTTCGAGCTGATCCCCCAGATCCATTACTGTCTCACCCAGGTTCTGGAGCGTCTCCCGCGCGTACCCCCACCCACCCAGCAGGTTCCCGCCCACACTTCCACACACACCCGACCTGCTACCACTCCCACACCCACCCCCGCTCAGCAGCCTGTCCAGCCACCCCCACCACCTCCGCCTCAGGACGGAGACGGTGCAGCACCACCTTCTTAGGCACCCTTGATGCCATCGATTATCCTTGCCGTCGTGCTGCCCGTTTCTGCTGGGTCCTGATGCCTTTTTTCCACCCCCCTCCCCTCACTTATTTTGGGATTCTCTATTTGATCATATCTTTATATATCTTTTTTGGGAGAGAGGGAAATTTTTTGATGCCACTTATATATCTGTATCACTCCTATCTGTGCATGCATCATGTCCGCATCATATTTTCATATCTTTATTTTTCTTTTTATTTTCACTTCTCCATGCATGCATCCTCACCTGCCCCTCCCATCGCTTGTCTCTCGGTGTGCCACACTTTGCACATTGAGGACACTGTGCCATTTAGCTTGGGGGAGTGAGTTCTCACGTTCTTTTTCGATTTGCCACCTTTTTTTAGCTTTTCACACCATTTTTCGCATTTGCACTTATTTTTCATTATTTTTCTTTTATTCTACCATGCATCACGTTTTTCTTATTTTTTCTGTGTGCCGCATTGTAAATAGTTCTATTTTCCCTTTATCTTTATTTCCTTTTTCTTTCTCATCTCATGCTAGAGATGACTTTTCTATGATGATGATGACGTTGGATTTAGCTTACTCTATATGTAGAGCTGTTGACGAACGAGCTTGAACGAGCTTGAACATGGAGCTTGGTTTTGTTCATGAACAAAATCCATGTTCAAGCTCTGTTCGTTTACTAACCGAGCTCTAAAAACATGTTCAAGCTTGTTCGTTAAGCTTACCGAACGAACGTAAATGAACGTAAACGAACATTTACCGAGCTTGTTCACGAGTAGTTAATCGAACGTTCTGTTCGTTAACAAGACTTATCGAGCTTGTTCGTGAACATGTTCAGGAACATGTTCGTGAACACAAATCAATCTTGTTCATGACATATTTTCAAACAAACAAACGAAAGTCAATTTTTTAATCAGGAATAATAATATTTAAACATTATTGCCAATAACTAAATCAATTAAATAAAAGGATTAAATATTTGTAAGACAAAAATAAACAAATCCAGCATAATAGCTCCATATATACCATTACAAGCATCCATTCCAAGCATAATAAAAATATAGTACTTGTCTAAATGTACTATTTTCGGTACATGTTCGTTCACGAACACTTAACGAGCTTGTTCATGAACATCACTTAACGAGCTTGTTCACGAACACTTAACGAGCTTGTTCATGAACATAAATGAACGAACACGGTTATGTTCAAGCTCTGTTCGTTTACTAACCGAGCTCTAAAAATCTGTTCAAGCTTGTTCATTAAGCTTCCTAAACGAACGTAAACGAACATGTACCGAGCTTGTTCACGAGTAGTTCGTCGAACGTTCTGTTCGTCAACAGCCCTATCTATATGCATGCTTTATTTGTCATGTCTTAGACTTTATTTCTGATATCACATGCTATGACTCGCCTTGCATTTAGAGATAGTAACCCACACTTTTTTCCGCATGAAAATGGATGAAATTTTATTATTAGCTGAGTCTGAATGTTCATATGTATGCTATCACAGAAAACACACCAAGATTCACGCATTGAATGCCTATATCTGGAGTACTGATTTCTTTTCCTATATCACTTCTACATGCATGAATTGTACACTTCACTTCAGGATGATTGAATGATGTTAGCTATGATAAATCTGGATTAGTTAGCTTTTTTGTGATCGAAACTGAGTAGATTAGATTACCCTGCTGAAGTTGTCGTGCATGTCTTATAGAGTGAACCGAGAGATACATTTATTTCTTTCTCCACAAATCTTGAACATCATTTCTCTACTTTTAAAATCATTGGTGAATCTCCCCTTAGCGATTCTATTTTATGGCATTTCCCCCGCTATTAATTCCTAGCTCCAATTTTCTTATTCTATAAAAAAAAATAATAAAAGAGAGAAGAATATTCTTGTATATCATTATCTCTCTTTGAGTTGGGATCGTTGTGTATATATGCTATATTGAAAAAAAAAGAGAGAGAAAAGAGGAAAAATCCTCAATAAAAGATCTCATCTCACTTTCTTCCTTTCTTCTTTCTTCTTATTACATTTGGAGCTATATAAAAATGGGGATGTGAATATTTTTATGCCATCACGCTTATAGATAAGCTTGGGGGAGGGGATCCATTGATGTGTGAGAGAGTGACTACTTGACGTTGCACGACAACCTAGGCTAAGTAATATTCTATACTCGGTGAGATTATTTCTAGCTTTACGAAATCCAGAGATCTAAGCCTAGCGCTCATTTCATGAAATCCATACTTTTCTATTCTCTCTATTTTATAGTGTGATACTCTTATACTCCTGATAGAAAGCGTTCAATTGAAAAGTGTGTGATCTGTGATTTGTATACCGCTTTAAATGATTCAGACGATGTTAATTTTAAAAATTATTCCGTTTTTCATGATTATATCGTTGTTCGTGGGTTTTCCGTTTCTATTTGCACTATTATACTATGATATCAAAATAAAATCCTTTGACATGTATTTTTCATTCAGTGCATGCTATACGAGTAAGTGAAACCCACGTCCTGAGAAAATGATCTAGTATCCTACCTCTTCGCTTCTTTCTTTCTTCTTTATTTTATTCCGATTTCACTCTTCTTCGTTTTTCATTTTTTTCGCCGTTTTCGTTTTCCGAATCCACCGGGTTCGCCATTTACTTATCTTCCTCGAGGACGAGTAAGAGGCAAGCTTGGGGGATTTTGATCACTCCTTATTTTACACCCTTTTTCCGCATGTTTGCATGCCATTTAGACCGCCCAAATCATGTTTTTCACGATATATCGACGATATTGCGATGCTTTTCACGATTTGTTGTTTTTGTCGCATTTCAGGTGATTTGGCGCGATTTGGAGTGATCTCGAGATGCGCTTACTCTAGACGGTCACCAACGACCTCCCCGAGGGGTATTTTGCTGTTGGAGAGGAGCGGAAGAAGAACGGACGTCGCAGGAGCGACGAGGAGGTCAAAACAAGCAGATTGGGCGTTTTTTGTGTCCCACTCGGCCGAGTGGAGGAGCCACTCGGCCGACTAGCGAGACACTGCTCGGCCGACCAGATCAGACACAATTTACCTGTGCACTCGGCCGAGCACCGAAGACCACATCGGCCGAGTGACGACATCACGTCCGCCCGAGTGGCGCCCAGACGAAGCCCTTCCAAAACATCCAAGTTACTGTTTTTCGGCTGCCTGAACTTCAGAAGACCCACTCGGCCGAGTGGTAAACCCCGTCCGCCCGAGTACTATGAAGCCATCGGCCGAGTGACGACAACTCACTCGGCCGAGCCTCCCCCGAAGTAGAGACCCCTGAAGGCCCCGACTTACTGGAAAATTACAGGGTTTTCACTCGGCCGAGCGACTTTTGTCACTCGGCCGAGTGCGATGCGCTGCCTGTAGCGAAAACTGCGGAAAACAGGCTGTGCAGGGGTATTTTGGTCACAGTTTTTGGACGATTTTGAGGGCGATTTAAACCCTGTTTTTACCCTAGTTTAGGGAGGCTCTCTCTTGGATTTTTTGCAGCTTTTTAGATTAGTTTTTAGCTTTATTCTTGTGATTGGAGAGGAGACAAAGATTGGAATTTTGTTGGATTCAATTGAAGAACTCCATTGGTTTGCATCTCTTTTCCTTAAAAATTCTATTTTTATTGCTTATCTCAATATTGTGATGAATTCCATTGCTTATTTCAACGATTATTTTTGTGATCTCGCTATGATTTGTGAGTAGTCTCCACGTCTTGGGGCGTGGGGATGAACCCTACAAGCCCATCTTCATATTTGTGATGAATTGGTAGAAATTGTGCTAGAATTGTTATTAGGGATTAGATTGGGATCAATTTACTACGGATGGCTAGGTATTCATATCAATTGGGATTTGCAAGAGATTGGATCCCAATTTGATAGGAAACCCTAGAAATCCGAGTTGGGTTGGAGTCGGATTTTCGAAGTATCGGTTTGCAAGAGATTGGACCGATACTAGGATTTCCGGTTGCAATTCCATGCCGATACTCGTTTGCAAGAGATTGGACGGGTAGGAACTATCCCAATCTAGGTCGTGGACCGAGTTTGCAAGAGATTGGGCTTGGTGTGCGATTGGACGATGATGTTGATCCTAATGCTAGCTTTTCCTAGGCTAGGGTTTGCAAGAGATTGGACCCAAACCTAGGATAGCTATAGACCGGCAACAGCGCGAGAGCGTGAGCTTGGTTCTACATTCAGTTGCAACTAGTTCATCCAAATTCTCATTCAAGCAATTTTGATACCGATAAACCGCATTTATGAAATACGGTGAGTAGCGGGGATTCCCCATTCCCTAGACGTTCTTTATTTGATTTGATATTTCCGCATTTTTGTCTGACGATTGTGACAGGATCGCCAAAGGCAAATTTCTCTCTTAAATAGCCAGGTTGATTGGAACAAGCACGGTCACTCGTCCTCCCTGTGTTCGATATCCCGCTCGCTGCTACACCGTGCACTTGCGGTAAAACTACAACCGTTCTTTTGGGTCACATCCCGGAGCGATCACGTGGAGTACGACAGTTTCTGGACCAGTGTCCAGTCATGTCACATCTGTGGCATTTGTCTTTCCAATCTTTCTTGGGGGCAGATATCTGGCCGTTGTCTTTCCTCTTCCACACATTTTTTCTCTTTCACTCATTGTTGATGTAACGACTTCTTTTCATGTATCTGGATTTAATATAATATAATATATGTTTTGGTGGATTTTCTCCTCATGTGTGGTTTTCGTCTCCGTAGCTTTCATTTTCGATCGATTCGTCGTATTTTCTCGTTTCTTCCTTAGGATTGTCGATTCCGAAGTATGTCATTCGTGACAGCCTTCATAACGGTCGCATCTTACTATTAGATCAAGCCTAGGAGTCTTAGGAATCGATCCCGGGGCCCCGCGCTCCGTATCGGAACTTTTCTGTGCTCATTAGCCGGTATAAGAAGGGGCACCGACCGACTAGATGACGATCCAGTCGGTCGGCAATCCTTCTTGGACCGACTAGTTAGCTTTCTAAATTTCTCAGGAGTTACTGTTTATCGTTAGTCGGTCTAAGAACGTTGGTTGACCGACTAGGTTGCAAACTAGTCGGTCAGCAATGCTTCTTGAACCGACTAACTCATCATATTATTTTTGTATCAGTTACTGTTTACTCTTAGTCGGTCTAAGAACGTTCATCGACCGACTAGATGCTAAACTAGTCGGTCAGTAATTGTTCATGGACCGACTAACTCTAGAATCCTATTTTCGTTCAGGAGTTACTGTTTGCACTTAGTCGGTCAGCGTTGGTCGACCGACCGACTAGTTGCCAAACTAGTCGGTCAGTGGTTGCTCTTTGACCGACTAACCAGTGTTAAAACCCTAATTTCTGGGCAGCCGCCAGCCCAACCTATTTATACCCAACCCAATCGTTTTCATCTTCTCCAACACGACCCAAAACCCTAAAAAAACTTCCCCCTTGAGCCCCCATCTTCCTCCAAGCTTCATTTCTTCATTCCAAGCCTCAAATCCATCATCCAAACCATCCATTCACTCCATCCACCTCTCCTCTTCCCCAAATCTCCATCAAAACCCATCAAAATCCCCAAATCCCCCAAAACCCTAGTTTCCCCAAACTTCTCCAATCTTCTCCAGATCTGAACCTAAGGTTCCCCGGAGTGTTTCTTCCGTCTCCTCTCGGTAAGAAATCGATCTACCGTTGTTTTCATATCCTATTGTAATTTTTATGAAACCCTAATAAAATACTTGTGTTTTGATGATTGTTCCCCATAACAGCGATTCCCCGTAAGCTAGCATCCGCGGAAACGAACTTTCGTAACCGTCATCCCCGGTGATAGGCAAGTGAAACTTGCATCTCTTGATTTGGGCCATGTCTTAGGCCATTTACCATGCTTTAGCGTAAAAGAGACTAAACGGTGAAAGGATAGCCGTTTAGACGCCATTGACCTAGCTTGACAACGAAGCTTGGTCCGTCACCCCCATCATGCTTGTATGTCACGTTTAAATTCAATTAACGGTACGCAATTATCTGTTCATATCATCCCTGCATCTTTGCCTGTCATGTTTAAATTCCATTAACGGTACGCGATTATCTGCTCATGGCATTGCATAGTGATTATTTATCGTGACTGCGTAGCACACGCTACAATACCATGTTTCCTGGCTCGTGTTCCAGAAGCGAGCCCTGTAGTTGCTAACCCCAACGCTCGGATACCGGCTAGGTGTACTCCTATGCCATACACACACTTATTTTCCTGGCTCGTGACCAGAAGCGAGCATAATGAGTTGCTAACCATGGGTGGGGTAAGAGATAAGCGGACTGAGCCCGAGTTGGCTTGATCAGCCAGTCCGGCCAGCAGGTGAAATCTCTAGTGTTTAAGTGATTAATAGTGATAGAGATAAACGGACTGAGCCACGAGCTGGCCAGCAAGTGGACTCTCTATGCACTAAGTGTTAAGTGATAAGTGTTAAGTGATAAGTGTTAAGTGATAAGTGATAAGTGATAAGTGATTAGTGAATTGGTAGCTTTTGCTACATCGTGAGTGCTTGCCTCTCTTTTAAACTGTTGCATCATACTTAACTGCTATGTCATTGCTTAACATTTAAATGCTAGGTTGTTAGTCACTTTCAGTTTCCTTGCCCAAGTCTTTTTAGACTTGCTGACATGTGCCCCTTTCTCTTTTGGGTGACGTATGTTAGACCTTGAGCCTGAGTTGCTTGCTGAGGGTGAGGTGTTTGCGGACGCCGAGCTTGCGCCCGTGTTGGACGGGAAGTACGTGGACACTGGGGACCAGTCCTAGTGTCTTCGTGGTGTTTTACTTTTGTTAGTCAGTTGTTTTGTTGTCGGTGCATAGCACCTTTACTCTGTTATGTCGTTGCTTTTGTTTGGCCTTGTTCTGGGCCTTTAGACTCTTTCTTTTAGCCTGGTGGCTTTTCTGTGATGTTGAATATTTTGTGGACAAACTTTGGGATTGGTATTTCATATCCATCTCATATTATTATTATTGTTGTTGTTTCGATTGCAATTACAGGGACCTGCTTATACTAAATTGACGCTTATCGGGTTTGGGGCTTCACCGCCCCACTCCCGTGCGGACCTTTTCACGTCTCGCCTCCATTTTAGGGAAGCGGGTCGTGACAGTTGGTCTTTGGAGGGGGTCCTCTAGACTGCTTCTTCAATGCCTTTCCCTTCTGGGGTTTGCCTGTGAATTTATTCTTCTTCTTCTGGGAGGAGATATTGTGCACTTCAGACGCAGGTGCAGTGCCAACAAGGCGCAAGTTATGGGTGGCCAGCTAGAGGTCTCTATTCTGTTCTGCCATCAGAAGGCATGAGAGAAGTTCAGAGTATTTCGTGAATTTCCATTCACGATACTGTTGCATGAGGATAACATCCTTCTCGTGGAAAGATGTATAAGTTTTCTTCAGCATGCGTTCCTCCGTCACTTTTTCACCGTACAACTTCAGGCGTGAGGTGATGCTAAATGGTGCCGAGTTGTACTCGACAATGGACTTGAAGTCCTGTAGACGGAGGTTCTCCCATTCATTTCGCTCCCGAGGAAGGATAACATCTTTTTGATGTTTGTATCGATCCTCGAGAGCGGTCCATAACTCATATGAGTCTTTCACTGTGAGGTACTCGGCCTTTAGGGTCCGATCGATATGGCGTATGATATAGATAATTGTTTTCGCCTTATCAATGTCAGAAACTGTATCGCCAACAGCAATGGCATAACTCAATCCATGTGAGCGCAGGTGGAATTTGATATCCAACTGCCAACTCAAGTAGTTCTTGCCTGTTGCATCCAATACGTCGAAGTCGACGCTCGCTATCTTTGCCATTTATCTAAGCATGTCAAACAAGCAGTAATTAAATATTTGAAAATAAATAATCATTGTTGTGAACGGTTATTTAACCGTAGTTGGATGAGATTCTGGGCTATCCTAGAGATAGGCCCATATCATTGTAAGCCCATATTTGTATTCTCCCAATTGCCTATAAATAAAGAGCTGGGGGCTCCTCCCCCAGGAGTTGATTTATAACACGTTATCTGCCCGACTCTAAAAATTTTCATTTCCACAAAATTTTCTTTCCGTTCGTTGCGAAGGCGAAGGAGAAGGCGAGACGGGAGATCCACGAGCGCGGTGCAAGGCTTCCTCCATGAAGGGTCGTCATCCGCCTAGGGCTTCGAGCAACCGTCGCTATATCCGGAGGACGGATATAGAGGTAAAAATACTAAAAACGATATTTTTAATCATACGTATGATTGCCCCTCCCCTAGATCTCGCAAGATCGTCATGGGGATCGATTGTCGCCTTGAAAACGACGGATTTTTCATCCCAAAAATCAATTTTTTTAGGGTTTTTGGATTTTTTTTAAACCCAAACCCTAAATCAACCCCGCAGACGGCCTCGCCGTCACCCCCCCCCCCCCCCCCCCCCCCCGCCGCCACGCCGTCCCCCCACAGAGGGGGGGCGGCAGCCGCCGCACCCCCCTGCAGGGGGGGCGACGGTGGCCACATCTGCCGCCGCCCTCCCCTGCAGGGGGGCGGCGACCCCCGAGGCCGCCCCCCCTCTGTAGGAGGGGGGCGGCCCCCACCGCTCCCCCCGCAGAGGGGGGCGGCGGCCCCGAGCCCGCCGCTCCCCCCCCCGCAGAGGGGGCGGCGGCCCCCTGGCCGCGCCCCCCTCTGCGGGGGGCGGCCCCCGCCGCCCCCCCCAGAGGGGGGCGACGGCCCTCCCACGGCCGCGCCCCCCCCCGGCAGGGGGGCGGCGGCCCACCTGCGGCCGCGCCCCCCCTGCCGAGGGCGGCGCCGCCGCCGCCGCTGCTAGGGTAAACCCTAGCAGCACATGCTGCTAGGGTTCAAACCCTAGCAGCAAAAAAACCAGAAAAGTCCGTGGGCCTGAAGCCCACAGACCTGCTGTGGGCCTCAGTCAGATTCAAAAAAAACCAGAAAAGTCTGTGGGCCTGAAGCCCACAGACCTGCTGTGGGCCTCAGGCCCACAGTCAGATTAAAAAAAACAGAAAAGTCGGTGGGCCTGAAGCCCATAGACCTGCTGCGGGCCTCAGGCCCACAGTCAGATTTCAAAAAAAAAAGCCTATGGGCCTGAAGCCCATAGACCGCCTGCGGGCTTCAGGCCCGCATGATGGTTTATTTGAAAAAAAAAATGGGGGAGGCAAAGGCTATGATCAAGCCTCAAAAGGCAACTTGCTAGCCTAAAATTAATTTAAAAAGGGGATTCAAAGGCAAAATATTCGTGAAAACTCACGGTAAATTACGGGACAAATATCGGGCAGACAAGGACGTTTTGGGGATTTTTGGGGGGGCTTTGGGATGATGAGAGAAACTTTTTCCTCTGACAAAGAAAATGTTAATTTTGGGCTCTTAATCAATTTAATTGATTAAACCCATTCAAATTACAACCTTTGCATTGTAATGATTTTTTCTGCAAAAATCATATTTACATGCTTTGCATCTCTGGTATATTCTGTTGGATATTATATGCGTGGTTGTGCATTGTATTTAAACCTTAATAATTAGGAAGATCATGCGACCGCTCTGCCGTTAGTAACCTAACCTAACGGTGTATGACGTTGCCCAGTGGTCCAATAATTATTAAGTGATTAAATTATTTATCCATCTCTGCGAATATTTGATGCATGTGATGAAAATGTCTGATGAAAATGTTGATGAGCACAATATTTTTGCATGAATTGCTAAATGTGGTTTTTGAATCGGCCGTTTAGTCACACAGTTCATTTCCCGCACTTTACTTTTATTTTTGAGAGAAATTGTAGTGAGGAATTTATGTAAATGTCAAAGAAAGAAGACCAACTTCCATGAAGACGGAGGCCACGCTTGAAGATGGAGATATCATATGGGACCCACGGGGTTTCCAAAGTTGTATTTTCATTTTCGTTAAGCTGCAAATTTGTATAATTTGGACTTTGGACTTTTTGGACTCTTTCTTGTGGGACTGGCCGATCCACACATTTAGCTTTTCGTTAAATATTGCCTCCGCATGAAAATGTTTTCTCTGATTAATTATTAGTTCATGCATGTTTGTGCTCTGCTAGATAAATGGCTAATATTGCAAGCGTTAATTTCGAAGTACTGGAAGCATCAGGTAGAAATTATCTAAGCTGGTAGCTAGATGTAAAGTTTCACCTGCGGGCAAAGTCCCTCATTGCTGCTGTGGCTGAAAAAGAAAATGTTAGCGATATAGAGAAGTCGCAAGCCATCATCTATATTCGCCGCCATGTGGACAAGACCTTAAATGTTGTATACTTTACGGTCGAAGATCCACTTGAGCTATGGACTGCCCTTGAGGACAGGTATACACATCAGAAAGATGTTATACTCCCAGGGGCACGATATGAGTGGGAGAACCTGAGACTACAGGACTTTAAGTCCATTGCTGAGTATAACTCAGCACTTTTTAGCATCACCTCACGCCTGAAGTTGTGTGGTGAAAAAGTCTCAGAAGATCGCACGCTGGAATAGACGTATACGTCCTTCCATGAAAAAGATGTGATACTCATGCAGCAATACCGTGAACGCAAGTTCAACAAGTATTCTGAGCTGCTGTCATGTTTACTCATGACCGAGCAAAACAGAGAGCTTCTCCTCGCCACTCACAATATGCGCCCTCCCGGCACTACCCCTCCACCAGAAGCTCACCATTCCTCTTCCTTCAAAAAGAAGAGGGATAATAAAAGAAAAGAAAGACCACAGAAGGGGGGTCAACAGAAAAAAAGGCAAGGGCCATGAACAACAGCATCGACATAATGAAAGTAAGCGGAAGTTCACGTGGCACAGAAATAACAAAAATAGAAATGATATACCCCCACCCAGAGGGAATGGGAAGACCAGTGCCAAAAATTGTGGCATGAAAGGCCACTGGTCCAGAATGTGCCGAACTCCGCATCATCTCCAGGATTTGTATAAAGAGAACAAGAAAAATAAAGCTGAAACAAACCTGATGACATCTGATGCTCCAGTTAAGTTTTTCAGCTGACGACTTCGAAAATAATGACATGCTTGACTAGCCTTTACTTTTATCTTAGCAAATTGTTTAGAACATCTCACGTTATGAGAGCTTTTGTATTACGCAATCTGTTTTGATTGATAAATTTTAGTAGACAATAAATGAATATGTCTATCTGAATATGCATGTGCCTTTATGTTTCATCTTTTGAAACTGCTCTCATAAATGATTAGTAGACAATAAACACGTACGATTCTCTCAATACAGAGCCCAATATCAGGGCCATATTGAAGATCCAGGGATGGCAACACTGTTGCCCCCCAAACGACACAAAAATAGAGGATGCATTAATCCCTCCGAATTCTAAAAGAAACTTTCTAGGTTTCAAGGACATCCGTTTCAACGGATTCCATTTGGACACAGCAAATGTAAATGAAAAAAAAATTAAATTAAATTATTACTGTATGCAACGTCTCAAGATAAAGGAGTAAAATCCATACTTGAACGTTTTAAGAGCCTTAGAGGCCTCTACCATACGAAGGATCGGAGAAAGGAAGCGGAATTAAACGGAGCACCTGAAGTGCCCGACATCTGCCAAGTTATTTTAATCTGGCATGATGGACTTGGCCACCCCGGATTTGCGATGATGCACTGCATCTTATCCTACGGGTATAACTTGAAGAACCAGAAGATTCTTCAGAAGGGAGAATTCCCTCGCATCCCTTACTATAAGGGAAAACAAATTGCAAGGCCATCTCCACGAAAAGTTGAAAAGAATCTCCACGCCTCCTCAAAAAAGAAAACAAGGAGATTGATGTGGATAAAATCCACCACCCCTAGTGGGCTATTTTGGTACTTCATTGTACTGATAAATGCATCCTCAGAATATTTGTACGTATGTCTACTACAAGACCCACAACTTAGCTTTTCCAAAGCTATTGGCACAAGAATAAAAACGTTGCGGGCACATTTCCCAGACAATAAAATACAGAAAATAAGTCTGGTTAATGTTGGGAAATATACCTCCCAGTCAATTCAAGAGTACAGCCAAGCAACGGGAATAGAAAATGAACATACAAGTGCCGCATGTTCATACCCAAAATGGGTCGGCTGAGTCACTGAAAAGTAGACTCCAATGGATTGAACGTCCATTAAATCCCGATTGCATATTGATGCATGGGGGACATGCAAATTCTGCATGCTGCATCGTAAATGAAAATAAGACCCTCTGGAGGTCAGAGTCTCCAATGCAACTTGCAAATAGAATGCCACCGAACATTTCTCTTCGGAGAATCTTCGGTCCGCAGTTTAAATCCCCATCGCACCAACACAAAGGACAAAAATGGGTCCTCAACGTCGCCTAGGCATCTATGAAGGGTTTGACTCACCCTCAATTAAAAGATACCTAGAACCCCAAACGGGGGACGTATTTAAGGCACATCTTGAAGACTGTGATCTCGATGAGACGAGTTTCCCAAAAATAGGTCCAAATACTGGAAAATATGGCGCGAAGAAAATTATAACGTGGGATACAAATAGTTTGACCCACTATGATCCGGTAATAATACAATGTGTAGAAGAGATCCCAAATGTCCATAAACAAATTACAATATCGCAGAAAAGCCACCAGGCTAAAAGAAAAGAGTCTAAAGCCCAAACATGGCCAACAAAGAATAACATACATATAAGGGTGCCACGCACCAACGGCTAACAGCAAACCTAACAAAGAAGTGAACACGAGCGGTCTTCAAGACAGGCCCCTGGTGTCCACTCACCACCCCAGCAAGCAACATCATCAGCAACACCACATTCCCTGCAACAAAACTCTGGCTCTGGGTCTAACATGTGTCACCCAAAAGAGAGAGGGGCACATGTCAGCAAGTCTGGAAAGACTTGTGCAAGGAAACTGAAAGGAAAGTAAACTAGCAACCTAGCAATTATAGTATTAAGTAATGACATGGCAGTTAAGCATGATGCAACAGTTTAAAAAGAGAGGCAAGCATGCATAATGTAGCAAAAGCTACCAAATCACTTATCACTTATCACTTATCACTTATCACTTATCACTTATCACTTATCACTTATCACTTAGTGCATAGAGAGTCCACCTGCTGGCCAGCTCGTGGCTCAGGCCGCTTATCTCTACCACTATTAATCACTTGTCACTGGTAAACACTTAGTGCATAGAGAGTCCACCTGCTGGCCAGCTCGTGGCTCAGGCCGCTTATCTCTATCACTATTAATCACTTGTGCACTAGAGAGTCCACCTGCTGGCCGGAGTGGCGGATCAGGCCAACTCGGGGCTCAGGCCGCTTATCTCTTACCCCACCCATATGTGTCGAGCGTTGGGGTTTCCAACTACAGGGCTCGCTTCTGGAACACGAGCCAGGAAACATAGTATTGTAGCGTGTGCTACGCAGTCACGATAAATAATCACTATGCAATGCCATGAGCAGGTATTTGCGTACCGTTAATGGAATTTAAACATGACAGGCAAAGATGCAGGGATGATATGAACAGATAATTGCGTACCGTTAATTGAATTTAAACGTGACATACAAGCATGATGAGGGTGACGGATCTAGCTTCGTTGTCAAGCTAGATCAAATGCGCCTAGGCAGCTATCCTTTCACTGCCTAGTCTCTTTTACGCTAAGCAAGGTAATGGCCTAAGCACGGCCTAAACAACAAGGGTAGCAAGTTTCACTTGCCTAACACCGGGGATGACGACCACTTCGTCACATGGGAGCTATCTACGGGGGAAATCGCTGTTTTGGGGGAGACAAACATCAAACACATGAAATTAATTAGGGTTTCATAAAAATATAAATAGGTCAAGGAAACACCAAGGAATCGATTTCTTACCGAGAGAAGGCGGAAGAAACACTCCGGGGAACCCTAGGATCAGATCTGGAAAAGATTGGGGAAGTTTGGAGAATTAGGGTTCTTGGGTGATTTTGGGGATTTGATGGATTTTGGTGAGATCTTTGGGGAAGATGAGAGGTAGATAGAGTAGATGGATGGTTGGGATGAAGGTTTTAGGGCTTGGAATGAAGCAATGGAGCTTGGAGGAAGATGGGGGCTGAAGGGGGAAGTTTTTAGGGTTTTGGGTCGTGTTGGAGAAGAAGAAGTCGAATGGGTTGGGTTTAAATAGGCTAGGCTGGCGGCTGCCCAGAAATTAGGGTTTTAACACTGGTTAGTCGGTCAAAGAACAACCACTGACCGACTAGTTTGGCAACTAGTCGGTCGGTCGACCAACGCAGACCGACTAAGTGCAAACAGTAACTCCTGAACGAAAATAGGATTTAGAGTTAGTCGGTCCATGAACAAGTACTGACCGACTAGTTTTGAATCTAGTCGGTCGATGAACGTTCTTAGACCGACTAAGAGCAAACAGTAACTCCTGAATTATTGATTGAATGAACTAGTCGGTTCCAGTTGATTTCCTGACCGACTAAATTGGAATCTAGTCGGTCGGTTGATCTTCTTGAACCAACTAACGTGCACGAAAAGTGCCGATTCGAAGCGCGAAGCTTCGGGAAGATTTCTATGGCTTCTAGGATCGATTTATACTCTAAGATATGATCGATATGAAGCTCGTCACGAGTGACTTACTCCGAGTTCAATGATTCTAAGGAAGGACCTAGAAGATCACATCAAAAGGAACGAAAACGAAAGCTAGGAATTCTCAACGAGATAAATGAAAGCGAGAACTATGGAAATGGAAACCACACAAGGAGAGAACCCACCATCACAAGCAAAACACACTGATAATCCAATCATACAAAAACCAGTCGTTGCATCCTACCCACCTTAGAATAAAGTCCGTCCTCGGACTTTCTAACACATATATAGTCGCTCGGGTAACTACCCTCAACCAATATCACATCATAACTTCAACCAAGTACATTCATTTCGAGTGCTTATATATATATGCACTAGGAATCAAATATTACTACCACTACAAACATATTTTCACGCACATAATACACTCATACTTACTATAGTCAATCAATTGCATACACGTATTTCAATCACATATACATAGTCAATATATATATATATACAACAATAAACACTTATTACTTACTTAAAAAAAATAACCCAGCCTCTCTTATTTGAAAATAATTTCACATTTATTTAGTCATTTAAATACATGCAAATATTTCACCATATTTTCACCTCACATATAGTCCTATAACTATATTTTGGTATAGCCACCCACAATCGTGTGCGTAACACATCCAAGCGCAAACAATTCAAACACCATACATACATCATCCATCACTATTCATCACCACATACAATTATACCAAGGTACATAGAGTATACCCACTCAAGCTTGAGTGAGACTCAAATCATAGCAGGACATTTACATACGTAACACAATAACCATACACATACCAATACCACTCCAAGGCATACACATCCATGTATCACATATTTTCACACCACATCCATCCATTTATAATTACCATATTAACACATCAACTACATACAAGTTTAAGAGATGCAATAGTCGGGTATACCTCCTGATATACACGCATACGACATCTCATAAAACAAGTAGTACCAACCAAAATTATCATTCTGTTACCATACGTATATCACATCATACACAAGCAGAAAATTACCTACACACAACATACAAATGCCAACACCCATACCACTACATACACACCACGAAATCAACACTACAACGACATAACCACTTAACTAATGGGCCCACCAAACTATAACAAGGTTGACACAAGCAACGACAAGCTCTAGGGGCTAGACAATAGGAAAGAAATTGAAATCAAAAGCGTAACGAATAGAAGGATCGTAAAGCATGAAAACGGTCGCGTAATGACGTAATGATGCTCCATTGGGACATATGGAAAATAGTGTAAATAACAAATTCTAAAACACGAAAGGTTTGAAGACCGTTATACTTTAAAAGTTGGAGTCCCTTTTTGTATAAAAAAAAATATTCAGAGGTCGATAAGACAAATTGTTTGAAAACGAGTTTGAGGCGAATATATGTAATAAGAGGAAAAGGGGTTTATTGGCTTATATAAAATCATCATGAGGAAAAAGGAAATCATTTACTCGAACATTAAAACATAGGTCAGAAATGTTGTGCGGCAGCAATCTAAAATTTTTGGAAAATTTTTTTTTGAGATTCAAAGATTGAAATCAGATCAAGTATAGTGTGGAGAATTTAAGCGCATGCTAAATGTTTTCCAAATCTTAAAACTGAAGAGAAATCCCCAAATAAACCATGTCGAAAATACTTTTAGAGAAATCCGGATTTGCCAACAAAAATTGACTTATACAAGATCTTAACGTACGAGCAAAACGAACGTGGTACCGATATATAAAAATAATTGAAGTCATATTTTAGAAATTGTCTTAAAAGTGTGTATGGTGAATGGAAAGATAATATCTTAGTAGTATGGAAAGAGAAAAGGATATTTAAACTCATCAAGTTAGTATTAAAACTTTTAAACCGTTTTATGAAGGGTCTAAGTCAGGAATGATTTCGAAATAGTAAATATATATTTTTTTTTATAAACAAAAATCTGAAATATGGAAAATGTTGAGCATAAAATCAACTTGCTAAAAGCCGAAGTCCAAAGGGACTTGAAAAGTTTATTAAGAGTAAGCACGAGGGGTTTTCGAATAGAATTTTAATGGCACAAGTAAAAGAAATTATGAATCGAGTTAGGAAAATAGAAATACGGTTCAGAATGAAATTTGTATATGAAAAGGGACGAGACATTTATATCGATACGAAGGTATGTGCAGAAAATATTATAAACTTCTAATCTAAAAATCTCAACTCAAATTTCGATATTTTAAAACATAAATAATTTAAGTTGGCGAAGGAGCATGAAACCGTACATATATCAAAAGCGTTTCGAATAAATTTAAACTTAACGAGTACGACGAACCTATAATTGATATATACAAAAATTAGTTGAAGTCCGTTCAGTTTTGGAAAAATACCCCTAAAGGTATGTAAGATAAGTGGTTAAAATAAATTTTTGTATTTAGGAGAAGGGACGGTATATCGAACCATCAGGATAGTAATAAAGTTTAAAAATCGAAATGCGAAAGGTACATTGTTAGAAAAATAGTACAAGATAGTAATTTTAAAATTACGACCAAAAGTCTTCAAAATTCAAGAACGACTTTTAACTCCATCGAAATTTAGGGAGACATATTTAAAGAAGTTTAGAACAAAAATTTAAATTGAGTGAAACTTCAAATAAGGAAAGCATTCGAAAATAACTTTGGAAGAATCAAGATTTGCAACGGAAAGCATTTGAAAGATCAAGGATAATTGCAATGAGGTGGTCATGTGAATTAAGGACAAGGGAAGTGGTTGCGGAAACGTAATTTTCCAAAAATCTGTAGTCGGGAAAAATGTTTGAACATAACTTTGATTTGTTGAAAGCTGAAATCATCTGTGACTTGAAAAGTATGTTAAGGGAGCGCGACGAGTCATTTGAATAGCATAATAAGAAAGGAAAGTTCATAAATCGAATTTGGAAAATAGAATTACGGCTCAGAATTAAATCGATTTATGAAAAAGGGACAAGATATTCAAATAGGTATGAAAGGTATAGGATGTAAAACATTATAAAACAGTAATCAAAATCTCGTCAAAACTTTTGAATTTCAAAAATTAATTTAAGTCAACGAAGAGTACGAGATATAAGTATACATATAACAATTGAAACTCCATTTAACTTGGAAAAGATTTTTAAAGTATGTATGCTATGCGATTAAAATGGATCTCACAGTTAGAAAATGGTATATCGAATTTTCCAAAATAGTAGTGGAGTCTTTAAACCGAAATGCGAAAATATAGACAAGAAAATGGTTACGAGTTAGCAATTATAATTATAACCATTAGACTCCGAAATCTACAAGGAATTTGACTCAATCGAAAAGTGAGAAATTTTAAGTACATACGTAGCGGGTTTAAAACAAAATTCAAACTTAGCGAAAACTTTAATAAGGGAAATAGAAAAACAACTTTTTTTTTATAAAAGAAATTAAGCCTTGCAAACGGGGACATTCGAAGGATCAATGATTATCGAAACATGGCGGTCATGGGAATCGAGGCAAGGGGTTTGGTCGGATGATCAAAGCATAAATACGTCTAGATTATGACTTAGGAAAATCTACGGAAACTCCTATGGTCAATCAACTAAAGATTATGGAACTAAGCGCTAAGACTTCCTAAGGGCTAGACAGCGATGAAATGAGTTCAGCTTGGTCCGAAATCGATGAACTCAAGGGAGAGACCAAAGAATTCTAGAAGTCTACCCTAGTCAAGCTAGACAGGAACCACTAAGGTAACTCTTAAGGCTATCAAATCAATCACTAACATGGAGTCTAACTAACAATCAAGGATCCCTAACTAGCAAGCACAAACTTCTAACTAAGTCTCACTATGGTTCTGATCTAATGGATTTCCTACGAAGCTAGGACAGATGCTCTAACACGCCTACCAGCCACCTAAGACACAGGAACGCTAAGAACCTAGACTCGGGCTTATAACTTGGACGTTCTAATTTATTTAATGGACATTCTATAATTATTATTGTTGTTCCGATAGTTCGCATTTGCAAATGGACCTGCATGGGCCACCACTAAAACCTGTCACGCCCCGCTTCCCAAAAATGTGGAGGCGAGACGTGAGAAGGTCCGCACAGACTTAAAGCCGTGAAGCTCCAAGTCTGATAAGCGTATAACAATCACTTATAGTGGCAAGTCCTTGCAAAGCGAAACGAAACAACAATGATAATAAGGAATTGAGACGACATTTTATTGAATCTCCAAATGTCCATAAACAAATTACAATATCGCAGAAAAGCCACCAGGCTAAAAGAAAAGAGTCTAAAGCCCAAACATGGCCAACAAAGAATAACATACATATAAGGGTGCCACGCACCAACGGCTAACAGCAAACCTAACAAAGAAGTGAACACGAGCGGTCTTCAAGACAGGCCCCTGGTGTCCACTCACCACCCCAGCAAGCAACATCATCAGCAACACCACATTCCCTGCAACAAAACTCTGGCTCTGGGTCTAACATGTGTCACCCAAAAGAGAGAGGGGCACATGTCAGCAAGTCTGGAAAGACTTGTGCAAGGAAACTGAAAGGAAAGTAAACTAGCAACCTAGCAATTATAGTATTAAGTAATGACATGGCAGTTAAGCATGATGCAACAGTTTAAAAAGAGAGGCAAGCATGCATAATGTAGCAAAAGCTACCAAATCACTAATCACTTATCACTTATCACTTATCACTTATCACTTATCACTTATCACTTATCACTTAGTGCATAGAGAGTCCACCTGCTGGCCAGCTCGTGGCTCAGGCCGCTTATCTCTACCACTATTAATCACTTGTCACTGGTAAACACTTAGTGCATAGAGAGTCCACCTGCTGGCCAGCTCGTGGCTCAGGCCGCTTATCTCTATCACTATTAATCACTTGTGCACTAGAGAGTCCACCTGCTGGCCGGAGTGGCGGATCAGGCCAACTCGGGGCTCAGGCCGCTTATCTCTTACCCCACCCATATGTGTCGAGCGTTGGGGTTTCCAACTACAGGGCTCGCTTCTGGAACACGAGCCAGGAAACATAGTATTGTAGCGTGTGCTACGCAGTCACGATAAATAATCACTATGCAATGCCATGAGCAGGTATTTGCGTACCGTTAATGGAATTTAAACATGACAGGCAAAGATGCAGGGATGATATGAACAGATAATTGCGTACCGTTAATTGAATTTAAACGTGACATACAAGCATGATGAGGGTGACGGATCTAGCTTCGTTGTCAAGCTAGATCAAATGCGCCTAGGCAGCTATCCTTTCACTGCCTAGTCTCTTTTACGCTAAGCAAGGTAATGGCCTAAGCACGGCCTAAACAACAAGGGTAGCAAGTTTCACTTGCCTAACACCGGGGATGACGACCACTTCGTCACATGGGAGCTATCTACGGGGGAAATCGCTGTTTTGGGGGAGACAAACATCAAACACATGAAATTAATTAGGGTTTCATAAAAATATAAATAGGTCAAGGAAACACCAAGGAATCGATTTCTTACCGAGAGAAGGCGGAAGAAACACTCCGGGGAACCCTAGGATCAGATCTGGAAAAGATTGGGGAAGTTTGGAGAATTAGGGTTCTTGGGTGATTTTGGGGATTTGATGGATTTTGGTGAGATCTTTGGGGAAGATGAGAGGTAGATAGAGTAGATGGATGGTTGGGATGAAGGTTTTAGGGCTTGGAATGAAGCAATGGAGCTTGGAGGAAGATGGGGGCTGAAGGGGGAAGTTTTTAGGGTTTTGGGTCGTGTTGGAGAAGAAGAAGTCGAATGGGTTGGGTTTAAATAGGCTAGGCTGGCGGCTGCCCAGAAATTAGGGTTTTAACACTGGTTAGTCGGTCAAAGAACAACCACTGACCGACTAGTTTGGCAACTAGTCGGTCGGTCGACCAACGCAGACCGACTAAGTGCAAACAGTAACTCCTGAACGAAAATAGGATTTAGAGTTAGTCGGTCCATGAACAAGTACTGACCGACTAGTTTTGAATCTAGTCGGTCGATGAACGTTCTTAGACCGACTAAGAGCAAACAGTAACTCCTGAATTATTGATTGAATGAACTAGTCGGTTCCAGTTGATTTCCTGACCGACTAAATTGGAATCTAGTCGGTCGGTTGATCTTCTTGAACCAACTAACGTGCACGAAAAGTGCCGATTCGAAGCGCGAAGCTTCGGGAAGATTTCTATGGCTTCTAGGATCGATTTATACTCTAAGATATGATCGATATGAAGCTCGTCACGAGTGACTTACTCCGAGTTCAATGATTCTAAGGAAGGACCTAGAAGATCACATCAAAAGGAACGAAAACGAAAGCTAGGAATTCTCAACGAGATAAATGAAAGCGAGAACTATGGAAATGGAAACCACACAAGGAGAGAACCCACCATCACAAGCAAAACACACTGATAATCCAATCATACAAAAACCAGTCGTTGCACAAATAGTTTGACCCACTATGATCCGGTAATAATACAATGTGTAGAAGAGATCCCGAAGATCCTCCACATACAGAACACTGTTCACCAATTACCGGAATCATTCATTGACAACCAGAAGATTATCAGATCACACATCCCAGCTGCAAAAACTCCAGCTAGGATTGACATCCCCGAGAATGGATGCAATCCACCAGCAGCAGAAGTGGCTGATCCTCAACAGTAAAGAGACAGACCACCAGGCTCCAAGGACAGAAACTCCTGGAGACCTTAAGACAATACTACCACAGGACAATGAGCTCCTGTCCACACCATCACCCTTCCCGGAATCCACTGCAGAGGAATTGCCGGGAAAAAGTGAAATTAAGTAAGTGGTGTACGTACTGGGGAGGTGTTGGACAGATAGAACATAGATTGTCGACAAATGTATTCACGTATCATATTGCCATATACATCGCAAAAGCGATGATGTTTGTAAATTATCGTTCCACACTCCGTTGCTAGAAGGCAAACGTAGAGATTGGCCAAAATGTGGAACATGGCAATAAAAGATGAGCTGGACTCACTTTTGAAACGTGAAATGTTCGGACCTGAAGTCCTGACACCAAAAAGGTGTCAAACCTGTGGATAAAACAAAGTATTGCACACATAAGAAAAATAAATACAAAATCGTATGTTATAAGCTACAACCTATAGCCCATGGAAAATTTCGCTGAAACTAGGGATCGAACAAATTCAAATGAGCATGTCTCATAAATGATGCATCAGTCTCCCTAAGTTATCAAAAGCGAATACCTTACGATTTGGCGAATGAAAATTATGGATATGTTGTTATTGGATGTTGTGACGGTATACCTTCGTGGATATCTTGTAAAGAAAATTTCCACATTTCCTTAAATGCCTGAATAGACTTCGGGACGTCTATTCAAAATGAAGAAAAACAATAAGTATAATAAATAAATGTACAACCAAGATAATCATTTGACAAGTCAATGATTCCTACTGAAGGTTGTCTTTGCATATGTGCAAAGAACAGGATTGGCGATCATAGTTGGAGACAACTAAAACCTCATCGGATCTCCGAAGAGAAAACCGAACTACATGAACAAGCCTGACATTTAAACATGAAATAAAAAAGACCTAGGCAAATATAAAGTCATGGCTTATAGAATCCTGTTACAAACACCCAGAAGTGCGTTGGAGAAATTTAAAGGACCATTGTCATCCAAAGTACACCTACGGTGGTACACTTACTGGATGAACAAAAAGAACCCTTCCGATCGCTGGAAGAGGGGGAGGATATAACTGGTCCTAAAGTCCCTTATCTAAGTGCAATCATGCACTCCTGGCTAACTGCATGTGTCCCGGTATAGCAATTGCAGTAAACTCATTAGCCAGATATAGCTGGCACCTAACAAGGGCCATTAGACCGGAGTCAAGCCTTCTGCGCTTCCTCCAAGGGTCGAAAGATTTGGACTTACAAATTATAGTAGCATCCTCCAATGTTTATGCAAATGCAGGTTACAGGTCTGGTCCCTATACTGATAAATCACAGAACGGGTACCCACAGTGGGATGGCCATCTACTGCCAATATGCAAAGCAACTTATGAAGGCAACATCATCCTATCAATTCCGAGATCCTCACCATTCCAGAATCATACAAATGGTGTATTTGAAGGCGCCTGGTGGTACATCACATCCCAGTGACGACTGGGATAGAGGCTGGTTCTGTGGAGCCGACCATATAGTCTGAAGACCACATCAGAGGCGACGAAACTTAGCACACCTCTCCAGAGTTTCTGGATTCAGCATCTGCTTGATGGTGATAAAATTTGTAATCTGTGTACATTTTCGGAATATTGTAAATAGGAGTGATGAGATAAGCCTAAGAGATCTGAAAGCCTAAGAGCTTTTACAGATCAGGGGGAGTTGAGGGAATTTGTACTCTTTTCCCTTAGCTATGGTTTTTCCCACTGGGTTTTCCATAGCCAAAGGTTTTAACGAGGCAAATCAAATCAACTCTGGATCCCGAAGTATCCACCCCTCTGTGACGCTCAGAATCCAGAAGTATTCATGAGCAGAGTCATTTGTACAAATCAGGGGGAGTTAAAGAGCGTTTGCACTCTTTTTCCTTAACTATGGTTTTTCCCACTGGGTTTTCCATAGCTAAAGGTTTTAACGAGGCAAATCTCACCAACTCAGGATCCTGAAGTATCCACCCCATGTGAGACTCTTCTACGCTCAGAATCCTGAAGCATTCACGAGCAAAGTCCACATCTATGGCTGGATAAGGGGGAGTGTTGTGAACGGTTATTTAACCGTAGTTGGGTGAGATTCTGGGCTATCCTAGAGATAGGCCCATATCATTGTAAGCCCATATTTGTATTCTCCCAATTGCCTATAAATAAAGAGCTGAGGGTTCCTCCCCCAGGAGTTGATTTATAACAATCATGCATTTCAGACACAGATTTTTGTTGTGTGGATTGGCTAGTCACCATTTTAAGGTACAAAATAAAGTCCATATACAGTCCCATTAAAAAGAAAATACAACTCGGGAACCCACATGGGGCCCCTCTTCTTCTGAAAGTAGATCTTCATCACTGTGGGACGTGCGCCAGACTTGGAATTTATACAATTTAATCATCACTACAATTTCTCTCAAAAGAAAAAAATGCGAGGAAAATAAATGGTGACAAATAGTCGATCCAAAACCACAACAAAATATTAATATTCGTCGCAGAAACATCAACAATGCATCAGACATTTAATTATTCTTCACAGGCATGTAGTATGTTTAAGCGCAATTTCATGCTACGGGCAATGAAAATATGCAACATCCCAAGCATTTTTAATGGAATAAAATATTTTTGTTTAATAATTAATTGGACCACGTGGAAACGTCATTACCCGTTAGTTAGTTGATTAACGACAGAGCGGTCTCAGGATCCTCATAATTACTAAACGTGAAAAATAATAAATAATCCAAATGAAAAATGCAATTGGTGATGAAATAACAGAGAATTGATCTGAAATTAATTAAAAGAAAATGGATCAATAATTTTTAGAAACCCTTTGCTTAAGAGAAATGGTGGAAAAACAATAATTACGGTTTTGTTGCGACGGCCGCGAACGGCGACGCGCGCGGGGCGACTTCTGGTCACGGCAGCGCGTGCGGCGGGTGCGTGTGGGAGCGCATGTGACGAGGCACGCCCGGGAGCCGCGCGCGTTCTCGGCGGCGAGGCACGCGCGGCGGCGATGCACACGAAGCGTGTTGATAGCGTGTTATGAGAGTACCGGCTACTGAACCTGTAGCCATGTATTTATAGAAAAAACATTATTGGGCTCCACTTGGAGCTACAAAAGACGGTTCATGACAAACCCATCTTCTTCGGCTATTTCACTCTCACCGTTAACCTTTCCTTCCTAACTGAACAGCCCATGTTTCCTTCTCTCTCTCTCTCTCATTCAAATATTCTCTCTTTCTCTTCTCTGTTTCTGACCGTCCACCATCCATCACCAGCCTCAGACCCCACCTCCCCAACTGTCCTTCTCTCTCATCTTTCAGTGGAAGGAGGGGGGGAGAGAGAGTAGTTCCCTCTCTAGCCGCCCCTCTCTCTCTCTCTGAGCTTGTTAGCTAGCTACTTTCAAAGAAATAAAAGAATATACTCTCTTTCTCTCTCTCTCTCATGGATTCATCAAACATTGAAGGTAGCATTAATGAAACGGCTACCAGAAGCGGCGGCAGCGGCAGTTATCAAGAAGCCTTCGTCTCCTCCTCCGTCGACCATCTCCCCTCTTACCTCCCTACGTTCCGCTCCTCCTCCGCAACCGAACCCCCTTCATCCCCTTCGTCTCCTCCTCCCTGTACCACCACCACCACTAGGTCCGCCTCCAAGAAGCGCCCCCGCGCGTCCCGTCGTGCCCCGACCACCGTCCTCACCACCGACACCTCCAACTTCCGAGCCATGGTCCAGGAGTTCACCGGCTTCCCCACCCCTCCTTTTCCCTCATCATCCTCATCCTCCCCCTTCATCCCTCGCCCTCCCCTTCTTCATCCTTCCTCTCCTTCTTCATTTCTCTCCATACCCTCATCCCAAAATATCCTCGTCGACGCCATTGCTTCCACTGTGATGAACATTAATGGTCCCCACATCGGCATCAACAGCGCTGTTGGCTACCCCTTCTTGAATCCGACCATGGTCGGGGTTCACAGCAGCAGCAGCAACCCGATCCTTTCAGCTGCGCCCCAGTTTGGAGATCTTAGCACTAGCAGCCTTCATCATCAGCAAGTTCGGCTTGGCGGCCTGCCCAGTTGGCAAGAACAGTCCGTACGAGACCAGAGCAGCCGTAGAGATGGAGATCATGATCAGTTGCGGCCGGAGAAGAGGCAAAAGACGAGTGATGGCATCGACCCTTGGGTCCTTTCTTCTGACTAGCTACCTAGAGCCAGCTTAACATATCACAGGAACAGGCCGGATCGATCTTTGTGTTATCTAGTTGATCTTTGGCCAAAGATTAATACTTGGTAATTAACTATACTGTGAGTTTGTTCTTCTTGTTTAATGGGTTTATTAACCATATACCGTCTGAAATTTATGTACAGGTAGTGCATATGCATGCCTCAAGCAAAGGTGGAGTTGATCTCTCCTTCTTCGCATGCTTCATCACTACTACGCTTAGTTTGCTTATAGCTTTTAGGCAGTGAGAGGGAGAGAGAAAGATGCAAACATATATGTACTACATATATCATTGTCTTATCTTTCTATTGCATTTGTGTGTACATAGGTAGGGTTTCTAGCTATTTTGTGGATGGGCTTTTGTCATTATTCAATTCATGACAGTACTGTATAGAGACATGGCCACATGTATATGTAAGTTTTTCAATTTGTTTTAGCTTAATCTGTGTCATTGTCCAAGACTCCAAGGTTGGGTCTGTATCTTTCTCTACTTATAGGTTCCCCATGAGATCATCTCTCTTTGTGGTGTGTGAGTCTCCCTTGAATGAAACACAGAGTGAACTTGCACTAGACATGCACTGCTGCATGCAATTGGTGCCAAGAGCTAGTTGTTATCATTTGATCATTTCATTTGTTTCTTCTTAATTTTTCTACTACTTCACTGGTTCCTGCATTAATTTTAGAAGGCAGCTAGCTTTCTATGACTTTAATTTAGTGATTTGAAGTAATTAATTAGTGGAGAGATGTGGGAGTAACTTAATTGATTGATTCTGGTTTATTTTGCTTTGTTAATGGATGCATTAATTAGGTTGGATTTGATTATGACTGCTACTAGAACTGATAATTATATAAATAATTTGATATTATTTGCTAATTTAATTATGAGAGTTTTGATGGATTCAATGCATGGCATTAAGTTAGAGCTGAGCATTGGAGGGACTTCCATTTGGTATTGTCAGTTTGATGAGCCCACAAGGATGGAAGGGAATGCCATGAGAGCTCACCTTCTCTGTTCCTAAATATAGCATATTTCAATATTCTAGAAATTAATTGGTAACATGGTGTATTTAAAATTTCCTCCAATATATCCCAAAATACCTATTCCTTTGCCCATCATAAATATGAAGCACGTGCACTTCTATTGTGAAGCGTTGAATGACACACATTACTGAACACATGCACAGTGATCTTGAAGTCTCATCATAGTTTGCTTTGCTGTGTGTTTCGTAGTAGAATTTTGTGCATGAATGGATTTCCTGTCATATTGTGCTCAAATTGTGGTATTTATATTCATAATTCTATTTTTCTGGTCTTGTGTATTATTCATCATGTGTACATGTATTCAAGGAAGGCAGTGTGCCCCTGTGCATCTGATATATTTATGAAATTATTCTAATGGAATACAAATCAGTTGGCTACCAACATATACCAAAGAACACAAGCCCCCACATGTGGATGTGATGTACACTCAACTAACTGTAACATGAAGTGTGATGTTTGTTGTCCAAACCGCACCAAACCCACTTCCATTTGAACGTGGACACTTGGTTGCTTACATCAAGAATAATAGCACACACAAAATTAAAGTTGAAGATGATACACCAATCAAATGGGTGGACACTGACTAGAGTACCTTTCTTTGAATTTTAACTAGAATCTGAGCAAACATTGCCAATGTTAAACAATCCACTTTTTTATTCACATGTTGATCTTCACAGTTAAGATGGTGGCTATCCATCTGTATTCTTTTCATTCAAGAGCAATGCTATTTCAAATGTGCACCAATGCTCTTTTTAGACAATGGAAAAAATAAAATTAAAAAATATATTTATAAGCGAAAAAATAGAGTACAAAAGTCAGTTTCATAACATCTGAGCCAATAATTAATAAAATAACTTACTAAACTATACATATAGACTAACTTAAAAATTAGCCAGAGTAAAGGATGATTTCTCTCTCTCTCAAAAGAAGAAGATATAGCGGAGCCGGCGGCTGAGCCGCGGCTCAACAGTGAGCAATGCGATTTTAATTCCTGCCATTCTCAGCCTATTTTCTGGGATTTTCTTCGTAGTTTTATTATTTTGACGATTCGGGATCCGTTTGTAGACCAAATCCGGTGCCGTTCGCACCAGAGGATAGCTTACTCAGCCCAATACGCATTGGTATCCTCCATACAAGAAGATCTATTCTATATTATGGGATATCACATAGATTATTACGATGAAGACTACAAGGATATTCTTCTCAAACAATGTATGATCGGGTATCATTCTTTTATAGCTTCGAAGGCATGTATGGATATGACGATTGTGAATCCCATTTAGAATATTTCTTCTCGCATTTTAAATTTTCAGAAGAACATATGCATATCACACGTTCAAAGAAGAAGCCAGATCCTAGCATAGGCAACTTCCACGTGATCATAGTCGTCGATGGTCAGTGTTCAAAATCCTTCATCAGAAACGTTATTTTTCCCAGCATCAATATATTTCACAGGCGTCCCAGCAATCTTCAAGCCCGAAAGTAAAGGATGATCCTATATTTTTAACTTTTAGTTTTAGAGTTTTAGTTATGTGGAGTCTTTTTTTTTTATTTTTAAGTATTTTAAAATTTAATACCACATCAATGAGTGAAGAAGAGTGTTGGTTTATAAGCATATAAAAATACCACAAGACTTGTTTATTTTTGTAACGACATGTATTTTAGGCGTATTGGTTTGCGTGTGTGCTTGTATTTTTTTCTTTGTCCATCCGTGTGTTTTCGTTCGTATGTTCTTTTCTTCTACGCGTCGACGTGAGCGCGCCCCTATTTTCAGATTTTTCACCATAGCGTGAATAATTATCATTTAACCCTAACTAATTACCATAGCCCTACCCAAATCAATTTCCCCACCCCCTTTTAATCACCCCTTTGGCAGATGAGATCCGAATAATTCGGATATCATCTTATTGCTTATTACACTATTTAGAGATACTCCTCCACCCTCCCGTTCAATCACCCTCCTCTTCATTGGAAGGAGGCAACACATTCATTCCCCTCCCACTTTGTTCTTCTCTCCATCAACCCCAAACATCATCATCAACCTCATCATCTTCCCCCTCCGTCAACTAATCACCCAAATCAAACAACCAAATCAAAATTGAAGAGGGAAACAGAAGAAGTCAGATCTGAGGGAATTCATCCTTATCGTGCCCCTCGCCTCCTCTTTCTCGCGATCCCCTTCCCCACATTGATCCCCCTGCAGACCCGCGTCACCACCGAAACCCGCGCATGCCTGCCCGTCGCACAGACCCGCGCGCGCCCCCGCCTCAGATGCACCGTCGCCGTCGGATCCGCCCACAGCTGCACAGAACATCCGTCGCTTCCGCTACTTGCGTGCGCCGCCCGTCGCCCAGGGCACCGCCCCGCCTGCTCCGCCCCCTGCAGAGCCCCCCAAGCCGCTCGGAGCCCCCTGCATTGCATCCTAGCCGCCAGGAGCCCCCTGTCGTGCGCCCCTTAGCCGCCCGGAGTCCCCCCTAGGCGCCTGCCCCAACATCCCCTTGTTGTGCGCCCCTCTGCAGCAAAACAAAAACAAAAAAGAAAAAAGAAAAAGAAAGGAGACCAAAGAGAAGAGAAGGAGGCAGAAGCTGAGAAGATAGGGTAAGAGGTGGGGGGGTTTAATAAATGTTATATTTGTTAGTTAGTTATGATAAAATTATTATATAAGTTTTGTTTATATAAATTATAAACAATTATAAAGTTTATTTATGTAAGCTTATTATATAAGCTGATATATTAGTTGTTAGTTAATATATAAGCTGTTAATTATAAAGTTTGATTTAAGTTGTGAAATATTAGTTTAAATTATTATATATAAAGTTAGTTTAGGCTATAAGTTATAATTTGAGTTATAAAAATTAATATTTTTGAGTTTTAACTTATGCGTTTCTTATAAAAATATATATACAGAATTAGTTTTATACTAAGCGTTTATGAATTAGTTTGTAAAATTATTATAAATCATTTTCAGTATAAGTTTTGTTATACGTTTTTATAAGTTGTGCAGCTAACTTGCCTTGTAACACATGTGAACACAGGTATCACTGCCGCTGATCGAACCGCGCCTTTCACGACACAGTGTATCGGTAACTCATCGTAGCCTTGCTATGGGTTTAAAAACGATAATAAATACATGTTAAAACTAGTTTCATTTCGTTTTCAAAGTATTTCAATTGAACAGCTAGTATTACGACCTAAAGATGACTCGTAAAGCGCGGTAACGTCATGGAATTGATCGATCTACGTGTCATGGTTGATGGGAAAAGGTGACAATCTAGTAAATGACTCGTAAATTACAAATATGGTAACATCACAAACACTTGGGGGGGTTTGGGTAACTTATAATAGCGAATGTGCGGGAGCAACCAGTTCAGGCTTTGTTGTTGTGGTCCCTGTCACGATCCGCTTCCCTAAAATGGATGCGAGTACGTGAAAAGGTCCGCTCGAGAGTGGAGCTGTGAAGCCCCAAACCCGATAAGCGTCCACAATACATAAACAGGTCCCTGTAACCACAACAGAATAGCAATAATAACACAAGGAGAGACTGAAATAAAATTCACATCTCACAAATATTGTCCAACATCACAAAAAAGTTCAACATCCAGAAAAGCCACCAGGCTAAAAGAAAAGAGTCCAAGGCCCAGAACAAGGCCAACAAAAGCAACGACAACAACAAAGCAAAGTATAGGTGCCACGCACCGATAACAGAACAACTGTCTAACAAAAGTAAAACACACGAAGACACTAGGACGGGTCCCCAGTGTCCACGTACTCCCCGTCAAACACAAGCTCGGGCTCGGCGTCAGCAAACACCTCGTCCTCAACGAGGTACTCGGGCTCAGGATCTAACATGTGTCACCCAAAAGAGTAAAGGGGCACATGTCAGCAAGTCTAAAAAGACTTGGGCAAGGAAACTGAAAGTGAGGCATCTAGCAACCTAGCAGTTTAGTATGCATGACATGGCAGTTATAACATGAGTGCACAATTAAAAACATGGCAAGACAATTTGTACAAGAGAACAATCATCGGGACAAGACAAGAGTAGCCAAGCTACTATCAATTCAATCAATTTACATTTTTGTAGGTGTTTACGCCATTCGCTGAATGGCATAGCATTTCAGACCGATCGGCACTAAACACTACCCAATATTCACACGATATGGAGCCTGGGGTCCCTGCACATTGAGCTCATCTAGTGAGCCTAGGGTTGCCCCGCCATTGAGCTCGCATTCTTAGTTCACAATTCAATGTATCGAGCGTTGGGGTTAGCAACTCATTATGCTCGCTTCTGGTCACGAGCCAGGAACACTAGTATGGCGTAGGGAACACCTAGCTGGAACACGCAATTCGGGCATTGGCTATCAACCAACACATGGCCCGCTTCTGGAACACGAGCCAGGAACACAACATTGTAGCGAAGCTACGCAATCACAGCAATATCTAAAGAATGCGAGGTCATGACATTTTATTTGTGTACCGTTAATTAAATTAAACGTGACAGGCGAAATGCAATGACATGACATATTCGCGTACCGTTAATTGAAAGTAAACATGACATGGTAATTGTGCAACATGCTAAAAGTCGGGATTAGCTTCGTTGTCAAGCTAATTCCCCAATTTGCGCCTAGGCGAGTATCATTTTGTCGCCTAGCCTCTTTTACGCCTACAACATGCAAATGGCATAAAACATGGCCTAAACCCTAAGTGGCAAGTTTCACTTGCCTAGCACCGGGGATCGACGATCACTTCGTCACTCGGATGCTATCTACGAGGAAATCGCTGTTTTGGGGGAACAATCAACAAATACATGAAATAAATTAGGGTTTTCATAAAATTATAAATAAGCTAAGAAAACAACGGTAGAACGATTTCTTACCGAGAGAAGACGGAAGGAACACTCCGGGGAACCCTAGGATCAAATCTGGAAGAGATTGGAGAAGTTTGGGGAAACTAGGGTTTTCGGGGATTTGGGGATTTGATGGATTTCGGTGAGATTTTTGGGGAAGATGAGAGGTAGATGGGGTAGATGGATGGTTTGGATGATGGATTTAGGGCTTGGAATGAAGCAATGGAGCTTGGAGGAAGGTGGGGGATCAATGGGGGAGATTTTAGGGTTTAGGGTCGAGTTGGAGGGGAAGAAAACGTTTGGGTTGGGTATTTATAGGCTAAGCTGGCGGCTAGGGCAAAACTAGGGTTTACCGCACTAGTTAGTCGGTCAAAGAACAACCACTGACCGACTAGTTTGACAACTAGTCGGTCGGTCGACCAACGCAGACCGACTAAGTGTAAACAGTAGCTACATGTGAAATTAGGATTCTATAGTTAGTCGGTCCATGAACAAATACTGACCGACTAGTTTGGCATCTAGTCGGTCGATGAACGTTCTTAGACCGACTAAGAGTAAACAGTAACTGATACAAAAATAATATGATGAGTTAGTCGGTTCAAGAAGCATTGCTGACCAACTAGTTTACAACCTAGTCGGTCAACCAACGTTCTTAGACCGACTAACGATAAACAGTAACTCCTGAGAAATTTAGAAAGCAAACTAGTCGGTCCAAGAAGGATTGCCGACCGACTGGATCGTCATCTAGTCGGTCGGTGGCCCTTCTTACACCGGCTAATGAGCACAGAAAAGTACCGATACGGAGCGCGGGGCCCCGGGATCGATTCCTAAGACTCCTAGGCTTGATCTAATAGTTAGATACGACCGTTATGAAGTCCGTCACGAGCGACACACTTCGAAATCGACAATCCTAAGGAAGAAGCGAGAAAATACGACGAATCGATCGAAAATGAAATCTACGGAGACGAAAACCACACAAGAGGAGAAAATCCACTAAAACATATATTATATTATATTATAATCAGATACAAGAAAAGCAGTCGTTACATCCTCCCCAACTTAAGAAAAATTCCGTCCTCGGAATTTCCAAAAACTCACGAGTCCGGAAACAAAAGTGGGAAACGCTCTCGCATCTCATCCTCATTCTCCCAAGTAGACTCTCCAGGTGAACCGTGTCGCCACATCACCCTCACAAGATTGACAATCTTGTTCCGAAGCGATTTCTGACGCCTGTCCAGAATCTGCATGGGACGCTGGTCATACGTCATATCGGGGCGAACGGTAATCTCCGAAAAATCCACCGCATGAGACGGATCGCTAATGTATCGACGAAGCTGCGACACATGGAAAACATTGTGAACTCCTTCCAAAGATGGCGGCAAGGCCAAGCGATAAGCTACCTCGCCAACCCTCTCCAAAATGTCAAATGGTCCAATGTATCGCGGGCTCAACTTCCCACGCTTCCCGAAACGAATCACACCACGATTCGGGGAAATCTTCAAGAACACATGGTCGCCCGGCTGAAACTCCAAAGGACGACGTTTAGCATCCGCCCAATGCTTAAAACGGTCCTGAGCAATCCTCAACCTCTCCCGAATATTCCTGACGATATCCACGGCCTCCACGATCATCTCAGGTCCCAACAACTCCCGATCACCAACGTCATCCCAACTCAATGGTGATCGACATTTCCTCCCATAAAGAGCGGCGAATGGCGCCATGCCAATACTCGCCTGGAAGTTGTTGTTGTAGGAAAACTCCACCAAATGTAGATGGTCCTCCCACGAACCCTTGAAATCCAACATGCACGCCCTCAGCATGTCTTCCAAAATCTGAATCGTCCTCTCGGACTGGCCATCCGTCTGCGGATGGTACGCCGTGCTGAAACTCAGACGCGTACCCAAGCTCTTCTGCAAACTCTGCCAGAACTGAGATGTGAACCTCGTGTCTCTGTCAGACACGATACTCACGGGGACTCCATGAAGTCGCACAACCTCCTGCATGATTCACGATACATCACTATCCAAACTAGGAAAAGGAAATAAAAACGGAGAGTAAAAGAATTTTACCTCCATATATCTCCTCGCTAGCGCCTCAGTGGACTGTCCCACTCGGAATGGAATAAAGTGCGCGGATTTGGTCAATCGATCTACGATCACCCAAATCGCGTCATTCTGCTTCGGACTCCGAGGTAGTCCAGTCACGAAATCCATAGTGATGTGTTGCCACTTCCACTCCGGAATCGGAAGCGGTTGTAGCAACCCGGCCGAACGCTGATGCTCCGCCTTCACTTGCTGGCAAACCAAGCACTTGGCTACACTCCGAGCCACGCTCCTCTTCATACCATGCCACCAATAATTCAGACGAAGATCCTGATACATCTTGGTGCCACCAGGATGCACAGAATACGGCGAGCTGTGTGCCTCCACCATCAGCTCCTCTCTGATATCCCCAGCAGGCACACACAACCTGGCTCCAAACCTCAGCGAGCCATCCTCATGAATCAAAAAGTCAGTCCGCAGACCGGCTTCCACCATCTCCCGAATCCTCACCAGCTTCGGATCCTCAGCCTGGCCAGCCTTAATCCGATCCACGATCGTCGACTGTACCTGCATGTACATCAACGAAGAAGCCTCCCCAGGAAGAACAATTTCCACTCCAGACTCGCAAAAATCCTGCTGCAATCTCCACTGCGAGGTCAAAATCATCACCGCTGGCAGCCTACTCAAAGCATCTGGAACCACATTCACCTTGCCAGGGTGATACTGCAAATCAATATCATAATCCGCCATAAGCTCCAACCATCGACGCTGTCGCATGTTGAGCTCCTTCTGAGTGAAAATATACTTCAAGCTTTTGTGATCGGTGAAAATCTTCACTTTCTCACTCAGCAAGAAGTGCCTCCAAATCTTAAGAGCAAACACAACGGCAGCCAACTCCAAATCATGCGTCGGATAATTCTTCTCATGAACCTTAAGCTGACGAGACGCATACGCCACAACATGCCCATGCTGATGCAACACACAACCGAGACCCTTGCCAGAAGCATCGCAAAAGATCTCAAATCCACCGCTACGATCAGGCACAACAAGAATAGGGGCAGTCGTCAACCTCTCCTTCAGAATACCAAAAGCACTCTCACAATCACCCGACCAAACAAAAGCAACATCCTTCCGCGTCAACCTGGTCATCGGCTCAGCAATACGGGAAAAGTCCTTGATGAATCGTCGATAATAACCAGCAAGTCCAAGAAAACTCCGAATCTCAGACGCAGACGACGGAACAGGCCACTCCCTGATGGCCCGAATCTTCTCGGGATCCACTGAAATACCATCTCCAGTCACCACGTGCCCGAGAAAAGCAACTCGATCCAGCCAAAACTCGCACTTCGAAAACTTAGCATACAACCGATGCTTCCTCAAAATCTCCAACACCGTCCTTAAGTGCGAGGCATGCTCTTTCTCCGACTTCGAATAGATCAGAATGTCGTCAATAAAGATAACGACAAACTTATCCAAAAAGTCGTAGAAAATCAGGTTCATCAGATTCATGAAAACTGCGGGCGTGTTAGTTACGCCGAAAGGCATAACCACAAACTCATAGTGTCCATACTTCGTCCTGAACGCTGTCTTCGGAACATCTCCCTTCTTCACCTTCAACTGATGGTAACCACTCCTCAAATCCAATTTAGAAAACACCCTCGAACCTCCAAGCTGATCAAAAATATCATTGATGCGAGGCAACGGGTATTTATTCTTAATGGTCACCGCATTCAACTCCCGATAGTCCATGCACATTCGACGCGAACCATCCTTCTTCTTAACCAACAACACCGGTGCTCCCCACGGAGACACACTAGGATTAATATAACCCTTCTGCAAAAGCTCATCCAACTGCTTCCGCAACTCTTCCAACTCTGCAGGTGCCATACGATACGGCGCCTTCGAAATCGGCTGCGCACCTGGGACACGATCGATAGAAAATTCCAAAGCTCGATCAGGCGGCAAACCAGACATCTCCTCGGGGAAGACGTCGCCAAAATCTCGCACCACAGCTGGCCACTCCAGCTCCATCTGCATAGCCACAGCCTCCACCGGCCTGGCCCGAAATCTGACAGGACCAAGCGAACTGCTACCACGACTGAACTCAAATACTGGATGTCCGGGAATCTCGAACACCACCTTCTTCCTCCTGCAGTCAATCGTAGCATAGAAGCTCGCAAGCCAATCCATCCCAAGAACTGCATCATAGTTGATGATGTCGTGGACAATGAAATCAGCAAAAAGCTCATGTCCACAGACCACCAACGAGCAAGAATTGCAACCACGATGCACCGAGACCACACCATTCCCTGTAACGATATTCCATCTCTTGGGGAGAGGGGACGTCGACAAGGAATGCCTCTCCACGAAGCTCCGAGAAATAATGCACATCGATGCACCAGAGTCAAAGAGGACTCGTGCAGGAAATGTGCAAACCAAAATCACACCTGCGATAACCTCATCCACAGCCGCGCTCTCCGCAGCGGTCATCAGAAAAGCCTGCCTCCTCGGCGGAACAGCCTGCCGAAAAGCCTGCCTCTGCGGAACAAGAGCTGCTCCACGTCCAGCAGGAACAGGCGCTCGCTGCTGCAATGGCTGAGCTGCAACAGGAGCCCTCCGCAGCGGATCCGCATGCCGACAATCCTTCGCGACATGAGAAGCATCACCGCAAATCAAACACTGGCCCAGAAACTTCCGACACTGATCCTTGACGTGACCAGGCCTGCCGCAGAAATGGCAGATCTTCGGAATAGACCCTCCTGGCCTCTTAAACTGAGCGGACTGATTAGGCCTGAATCCAGGTCTAACCACAGCTCTTGCCTGCTCCACAGGCCTCTTCCCAGCACCAACAACCGATCCCTTCCTCTGGTTCACGAGCAGCTCCTGCCTCTTAGCTGCTACCAGAACCTTCTGATAAGATTCCTGATCAGAGGAGGTCACAAAACTCTGGAGCTCCGAAGCGAGCCCCTGCAGAAACCTCTGTGCTCTCTCCTCAGCGTCCTGCACCATCTTCGGCGCAAACCGACTAAGCCTCATGAACTCTTGGTGATACATGTCCACCGACGAGTTCACTTGCTTCAAATCGATAAAACGCTGCAGCATCTCCTCCTTGGCAGCCTTCGGAAAGAACTCACCCTCAAATCTGGCTTTGAAGGTAGCCCAAGCTATCGGCTCCACCAACAACTTCTCTTCAGCATCCCACCAATTCCTGGCGTTATCCTTGAGCTGCCTCTTCGCCAAATCAACCCATCCAGCCGGGGTGATCTTGGCCATCTTCAGATTGTCCTCGACGTTTCGAATCCACTCATCGGCCGCCAGAGGACCCTCAGAACCATCAAAATATGCGGGACCCAGCTCCTGAAATTGCTTCGCTCCTGGCTCAGAGCGAGGAACATCCGGAAAAGCCCGGGCAGCTCGAGCAGGTGGAGCATTCTGGACTTGCAAAAGCACGCCCTGCTGCACTTGCATCATCTGCAACATCATCCGCATCATCTCACCGCTGGTGGGTTCCCGCTCAGGCTCCTCATCATGAGGGAGCGCACCACTACCCCCACCACGGGTGAAACGCCTTCCTGCCATCTAATGACATGGAAAACAAATCAGATTAGACTCATAGCTTATGACATCGGACGTCGAACTTAGTTTATTGGACATTCAAATATTATTATTGCTATTCCAAAAATCGCAGTTACAGAAGGAGACCTGCATGGGCCACCACTAAAACCTGTCACGACCCGCTTCCCTAAAATGGATGCGAGTACGTGAAAAGGTCCGCTCGAGAGTGGAGCTGTGAAGCCCCAAACCCGATAAGCGTCCACAATACATAAACAGGTCCCTGTAACCACAACAGAATAGCAATAATAACACAAGGAGAGACTGAAATAAAATTCACATCTCACAAATATTGTCCAACATCACAAAAAAGTTCAACATCCAGAAAAGCCACCAGGCTAAAAGAAAAGAGTCCAAGGCCCAGAACAAGGCCAACAAAAGCAACGACAACAACAAAGCAAAGTATAGGTGCCACGCACCGATAACAGAACAACTGTCTAACAAAAGTAAAACACACGAAGACACTAGGACGGGTCCCCAGTGTCCACGTACTCCCCGTCAAACACAAGCTCGGGCTCGGCGTCAGCAAACACCTCGTCCTCAACGAGGTACTCGGGCTCAGGATCTAACATGTGTCACCCAAAAGAGTAAAGGGGCACATGTCAGCAAGTCTAAAAAGACTTGGGCAAGGAAACTGAAAGTGAGGCATCTAGCAACCTAGCAGTTTAGTATGCATGACATGGCAGTTATAACATGAGTGCACAATTAAAAACATGGCAAGACAATTTGTACAAGAGAACAATCATCGGGACAAGACAAGAGTAGCCAAGCTACTATCAATTCAATCAATTTACATTTTTGTAGGTGTTTACGCCATTCGCTGAATGGCATAGCATTTCAGACCGATCGGCACTAAACACTACCCAATATTCACACGATATGGAGCCTGGGGTCCCTGCACATTGAGCTCATCTAGTGAGCCTAGGGTTGCCCCGCCATTGAGCTCGCATTCTTAGTTCACAATTCAATGTATCGAGCGTTGGGGTTAGCAACTCATTATGCTCGCTTCTGGTCACGAGCCAGGAACACTAGTATGGCGTAGGGAACACCTAGCCAGAACACGCAATTCGGGCATTGGCTATCAACCAACACATGGCCCGCTTCTGGAACACGAGCCAGGAACACAACATTGTAGCGAAGCTACGCAATCACAGCAATATCTAAAGAATGCGAGGTCATGACATTTTATTTGCGTACCGTTAATTAAATTAAACGTGACAGGCGAAATGCAATGACATGACATATTCGCGTACCGTTAATTGAAAGTAAACATGACATGGTAATTGTGCAACATGCTAAAAGTCGGGATTAGCTTCGTTGTCAAGCTAATTCCCCAATTTGCGCCTAGGCGAGTATCATTTCGTCGCCTAGCCTCTTTTACGCCTACAACATGCAAATGGCATAAAACATGGCCTAAACCCTAAGTGGCAAGTTTCACTTGCCTAGCACCGGGGATCGACGATCACTTCGTCACTCGGATGCTATCTACGAGGAAATCGCTGTTTTGGGGGAACAATCAACAAATACATGAAATAAATTAGGGTTTTCATAAAATTATAAATAAGCTAAGAAAACAACGGTAGAACGATTTCTTACCGAGAGAAGACGGAAGGAACACTCCGGGGAACCCTAGGATCAAATCTGGAAGAGATTGGAGAAGTTTGGGGAAACTAGGGTTTTCGGGGATTTGGGGATTTGATGGATTTCGGTGAGATTTTTGGGGAAGATGAGAGGTAGATGGGGTAGATGGATGGTTTGGATGATGGATTTAGGGCTTGGAATGAAGCAATGGAGCTTGGAGGAAGGTGGGGGATCAATGGGGGCGATTTTAGGGTTTAGGGTCGAGTTGGAGGGGAAGAAAACGTTTGGGTTGGGTATTTATAGGCTAAGCTGGCGGCTAGGGCAAAACTAGGGTTTACCGCACTAGTTAGTCGGTCAAAGAACAACCACTGACCGACTAGTTTGACAACTAGTCGGTCGGTCGACCAACGCAGACCGACTAAGTGTAAACAGTAGCTACAGGTGAAATTAGGATTCTATAGTTAGTCAGTCCATGAACAAATACTGACCGACTAGTTTGGCATCTAGTCGGTCGATGAACGTTCTTAGACCGACTAAGAGTAAACAGTAACTGATACAAAAATAATATGATGAGTTAGTCGGTTCAAGAAGCATTGCTGACCGACTAGTTTGCAACCTAGTCGGTCAACCAACGTTCTTAGACCGACTAACGATAAACAGTAACTCCTGAGAAATTTAGAAAGCAAACTAGTCGGTCCAAGAAGGATTGCCGACCGACTGGATCGTCATCTAGTCGGTCGGTGGCCCTTCTTACACCGGCTAATGAGCACAGAAAAGTACCGATACGGAGCGCGGGGCCCCGGGATCGATTCCTAAGACTCCTAGGCTTGATCTAATAGTTAGATACGACCGTTATGAAGTCCGTCACGAGCGACACACTTTGAAATCGACAATCCTAAGGAAGAAGCGAGAAAATACGACGAATCGATCGAAAATGAAATCTACGGAGACGAAAACCACACAAGAGGAGAAAATCCACTAAAACATATATTATATTATATTATAATCAGATACAAGAAAAGCAGTCGTTACAGTCCCGCTTGTCGGTGACAAATTCACAAACATGAATCACAGATTATTGAACAGTATCGTATTTGTTGCACAGTTTTGGTTTAACCCGGGTAAGCGTACCCGTGGTATGAGATGGACTCTTGATGCTCACTGTACTACGATTTATAAGTCACGATCTAGATTCAGGCACAGTTATACTCTCGTAATCTTGTCATCTTTAATAATGTTTTCATTTACTAGCTGATAAATTGTGAAAGTTGTAAATCTGCAAAATTCTGCTCTATTTCCATACCATTATTGTATGCACCTTTACTTCCCGTCTCTGTAGATTGCCATACGTGTATGTTGCTTTAATTTCTATGCCAGAGATACTTTGAGTTATGTCTAATCCTGACGACCCTTCTTTTGTGGTGGACCCGCCAGATACCTTACAGGTGAACGAGGCGACACCTGAATTAGCAGACACCGAGCTTACAGTTGAGTTTGACCAGGAGGACGCTGGTTACTGAGAGTGAGTGTGAGAGTGTTATGTTATCTTATGTTTTTCATTTCCAGAGTGTGGCTTAGTGTGTATTTCTATTCGGTCTGTATTTTTCTTTTCTGTACGCTGCTGGGTTGTAATAAGGTTGTATTGCATTTTCATGTATGAGTATTTGGCATATTTCTGCAACGGAGCCTGTATTGACCTCATTGGTGCCTAGCAGGACTTGCGCATGTACCGAACAGTAACATGCCCCGGGAGTGGGTCGTTACAAGTTTAGTGGCCCATGCAGGTCCACGCTAAATATCACATGAACAGTATAGGAAGTTCAGAATTTGTCGTATAAAATACTCAATGGAACTGATCAAACCTTATGAAACGCAGGTAAGCAATGGAAAGGAACACTTTAGGAAGTAAGGACAGTGCTTTTGGATCCGTGACCAATCACCTGAATGGGGGTCCCAACCAGAATGATGCTGGTATGGAGCCAACAACGGTCCAGACACGACAGGACTCCCGACTGCACCATTGACTACAGAAGATTTCATGCGGGGTATTTATACCATTCATCCGCAGCTTGGACAGGCTTTTCTTAGAGAGCCGAAATCTGACCCGAGTGCTTACCACTTTCGAGCGATGAATCCGAAGACATTCGCTGGGACCGAGAACCATCTCCAAGCGGAGGAATGGCTCAGGAGCATCACTGATGATCTGAGAGCATCTCAGATTCAAGAAGAAGCATGGGTGGATACCTCCAAGAGGCAACTGACTGATGGTGCTCGAGACTGGTGGCAGGCGGTAGAAGACCGCTTAGGATTACCGATTACGTGGGATGTATTTGCCAATACATTCGACGCTCAGTACCTTCCGCCACATGCAAAGATCATAATGAGGAAGAAGTTCATCAACCTGAAACAGGGCTCGATGACTGTGGACCAGTATGACACTGAGTTCTCTAGGCTCAGCCGATTTTCCCCGGAGATTGTTGCAGATCCTTTGACTCGAGCCTATCACTTTCAGCAGGGGCTTAACATTGAGATTTGAAGGAAGTTGGTCACTGCTAGTCCGACGACACATGCTGCAGTTCTGACCATTGCCTGTAACCATGAGATGGTCGAGAAGGAAGCGTAGGAAGAGCTTAGACTGACAGCACTTACGAGGCCCCCCCCCCCCCCCCCCGCCAACCCATGCTAGGCCGAGCAGACGGCCACATATGCACCGCCCTATTCAGTAGACTCAGTTTAAGAAGCCAGGACAACAGCAGCAGGCCCTACCGGTCTGCCATTTTTGTGGGACGACTAGACAATTCAAGTCTGAGTGTCGAAGTCTTTTAGGCCTGTGTCTGGTTTGCAGGGTGTCAGGACACTTGGCTAGAATTGCCCACATTTAAGCCACGTACTCCAGCCCCAGCCCCCCGTGCTGCCTCGATAGGGAACGCTCCACAGCGTCCACCTCTACCTCCACACCAGAGGGTGTTTCAGCAAGCAAGGCAGAAACCACCACTGAAACGCCAGGCCTACACCATGACTGTCGAAGAGGCCGAGGCTATCGGTCAAGTGATCACTTGTATATTTCTAGCATAGCTAGTGAATCATTTCTTGCATTAGAATTGGTTGCTTAGATTAGTGTTTGTAACTTAGGTGTCATACTAGTAGCTGGGACACAAAACTCTCCTTGTTCGACTCGGGAGCATCACATTGCTTTCTGGCAAGTCGATTCGTTTGCACCCACACCGTTCATGTCAAAACTTTAACTACATGTTGGAACGTTAACACGGGTGGCGAAGTGATAAAGGCGACCAGCGGGTATCCGTAATGCCCCGTGGTGATTTGTGAGCGAACGTTATTCGCTGACTTCATGATGATAGATATCACGAACTTTGATGCTATGTTCAGGATGGATTGGTTAGGAACTTTCTATGCCACCATCGACTGTTGTCGAAGGGGGGTAGCCTTCGATATTCCTGATCATCCAAAGTTCGAGTTCATTAGTGGAAGCAGATCTGTAGGTCCGGTGAAGTACAGAGCCAGGTCGGCCGAAGCAGTAGCAGCCGCAATGGAAGCTGAGCCTGATATACCAGAGATGGTTCGAGAGTTCATGGATGTGTATCCAGACGACCTCATAGGTTACCTCCGGATCGCACCCTCAAATTTGCCATCGAACTAATGTCAGTAGCCTGCCGATGTCCTAGGGACCATATCGTGTAGCACCATCTGAGCTAGAAGAATTACGGGCCCAACTTGATGAACTACTGAATAGGGGATGGATATGACCCAGTGTATCTCTCTGGAGATCCCCTATATTGCCGGTGAAGAAGAAAGACGGATCCCTACATATGTGCGTTGACTACCGCGAGCTGAATAAAGTCATCGTGAAGAACAAGTACCCCCTACCGCGCATCGACGATCTTTTCGACCAGCTCAGTGGGTCAAGTGTCTATTCGAAGCTGGATCTGAGGACATGGTACCATCAAGTGAAGGTGAAAGACAAAGATGTTTCCAAGACTGCATTCAGAACCAGATATGGTCGTTATGAGTACTTAGTAATGCCGTTTGTGGTGGCCAGTGCACCTGTGGTATTTATGAGTCTCACTAACCAAGTATTGTATGAATACTTGGACAAGTTCGTAGTAGTCTAAATCGACGACATTCTCATCTACTCGAAGAATGCGGCGGATCATGCAGAACATCTCAGGAAGGTTCTCGAACCCTTAGAAGACACCAGCTTTATGCTAAACTTTGTAAGTGCGAGTTTTGGCTGAACAAGGTGGCGTTCCTAGGCCACGTGGTGTTAGGAGAAGGGATTGCTGTTGATCCAGAAAAAGTGGCAGCTGTTCAAAACTGGTCAGTCCCCCGAACGGTGACCGAGATTCAAAGCTTCTTGAGACTCGCTGGCTACTACCGGAGGTTCATCAAAGACTTCTCGAAGATTGCAGGAGCCATGACGCGATTGACAAGGAAAGATGTAGTGTTTGTTTGGCCGAAAGCATGTGAAGATGCTTTCCAGGAACTGAAGAAGAGGTTGACGACTGCACCCATTTTGATAATTCCAGACCGATCAGGAGGATTCGAAGTCTTCTGTGATGCATCTGGCAAGGGACTTGGATGCGTGCTACATCAGCACGGTTGAGTCGTAGTATATGCATCTAGGCAGTTGAAGATCCATGAGAAGAACTATCCACACCCATGATCTTGAGTTGACAGCATTGATTTTTGCATTGAAGATTTGAAGGCACTTCCTATTGGGGGAGCACGTGAAGGTGTTCTCGGATCATAAGAGTCTGAAGTATCTCTTCACTCAAAAGGAGCTCAACATGCATCAGAGACGATGGGTCGAGCTCATAGCTGATTATGATATTGACCTTCAGTACCATCCTGGGAAGGTCAATGTCGTACCTGATGCGTTGAGTCATCTACCGGTGGTGATGACGCTAACAACTCAGTGGAGGGTGCACCAAGAGATCCGGGACATGGGAATAGAAGTGATTCTACCAGGGATGACTGCATATTTGATGGGCATGCACATCCAGTTGACATTGGTGGAGAGGATCAAGACTGCTCAGATGGACGATAAGAAGCTGCGGAAGATCAAAGACCTGGTAATAGCAGGCCAGAGGCCAGAATTTAAGATTCATGCAGATGGATCCTTAAGATTTGAAGATCGGACCTATGTACCATCTGGTGCCATCAGAGAGGAGCTGTTGGAGGAAGCTCACATCTCTCCATACTCTATACATCTTGGGGGTACCAAGATGTATCAAGATCTACGACAGCACTATGAGTGGCATGTCCTGAACAGGAGTGTCATACGGAGCGTGACGAAGTGTATTATGTGCCAACAGGTGAAGGCTGAACATCAGAGGACTACCGGCTTATTACAGCCATTGTCCATACAGGAATGGAAGTGGCAGCACATCACGGTGGACTTCGTGACTGGACTACCCAAGAGTACGAAGCATAATGATGTTGTCTGGGTGATCGTAGATCGATTGACCAAGACATCGCACTTCATTCCTTTCAAAGTAGGCCAGTCTACAGAAGTGTTGGCCAAAAAGTACATGGATGAGGTTGTGAAGTTGCATGGAGTTCCTATCAGCATTGTCTCGGACAGAGACACCGGTTTCACTTCTTGCTTCTGAAAGAGCCTCCAGGAGAGCTTGTGGACCCACTTGAGCTTTAGTACGACTTACCATCCACAGACAGACGATAATTCAGAACGTACTATTCAGATACTTGAAGACATGCTGCGGGCATGTATGCTGGACTTCAAAGGATCTTGGAAAGACTATCTCGATCCATTTGGTGGAGTTTGCATACAACAACAGCTACCAGTTTAGCATTTGCATGGCACCTTTTGCGGCACTATATGAGAGGAAGTGCCGATCCCCCTTGAGATGTGATGATGTAGGAGATCGAGAGTTGTGGATGTGGTTCTAACCATCAGAGAGAAGCTGCAGCTGGCTCAGAACAAGTACAAGCATTGGGCAGATGCAAAACATCGACACCTGGAGTTTTCGCCCGGTGATCATGTTTTTCTGAAGATCTCGCCCAACCGAGGATTGATTCGTTTTGGTCGGAGAGGAAAGCTTAGTCCTCGATTCATTGGGCCTTTAGATATTCTGGAGCGAGTAGGAGAGGTAGCCTACAAGCTTGCACTACCCTCTGCCTTGGCGGGAGTGCACAGTGTATTCCAAATCTCGCAGTTGCGTCGCTATGTGAGCGACCCTAGTCATGTCGTGGACTTCCCGAAGATCGCAGTTCGTCCAGACTTGACATATGAGCAGCAACCAGTGGAGATCCTAGATCGACAGTAGAAAGTCTTCAGGAGCAGGACTATTGATCTAGTCAGGGTGATGTGGCATCGCGACTCACCAGGAGAGTCTACCTGGGAGCGAGAGGACGAGATGCGAGGACGTTACTCCTACCTTTTTCCTGCCCTGTAGAGAATTCCAAGAACGGAATTATTCTAAGAAGGGTAGGATGTAACGACCTGTATTTTAGGCCTATTAGTTTGCATGTGTGCCTGTATTTTTTAGCTTCGGTCGTTCGTGTGTTTTTCGTTCGCATGTTCTTTTCTCCTACGCGTCGACGCGAGCGTGCCCCTATTTTCGAATTTTTCACCATAGTGTGAATAATTATCATTTAATCCTAACTAATTACCCTAGCCCTACCGAAATCAATTCCCCCACCCCCCTTTTAATCACCCCCTTTGGCAGATGAGATCCAAATAATTCAGATCTCAACTTATTGCCTATTACACTATTTTGAGATCCTTCTCCACCCTCCCGTTCAATAACCCTCCTCTTCGTTGGAAGGAGGCATCACATTCATTCCCATCCCACTCTGTTCTTCTCTCCATCAACCCCAAACATCATCATCAACCTCATCATCTTCCCCCTCCATCAACCAATCACCCAAATCAAACAACCAAATCAAAATTGGAGAGGGAAACAGAAGAAGTCAGATCTAAGGAAATTCATCCTTATCGTGCCCCTTCCCTTCTCTTCCCCGTGATCCCCTTCCCCCCATTGACCCCCCTGCAGCCCTGTGCCGCCACCAGAACCTGCGCACGCTTGCCCGCCGTACAGTCCCACGCGCGCCGCCGCCTCAGATCTGTCGCCACCGTCGGATTCACCCACCGCCGCACAGAACCCCCGCTGCCACCGCTGCTTGCGCGCACCGCCCGTCTCCCAGGGTGCCACCCCACCTGCTCCGCCCCATGCAGCGCCCCCTAGCCGCCCGGAGCCCCCCTGCAGCGCCCCGCTAGCTGCTCGGAGTCCCCTGCCGCGCCCCCCCCCCCCCCCAGCCGCCCAGAGTCCCCTTAGCCGCCTGCCCCGACATCCCCTTGCCGTGCGCCCCTCTGCAGCAAAACAAAAAACAAAAAAAGGAAAGAACGAAGACCGAAGAGAAGAGAAGGAGGCAGAAGCTGAGAAGAGACGGTAAGAGGTGGGGGGTTTAATAAATGTTATATTTGTTAGTTAGTTGTGATAAAATTATTATATAAGTTTTGTTTATATAATTATAAATAATTATAAAGTTTATTGATATAAGCTGACTAGTCATAACCCATGCCCGCGAGCACGGTTCATTTAAGATTTTCCCTTGCGAAATCTTTGTTTCCCGAAAAATTATTGTCAGAGCCAAAGTTTAGAAGAACAACAAATTAGCTTAAACATATTTAGCAGCACGGGCGTCTTCGGCGTGGGCATCTTCAGTGCGGAACAACAAATTCATCGCATGCGCCTTTGACACAGAACAATAAATTCGACGTGGGTGCCTTTGGCGCAGAACAACAAATTCGACGAAAAACAACAATTTCGGCGAGGGCGCCTTATAAATATAACTAGTGTCCTTGGGACATTATTCATTTAAAAATCTTGGACCCACTAATTTTAAACAAACATCAATAATTAAAGCTTAATAATTATTAGTTCTCCTCAAAATCTTAGTTCCCAAAAATTTAGTTTCCCCTGAAATATCAGCAGATAGGATCGAAATTTTACAGGGTTTTGCAACGCTGATCAATAAGTTGGTAGCATCTCCCGAGTTCATTCTCCCACATCTCGCGTTCATTCCAAGATGAGATTGTGTGTGTACAGAACATTTTTTTCAGAACTAATATTAAATGACTTGGTTTCCCTCCACTTTTGTTCCCCCAACAAATAAGTTTTTTTTCATAACTAATATTAAATGAGTTGGTTCCCCTCTACTTTTGTTTCCCCCAACAATTAAGTTTTCAAAAAAAGTTTCAATGCTTTTGTGTATTCCCAACAAATTTCCCTTCAATCCAAAAAATTCCCCCCAAAACTTGACATGACACTCCCACATAAGATAAATTCAAAATCATCCCTCAATTGTAATATAGATATATTAGTTGTTAGTTAATATATAAGCTGTTAATTATAAAGTTTGATTTAAGTTGTGAAATATTAGTTTAAATTATTATATATAAAGTTAGTTTAAGCTATAAGTTATAATTTGAGATATAAAAATATATATGTTTGAGTTTTAACTTATGCGTTTCTTATAAAAGTATATATACAGAATTAGTTTTATACTAAGTGTTTATGAATTAGTTTGTAAAATTATCATTAATTATTTTCAGTATAAGTTTAGTTATACGTTTTTATAAGCTGTGCAGCTAATTTGCCTTGTAACACATGTGAACCCAGGTATCGCTACAGCTGATCGAACTGCACATTTCACGACACGGTGTATCGGCAACTCATCGTACACTTGTTATGGGTTTAAAAACGATAATAAATGCATGCTAAAACTAGTTTCATTTCGTTTTCAAAGTATTTCAATTGAACAGCTAGATAAGCTAAAATGCACAGTATCGTAAAAGAATTGATCGGTCTACGTGTCATGGTTGACTAAAAAAGGTGACGATCTAGTAAATAACGCGTACATTACAAATCTGGTAACATCACAAATACTTGGGATTTTTGGGACAGTCTTGTTTATTGCAATGATTCTTCCTCGTTATACAATGACTACTTCAAATTAACCTGCCGAAGAAAAGAGGATTCCTCGCTTGCGAAGAAAGTAAAAATAAAAAAATAAAAATTCTAATTCTTCTGTTGGCAATCAAATAGTGTCGTCGTGGCATGATCATCAGACCATCAAGCTATTTTACGAACAACCAAATAGCATCTCACGCCACTGGTTTGAGTATCTACCATCATTATTCTAAATCCCAATGCTGTCCGTCGATCTCTTTCATGCTAATGATTTTTGATAATGATTTTTGAAGTAGGGACGAAGATACATAAATGGAAATCATGGAGGCCCATCACACACAGAATAATCAGTGCTCGGCAATGATGCCCCCTTGCCCTTTCCCTTTCCCACTCGGGGGTCATGTGAAGGAGACGACTGACTGCCTGTGAGTGATCCTCATTTCTTTACACAAAAAGCTCCTGCAATTCTGAGCCAAGCCCCTAAAAAGTGATGGAGTTTTTGGTTCTCAAAGGCTGGCAGCTATGTACTCTCACCCTCTCATGTTTATTCAAGTGCCAAGGTGCAAGAGTCATATATTGCTTGTATGTGCGGCCTGGATGTAAAAAGATTCGATTGTTATAAACTTCTGGATGTAAAAAGGTTTGACTGTTATTAACTCCTTGATTTTCATCCAATATCTTGCAACCGGAATTTGAATAATGTAGCCCGCTCGTATAAGTAACAATAGCCGCTCACCCTTCTGAACGGGCCGAGGCAGAACAGGCTAAGCCCGTGGGCCAGGGAAAGATTAGGCCCTAGCCCAGATGCCCCGCGAGCGCTTCTGATGACGCCGGCCCAAAGTCGACATTAAGGGCATGTTTCTTTGGGTGAGAATGGGTTGGGATTTACTGTTGTGGATAGTAAGTCTTGGTGCAATCTTGATGTGGGGCCCACGGGTTGGAAAGTTGGTTTGAGAATTGTATTTGGGCTCCACACAACTTTCTTGTGTTTGTGTTTTTCTTTTGTCGAGAAAGTTCTTTGGGAAAGTTTGATGTAGGGTCCACTAATTAATTAATTGTAATTAAAAAAGATGGGAGAAACTGGCGGGAGTTGCTGCAATTGGGCAAAACAGAAGAGAGATAATGGAGTGGGGCCCACACACCCGCTTTCTCACCGACTGGAGGGAAATCCGCGCAAAATGCGGGGATTGTGCGGGCTGCTTCGCGTTGCTCCACGTCGACGCCAACAGGGTCGGAGTTCGGCCCATTTTTGACAGCAAAAGGAATACGTTCCTTTGAAACTGGGTGATTTGACAGTGAACAATGAGAAATCAGTGAATTTTTTTCACTTTCTCTGCTCCTTTCCGCAAAAGAAACAGGCCCTAAGGGAACTGTTGACCTTTGGCAGTTAGGGAAACTGCCCACCGGATTCCGCCCACTTGAATCACCATTACGTTCGCCTTCATGGCCCATTAAGGGACCATCAAATAGGCGCGGGCGTGGGGCGGAAATATGGGGAGGATGAGGGAGACGTGGGCGGTTCAATCCCTACAAGAGACCCAGAGCACGAGACGAAGGGACCGAATTCGGAATACTTGTTATTCAGGTATTCTTCCTCCTATGACCTTGTCTTCCACCTCACAATTTCTCCTCCACAGCTCGACCTGAGGATTGGTGTACCGGTCTCTCCGTGAACCGTATTCGATCCCACCGAGCATCCTACAGATCAGATCTGACTTATGCATCAAAGGGGACTTGGTCGGAACCAAGGTCCGACCCCCTGACGAGCTTTCTCGCCTGTGTAGGTCAAGGAGACTTCACCCCACCGAAGCTATCCTTCAGCGTTTCATCATCGGAGCCTAACGATCTCAATCCCAAGCTCGTTCGTCTTTCCACTCGAGGAGGCCGTCTTCCTTCAGGATACCGACGCACGGATCCGTGCATTTCCGACCGAGTGAACGCGCCACTATCCGATCTCAGAGGCCGCACGTGTCTCACGCGACCACGTCGACTTCTGACCCTCCAGACAACCAAACTGAGGTGAGAAAACACCCTGAAACATCTGGCGTCGTCTGTGGGACTACAAAATCGTCTACACCCACGTCAAACAACCACACCGAAGATGACGTGGCCACGCACCAGGGGGCGCAGGAAAACGACGGCAGCTATGCCAACGTCGGGGCCAGCCAATGACCGCCTTGGTAAGGCCGCAACCGCCCGATGCCTGCCCCGAATCAAGGAACCGAGCGTGCCACAGGCCATGACAATTGACATAGACCGTGAGGAAGCCGGGGACAACCCTCGACCCATCTCCTTCTCTGAGGAGAACCTGAAGGAGGTAAAGTTGCCGTATGATATCGCACTAGTCTTCTCGGCCATCATTGACACCGCCTTGGTCCGACGGTTGCCCTTTGACACAGAAAGCTCATGTGACATCAAGTTCATGACGACCTTGAAGAAAATTGGGTTGCAGGTTGAAAACCTGGAACCTTGTTCGGGCCCCATAGTAGACTTCACAGGACATTCCGTACCCATTGTGGGAATGATCCGCCTCCCCGTTACGCTTGGGGAGCCGCCCCACTCAAACACTCTAACCATTGAGTTTATGGCCTTGAGAATCAGGTCGGCGTATAATGGGATATTCGACCGGCCGCTCCTCAACGCGGCTGGAGCCGTAGTCTCGACCCTCCATCAAATGGTCAAGTTTCGGACTCCGAGGGGGGTCGGGAAGATTAAAGGCGACCAGGCGAGACACAAGGCCTGTTACCAATTGTCCGGTGAAGGGCGCGACATCGAGCGGTACAAACCGATGGACCTCCTCAATCGAAGGGGCGGCTCGGGTAATTCGAGACCCGCCCCTGTCGAGGAAACAGAGCTCATTCCCGTCATGAGCATAGACGACAGGTTCGTGTCGATCGGATCAGAACTTGATCCGGCCCTGAGGGACGAGTTGATCGGATGCCTGAAAGCTAACCTGGACATCTTCTCCTGGTCACCGGACGACATGCCGGGTGTGGACCCCCAGGTGATCACCCACCGGTTGCACGTCAACCCCAACTTTAAGCCGATCATGTAGAAAAAGAGGAACATGCACGGTGAAAAGATGAGGGCTGCAACTGAGGAGGTGGAATGTCTCCTCGAAGCATGCTTCATCAGAGAAGTCTGGTACCCCGACTGGCGGGCCAATGTTGTAATGGTGAAGAATTCTAGCGGCAAGGGGCGAATGTGCGTATACTTCACTGATCTCAACAATGCCTGCCCTTAGGACAGCTACCCGCTTCCCCGCATCGATCATCTCATGGATAACGCTTTGGGCTACGAGATGCTCGACTTCATGGACACCTACTCCGGGTATAATCAAGTTCAAATGGATCCAGAGGACGAGGAGAAGACGTCATTCATCAATGACCGCGGGACATTCTGCTATAAAAAGATGCCCTCCGGCCTAAAGAATGCGGGGGTGACCTACCAGCGGATGGTCAATAGAGTCTTGGGCTCTCAGATTGGGAGGAACCTGGAGGTCTACATTGACGATATACTGGTCAAATCCAAGGACCCTGCCGACCATATTGCCGACCTTAAGGAGACCTTCGAACAGTTACGAAGACACAATATCAGATTCAACCCCACGAAGTGTACGTTTAGGGTAAGATCTGGAAAATTCCTGGGCTTCATAATCACTAACCGCGACATCGAAGCCAAGTCGGACAAGATTGAGGCTCTGATCAACATGAAGGAGCCAACGACGATCCGAGAGCTGCAAAGGTTGAACGGGCGGGTCACCGCCTTGGGGCGCTTCCTGTCCAAATCCACGGAGAGATCTCTCCCATTATTCAGGACTCTGAGGAAGGCCCTCGTTGAGCCAGTCGGAAAGAGAAAAGCTATAGAATAGGACGATAGATGTGCCCAGGCATTCGTCGAATTAAAGGAGTATCTCCGCAGCCCCTACTTCTCTCTAAGCCCAAGGAAGGAGAACCCCTGAGACTCTATTTGGCTAGCACTGGAGAAGCAGTAAGATCGGTGTTGATCAGAGAGGACGATGTGGTACAAAGGCTGGTGTACTATACCAGTCGGATCCTAAGATATGCAGAGGAACGGTACATCCTTATGGAGAAGCTGTCATACACCCTTGTCCTTTTGGCACGGTGACTCCACCCCTACTTTCAAGCGCACACCATCCAGGTCCTGACTGACTCCTAGCTCGAACAAAACCGTAAGAGGCTTAATCGGATGGGAAGGATGCTGAACCGGGGAGTAGAACTGGGCGAATTAGACCTCAGATACATGCCAAGGACGGCCATCAAGGGACATGCATTCGTAGACTTTATTACCGAATGTACCATCGATGACGGAGCACATCCTGGCGAGACGAGCACAAACACGATAACGCCTCAACCCATTTCCCTCATTTTGGCTGATACAGCTCCCAGTGATCAAGCAGAGGACAAGGACGCCTAGATAGTCCATATGGACGGGTCTGCAACGAAGGCAGGAAGTGGGGCCGGCATCGTCATTCAGTCCCTCGATATGAGCACGGTCAACTACGCTCTTCGGTTTGCGTTTCCGGCCACTAACAACGTGGCCGAATACAAAGCCGCCATTAATGGCCTGAAGTTGGCCAGTGCACTGGGGGTGGAGTCCATACGCATCCTTAACGACTCCAGGCTCATCATCAGCCAATTACAAGGGGACTACATAGCCCGAGAAGAGGCAATGCAGCGCTACCTAGCCTCGGCCAAATCCGAGCTATCAAATTTCAAGCACGTCGAGACACTCCACCTGCCAAGATCGGAAAATGCCCGAGTAGATGCCCTATCAAAGCTGACCTCTTCCTCCCTCAAGGAGTTGGGTCGTGCCATCTACGTCGAGAGCCTCCAGAACCCCAGTACGAAAGAGGAGGAGTTGATGATCATCAATGCCGAACCTTGCTAGATGGACCCCATCGTTCGGTACCTTGCCACTGGCGAGGTCCCGGCAGACCAAGAGGAGCACCGGACGCTAGAGCGAAAGGCACTCCAATACGTACTCCACGAAGGAGTGTTGCCTAGAAGGCGCTGGACCAAAACCGACGTCCTCCCATACCTCAAATGCATTGGACCATATGAGGCCGGTTACGTCATCCGGGAGGTCCACAAAGTGCTGTGGGGAACCACCACGGGGGCATGACGATCACAATGAATATTTTAAGGCAATGATACTACTGGCCAACCTTGGTCAACGACTCGATCGAGTATGTTCGGAAATGCCTGGAGTGCCAAAGGTTTGGAAGCTCAATGCGTCTCCCCTGGCCGAACTTGTGCCGATAATCAGCCACGTCCCCTTCGCCACGCTGGACATCCTTGGCCCCTTTGCTTCGACAAAGGGGCTGAGGAAGTTCCTGTTTGTGGCGGTGGACTACTTCACCAAGTGGATCGAGGCTAAACCCTTGGCCACCATCACTTGGAAAAAGGCAAAAAGCTTTGTATGGAAATCCATCATCTCCATGTTCGGGATCCCTCGGTCCATCGTCACAGACATCGGGAAACAATTTGATTGGCAGGGTTCAAAAAATTTTGTTTGGAATGGAAGATCAAACTCTGGTTTACCTCAGTGGCACACCCCCAGACCGACGGGATGGCCGAAGCTGCCAACAAATGCATCCTCGAACCGCTGCACAAGAAAGTGGGGGAAGCACATGGAGCCTAGCCGGAAGAACTTCCCGGGATACTCTGGTCATACCGAATGACACACAAAGAGGCCACGGGGGAGACACCCTTCATGCTTGCGTATGAGACCGAGGCGGTTGTTCTCGTCGAGGTGGGCGAGGAATCACTCCGCCTCCGGCACTTTGACGAAGAAAAGAACTCGAAGGGCCTAGAGATTAACCTGGAGCTCATGGATGAGCAGCGTGACTATGCTCTAGCCTCAGTCGTCTGACAAAAACAGCGAGTGGCTCGCTATTACAACTCCCGGGTCAAAGGGAGGGGCTTCCACCAAGGAGATCTGATCTTGAGGAAAGTGATCTTCAACCCAGCGATCGCTTGCAATGGGAAGCTCGCCGCCAAATAGGAGGGGCTCTACGTGATTACTGAGCTCCTCGGCCCAGCCACGTACTGACTCTCGACTCTAGGAGGGAAGACGCTCACTCACACCTCGAATGCGGAGCACCTGCGTAAATACTACTAGTAAATGTTTGACCCCAGCCTAGATGATTGTACTAAAAGAAGGGAAAATATCTCAAAAAAGGAAATCTCTCTTTCTGTATCTAGACATCTCTCACACCATAGGTTAAGCTCGACCGTAAGGCTGGGAGAAACTCCCCGGCAGGTCGATCATTCGACCGACCGTAAGGCTGGGGCCAACTCCCTCAGCAGGCTGTTCATTCAACCGATCGTAAGGCTGGGGTCAACTCCCCCAGCAGCCGATCATTTGACCGATCATAAGGCTGGGGCAGCTCCCCCAGCAGGCCAATCACTCGATCGACCGTAAACCTGGAGGTAGCCCCCCCAGCTGGCTGACCGACCCGTCGACCGTAAGGCTGGGGCAACTCCCCCAGCAGGCTGATAATTCGATCGACTGTAAGGCTGTGGCAACTCCCCCAGCGGATCCATCAGTTAATCGACTGTAAGACTGGGTGTATCTCCACTAGCTGGCCGACCGACACACTGACCATAAGGCTGGGGGCAACTCCCCCCAGCAGGCCGATCATCAGATCGATCATAAGGCTGGAGGCAACTCCCCCAGCAGACCGATCATCAAATCTACCATAAGGCTGGGGAAACTCCCCTAGCAGGCCGATCATCAGATCGACCATGAGGCCGGGGCAGCCCCCAGAAGGGCAGAATCCGACCTACTGTAAGCAAGCACATCGACCCATAATTAGTAAAGTTCCCACAAACCTGGCTGCTCGACAACTAAAACCAACCAGGGTTGAGGTAGGGGGCATAACATCACAACATCAAATGAGTTGTCAGTGAATGAACATGAGTGAACTTTTATATTACCAAAACTTGGCGAATGCCGATGACCGTTTACAAGGCAACAAAAGAAAAAGAGGAAAAACTACATAAAAGGGCTAGGACCCTGCTTCAGGCTGGGCGACCGAGGAGGCTGTAGGAGCATCCTTCGGTCGGTCGATGTCCTCTGGCCGGTTAAGCTGGGCGACCGAGGTGGCTGCAGGAGTGTCTTCTGGCTGATCAATGTCGACCTTCCCATCGTCACCGGTGATAATCTCAAGCTCCTCAAATGAAATCCCTGAACATGGGAATTTACGCTCGATCTCGTGCTGGCAACGGAGGAACCCTTCGTCAAATGCCTTAAACATCCTCGCGGCAACAAAGGTCTCCACGTACTCCTCCGCCGTCGCTCGAGCGATACGAGCAGGCTCTACCTCTTCCAGTTCCTTAATCCGGACCTCGAGGGTGGTGACTTGGAGCTGGAGCTTCGATCTCTCCCTCTTGTTTTCATGAGAGACTTTGTCAAGCTCAACCATGAGAGCGTGCTCCCTCTCCTCCACCGCCTCCACCAGCTCTTCGAGCTCCTTGACCTTGGTCCACTCCGCAGGGCCCCCGAACTCCCTTATTTCGGCGGCTTTCTCTAGCCCGACGACCCTCTCCTCGGCCTTGACATTCGCATCCAGTGCCACTGCCCTCTCCATTTTCGACTTCTCCAGGTCGGCCGAGAGCTCGGCGATCCGGGTCTTCATCGACCTCACACGTGCCTCGGTCTCTTGAGCCGCCTCATTAGTGCCCTCCACCACTGGTTTTCGGGCGAGGCCCACCTCTGCGTCTAAGAGTGCGATAAACTGTCGCCTCATTGAAAGTCAGACCGAGGACAACTATGCCAAAGGAAAGACACGCATCAGATACAAACACAAAGGACGGCGCACAAATGCTGCAAATGGCCTTACCTGCTGGTCGACTTGCACCACAAAGGCGGTGAGCATGTTGTCCTTCACCCCATCCAGCACTCATTAGTCTTGGGGTAGGCAGGAGTTTACGGCCAGCCGAGTCGCGACCCCGCAATCGAAGAAGACGGACTCCTTCAGCCCCACAGGAAAGCGAGGGCCGAACAATTCGTCTCTAGACCGTGGCAGGTCAGCCTCGACCGACCTAAAAGCACCCAGGGACATCTCGTAATCCGCTGGGAGCGAGCCAGAGCAGGAAGGGGAGAAACCGCCCCAAGGCCACTTGTCCATGCCTTGTCGAGAATGGGCAAGGGGCACCGGGGCCTTGAGGAGAGGAGCGTCCCTGCCAATAACGAGGCCCTGAGCTTTCTTCCTTTCGGCCTCTCCTTGATCTGGCGACGAGCGATCCCTCGTCCTCTTCACCCCATCCCCAGAGGACCCGATGTGTTGCTTCTGTCGAACTTCCAAAACGTGATCGCCCTCCTCGGAGTGGGATCTGGGATGGAAGTAGGCATGGGGTATAGGGGAGAACTTTGGATGAGCCCGCCAGACAGAACAGAAGTGAGAGGATAGCCAGAATCGGAAACTGCATAGAAAACCGAACCAGAAGGGAGACTTACCAACGGGCCACACGGTCTTCCTCAGGGTGTAATCCTTGAAGAGGACCTTGATGTCCTGTTCGTCAACAAGGATGACAGCCAGCTTGTCCCTCGCCACAAGCTCCACGTCGGTTAGGCTCCCCAACTTAAGGGTTAACGAAGGCGGATTACCCCAAGGAACTGGAAAATTCGCTTCCTCGAAAAGAGACACGAATACGTAATCCTCCTTCCAATGCTTCAAAGAGGTCGGTAGTCCCAACACCAGACCTTTTTCCTTCCGAGAGGTGATGTACATCCAAGCATCCGACTTATGGTGGCTCAGACGGTAGAAATGGGCGAAAAGCCCAAGGGTTGGCTCGATCCCCTTGAGCAAGCACAGCACGATAAACACCACTAAGCACCCGATGGAGTTGGGGCAAAGCTAGCATAGGGCAAGCCCGTGGACACTCAAGAATACCGTCACGAAGGGGTGGAGTGGGAACCGCATCCCGAACTTAAAGCCCTGCGCATACACCCCGACCTCACGACTGCCACAGAAACAGACCCTCTCATTCCTCTGGGGGCCCTGGCACAGCAAGTGGGAAGGATGTACTTGGAGCGGAGTGGCCTATGGAGATGGCGATGGTCTTTGACACCATCTCCATCACATATGAAGGCATGCCAGAGGGATCGCCCCCAGCCAGCTGAATCTCGGCCCCCACCCCGAGAGGTGGGATGGGCATAGCAATGGGCGCCAGTCACCCTGCCTCGGAGGCATCAGAGGAAGACGACGAATGACACATGATGGAGCGCGGCGAGAGTAAAGGTCAGATGCGAAAGCAAGGGAAGAAGAGATAGCACTGAAAGGGCAAAGCTTTCGCCCGAGAGACAACTGCCCTATTTATACCGCTTCCCCCGAATCCTCCGGCTTTGTCGCCAGCCGTTCGCTCGCACAAACGTGTCAGAATCCTACGAGGGACGGCTCTCTGAATCCCAAACCCAAAGGGTGAAAGGATTCTCGGCATCAAGCGCCATGATGACCTTCATTTAATGCGTCCCCTCGACTGACGTGCCCGTTCAATCCACATAGATCACATCCCTCGGGCCGAACCGTCAAAATCTGAACGACCCGAACGATGGGGGCAATTGATACAATCCTCCTGAACGGGCCGAGGAAGAACATGATAAGCCCACGGGCCGGGGAAAGATTAGGCCCTAGCCCAGAGGTCCTGCGAGCGCTTTTGATGACACCGGCCCAAAGTCGAAATTAAGGGAACCGCTGGCCTTCGGCAGTTAAGGAAACTGCCCTCCGGATTCCGCCCACTTGAGTCACCATTACGTTCGCCTTCATGGCCCATCAAGGGACCATCAAAGTGGCACGGACGTGGGGCGGAAATAGGGGGAGGATGAGGGATACGTGGGCGGTTCAATCCCTACAAGAGACCCGGAGAACGAAAGACGAAGGGACCGAATTCGAAATACTCGAAACTTAGGTATTCTTCCTCCAACGACATTGTCTTCCATCTCACAATTTCTCCTCCACAGCTCGGCCTGAGGATTGGTGTACCGATCTCTCTGTGAACCGCACTCGATCCCACCGAGCATCCTTGTAATCAGATCTGACTTAGGCATTGGAGGGGACTTGGTCGGAACCAAGGTCCGACCCCTCTGACGAGCTTTCTCGTCTGTGTAGGTTAAGCAGACTTCACCCCGCCGAAGCTGGCGCTTCATCCACCTGAGCCGAGCAATCTCGATCACGAGCTCGTTCGTCTTTCCACTCGAGGAGGCCGTCGTTCCCCCGAAGCTACCCTTTGGGATACCGACGCACGAATCCGTGCATTCCCGACCGAGCGACGCGCCGCTATCCGATCTCGGAGGTCGCACGTGTCTCTCGCGACCACGTCGACCTCCGACCTTCCAGACAACCAAACAGTGGTGAGAAAACACCATGAAACAGAACCCTAACGGTGGAATGATGGCACTCTCTGAATGGTTGGAGGTTAAACCCTTAAGACTGTTAGGAATAAACTCTCTTGTATTATTCCAAGGGCAATAGCCCGATATATATAGAGTACAGGGAATGGTAAATAAGCACAAAAGACCCTATACAAAGGGACATATACATCTAACACCCCCCTCAAACGCATGGTGGATCAACAACACTGAGTTTGGAAAGATAGAAACTGTGTTGTGCTCTGGTCTGGGCCTTTGTCTTGAAATCCGCGAGCTGATACTCAGAAGGCACATACTGTAGAGCAATAACCTCATCCCGTACCTGTGAACGCGTAAAAGAGGCGTCCACACCAATGTGCTTGGTGAGCTCATGCTTCACCGGGTCACGAGCAATACTGATGGCACCTGTACTGTCAGACAACAAAGGAGTAGGTGTGGAAATAGACACGCCAAAATCCTCAAGTAACCAACGTAGCCAAATAATCTCTGCTGTCAACAAGGCCATAACACGCAACTCAGCCTCTGCACTCGATCGAGAAACCGCCTGCTGCTTCTTGGTCTTCCAAGTGATGAGAGAGCCACCCAGGAAGACGCAATATGCAGATAGAGACCGACGATCAGAAGGATCACTGGCCCAAGTCGCATCAGAGTAAGCATGGAGCTGTAAAGGGCCAGAGCGTGGAAAGAATAATCGACGGTGGCTGGTCCCGTGCATGTAACGCAGGACACGAAGAAGGTGGCTGTAGTGAAGCTGAGTAGGTGCAGAAACAAACTGGCTCAGGATGTGCACGGAATATGAAATATCCGGCCGAGTGATCCCAAGATAGACCAGACTGCCAACAAGATGGCGATAACGAGTGGGGTCCGGAAGAGGCTCACCGTCAGTAGAGCAAAGATGTACATTCAGCTCCATCGGTGTATCAGCGGTACGCTGATCAACAAGAGAAGCCCGATCAAGAAGATCCTGAATATACTTCTCCTGAGAGAGATAGTAGCCATCAGGTGTGGAGGAAAACTCAATCCCCAGAAAGTAACGAAGAGGGCCAAGATCCGTCATAAGAAACTGCTCGCTCAGCCGTGCTTTCACAAAAGCAATAAACTGGGGATCATCTCCAGTGATAATCATATCATCCACATACAAAAGGAGAAGCGTCCGACCACGAGATGAAGTATGAACAAAGAGAGCAGGATCATGATCACTCGCAAGAAAACCGGCAGCAGTGACGACAGAAGAGAACCGCTGAAACCAAACACGGGGAGCCTGCCGAAGACCATATAGAGAGCGACGAAGACGACAAACCATGCCCTCGGGGACAGAATAACCAGGTGGTGGTCACATATAAACCTCCTCATCAAGAACGCCATTGAGAAAAGCATTCTTGACATCAAGCTGGGAAATAGTCCATGAACGAACAACAGCAACAGCAATAAGACTGCGAACAGTAGTCATATGCGCAACAGGGGCAAATGTCTCCTCAAAATCTATCCCATGCTCCTGCTGAAAACCGCGCGCTACAAGACGAGCCTTGTAGCGCTCCAGAGTACCATCAGATCTGGTCTTGACCTTGTAAACCCACTTGCACGTGATAGGACGAACACGGGCAGGCAGGGGTACAAGATCCCACGTACCAGTACGCTCAAGCGCAGCAATCTCCTCTGCCATAGCATGCTGCCACTCCTGGTGAGCAGCGGCATCTCGATAAGAGGTCGGCTCGGTAAGAATAGCACCCTGAGAAGTAAACCGACCAGGAGGGTGTAGTGACTCACGATCATGAAGGTGGTAACGAGGAGGGTCACTGGAGGAAGAGGGCAACTCAGGAGGGTCACTGGTGATGGAGGGCATCTCATGAGAAGGTACTGCAGGAGGATCCTTGACTCGCTTACGACGAGTGTAGTGAAGAGGAAAGGGAGAAACATGTCCTGGGGTAGGTGCAGAGGTGACCGGAGGCACTGGTGGTGGAGGCGAGGGCACAAGTGATGGAGGTATGGGTGGTGGAATGGTGGATAGTGGACTATCAGGAAAAGTGAGAAACAAAAGAGGCTCAACAATAGAAGCCGGACTGGAAGATGAAGAAGGACGAGGGAAGAAGGGACGAGACTCATCAAAAGTCACATCACGAGAAATCCGCATCCGTCGAGCTACAGGATCCCAACACCGATATCCCTTGTGCACAGCACTATATCCAAGAAAGACACACTCAGCAGATTGGGCTATCAACTTGTTGCGCTCATGAGGGGCCAACAAGACATAGCAAACACAACGAAAAAGACGAAGCTCAGGATAGGACGGCAGATCTGGAGGTGGTGTAGGAAGGCGCTCAAGTGGAATCGCACCCTGAAGAGGAGAAGATGGCTGCATGTTGCTGAGATATGTAGCAGTAGATACAGCCTCAGCCCAAAACTGAGGGGGAACAAAGGAAGCAATCATAAGGGCACGAGCAGTCTCAAGTAAATGACGATTCTTGCGCTCAGTAACACCATTCTGGGCATGAGCACCAGGACAGGAAAACTGTGAGAGCGTACCCTGGGTATCACGAAAGGCACGAAGGTGCCGAGATAAGTATTCTCCAGCAGAGTCAGCACGAAGAACCCGAATGGGAGTGCTATACTGTGTACGGATCATGGTAGCAAAAGATTTATAGATAGACAAAACCTCAGTACGAGAGGACATAAAGTATATCCAAGTATAGCGAGAAAAATCATCTATAAATATAATATAGTAGCGATGACCCCCATTCGAAATGAAGGGGGCCGGACCCCATACATCTGAGTGAACAAGATCAAAGGGACTCTGAGAGACAGACTCACTAGTAGGATAAGGTAGCTGTAACTGTTTGCCTAGTTTACAGCCCATACAGTCTAAAGACATATCACCAGAGACAGACCCTAATAAACCTCTACGAACCAAAGAAGAAAGACGTGAACCACAGAGATGTCCTAAGCGATGATGCCACTGGGCAAACGAACCGGTAGACGATGCAGCAGAGGCGGAGGCAATAGTCGTGATGGGAGGACTGGCAGAGGCAGCGGAAGGAAGATGAAGCCAGTCAAGCTCCCAAAGACGTGGAGAATTACGCCTGCGGGGGCCAGAACCAACTAGAGTGCCCGTGCGACGATCCTGGATAGAACAAGAGTCAGAATCAAGAATAACACGACAGCCATGATCAGTAAGTTGGCCTGCCGACATAAGCTGCATGGTGAGTTTTGGAACGAGGGACACAGCAGGGACATGAAAAGTGGGACTAGAAAGTGTGCCTAGCCCTGTAACTGAAAGTGGGGTGCCATCTGCAGTGAGAACTGTGACAGAGCGGGAGGGAGTACTAATGGAATGTAAAGTGGCAGGGTCAGGAGTCATATGAAATGAAGCACCAGAGTCAAGGATCCAAGGAGAGGTACCTGAGGTGGTGGAAGATGGTGTCGCAGTACCTGGAGGCTGACTGGCAGAAGAAGCAGAGCCTGATGCCCCAGAAGCAGACATCCGACGAAATAACGTGAGAATCTCCTGCTTAGTATCAGATGGGGCAGTGCTCCTCTGAGACGTGAAACCCCCAGTGTGAGTCCCCTTCTTCTTCTTGGCAGCAGCCTGATCCCTCCGCTTCTTGTTACAATGCGCCTCCACATGTCTGTCTCGGTGGCAGTAGGTGCAGCGTCTGGTGTCACCTCGCACGGGTGCTGTAGCAGAAGGCAGATCTGGTGTGATAGGAGCAGAAGAGGCAGGAGCATGGGTCGCTAAAACAGAAGCAGAAGGTGCCAAAAGACCAGCAGTACGAAGACGAGTCTCCTCAGTACGAATAGCAGCAAGAACCTCCAAGAACGTCACACGTGGGTGACGGGCAAGCAGCTGGGTACGTATCTGCTCGAACTCAGGCCGAAGTCGGGTCAAAAAGTCATAGACCCGACGAAGCTGCAGGTGGGAGTGCTGATGCTGGCAACACTGGTAGGTACGACAGATCGCTGGTCCCAAAGAGTCGAGCTGACGCCAGATAGAAGATATCTGTGCATAGAACTCATCGACCGTGGCATCACCCTGCTGAAGAGCCTGCTCCTGTCTGACGACAACAAGGTAGAGGGAGTCACCGGTAGGCTCATAGTGAGAGCGAAGATGATCCCACATCAGCTGACACGTCGCCAAACTCACAATGTCGCCAGTCAGGGAGACATCAATGCTAGCGATGAGGATGTTGGCGGCACGAGCATCGTCATCACACCACCGCCGATAGAGAACATCCTGAGAGGAATAAGCAGCAACAGCAGTCGCATAGGCATCGGTTGCCGCCTTCTTGGCGGTGTCATCAGCAGTGGGGGGGTGGTGTCTCGCTGGGAAACACCGGTCGTGGTGGGTAAGGACGATCGCCGGTGAGAAGGTCCCAAAGGCGCTGACCGCGCATATGGAGACGAATGTGCGGTATCCACTCCTTATAATTAAGGCCATCAAAAATCAACGAACACCGAGGGATAGCAACATGATGATGATGAAGAGGTAAATCCGTAGGAGACGCCATATGAAGAGATCAGATCCGTAGGAGACGGAGGCTAGATTGCGGCAGACGGCCGACGGCAGCGGCACAGGGGGCACCGGCAACGGCACTGGGCGTAGGCGAAGTCGCGGGCGCGGCGCGGGCGCGGCGCGGGCGATTGCGCGCAGGCGAAAGCGGCAAGAGGGCGATTGCTGCTTCGGGCGGGCGATTGCTGCTGCAGACGAAGATCCGTGCGCGCGCAGGCAGGCAGGGGGGGCGAAGATCCGTGCGCGCCGTGCAGGCGGGCGAAGATCCGTGCAGGCGGGCTAAGATCCAGGCAGGCGGGCGATCGTGGAGGACGGCGATCGGGATCTCGGAGCAGCTTCGGGCGGTAGCGATCGGAGGTGGGGGACGCGATCGGAGGCGGGATCTGACGATGACGCCTGCTGTCTCTCAGGCTGATCCGGAGAGAGAAAAGACAGCAGGCGAAGATCCGTGCGCGCAGAGGCGGCGCGCAGGCAGCCGGATCGGCGCGGCTAGGGTTTAGGCTTTTGGATTTTTGCGGGAGAGAGAATGGAAGAGACAGCTAGGGTTTAGGTTAAACCCGGCTCTGATACCCATGTTAGCAATAAACTCTCTTGTATTATTCCAAGGGCAATAGCCCGATATATATAGAGTACAGGGAATGGTAAATAAGCACAAAAGATCCTATACAAAGAGACATATACATCTAACAAAGACTAGTGCATGTGAATTTAAATCGATGGAAGTCAGATGATTGAGCAATCAATCTTTATGTAAACAACACAAATGCTTCAAGGTTGAAAACTTGGCTAAATAATGATGCCGAAAAAAGGCTAAATTTGAAATTGAGGCATGCTTACGGGTCTGGAACTTAGATGAATAATGAGGCTAAGGCTAAAAATTGATCCCCATTCATGCCGAAAATTTAGACGACGCACACTTGTCGGGCCGCTGGGGATTACGTTCCGGGACGACGCACACCGCGTCGTTTTTGAGCGCATTTCCCAGCGCTTCGATTGTACCCTCCAGGTTCGCACACCTTGCAGACCTAGGACGCCTGGGGGTACTTGAGGGGATGCTCACATTGTATGACAACGTGGGGTTGGCGAGATTTCTTCCAAGTGTCGGCGGACACCTTCGTCCATCCGACACTTGAGGTGCTTAGTTCTATCGCCCGGACCGACGAGGGATGCTCGTTTAGGTTCATGGACCGAGAGTGCCAGGTCACTCTCGGTATGATGAGAGCTTTCTTTTCGTGGCCCGATGTCCCCGGGGCCGACCGTGGTTACGCCCCCACTCACATTCCCCCACCTTCCTTCGATTCCGGCGCTTTCTGGGCCCGGATTACGGGTTTACCTGCCGCCTTCGACCCTAGTAGGGCCAAGGCCTCGGCCATCGTCCACCCTTGCCTCCGCATAGCTCAGCGCCTTATGGCGACTACCTTTTTGGCGAGGTATGAGCCTGGGACGATGTCCACGCCGGAGCTTTATATGCTCTATGCGATGACGCGCCCCAAAGCTCTAGCTAGGGATAGTGACGAGTTGGTCCCCGCCGTCGTGATTGATATCGCGAGCTGGTTTTTGGACCGCATCATCGTATCGGTGGGCGCTCGCTCACCGATATGTTGCGGCGGTCTGATCACCCTGCTCGCTCTTATGACCGTCGAGGACCTTCCTGCTGACCTGTGACGAGCCCCGGGCCCCACTTCACTGTCCATAGACGTCATGGCCCTGATGAAGATGCTTTCGTTCGCACAGTCAACGGCACTGGGTTTGGTTGCACGGTCCCTACGGTGCGGATTACATGATCCTTCCGAGCCCAGCTCGGATACAGATAGCACCAGCACAGGTGGACTGGCTTCCGGCGATGGATCTCCTGATCCCCCGCCGCCTACGTGCTTGAGGCCGAGGAGGCTGAGCGGGCGCTGAGCGGGCCCACGCTGCACACGCTGCACCCGCTGACCCCGCTGCTCCTGCCGACCCCTTGGCCTCTCAGCAGCCCGTTATTTCTGCTGCTCTCGATACCTCTGTCCACACTTCTGCCGGGTATCGGGAGTACCCTCGCTGAGCCCACCTCCGACTACCTCCACGCCCACCTCCATTACCACCACAGCTGGCCCTCTGTCCGTTGAGCCCGTTTCCTCCGCCCTACCCGAGCGCCCACCTACGTTAGTTGAGAGCGGAGGAGCCCTCTTTTGCTGCCGTCGTGGAGACCGTGGTTGTCACCTCTGTCTCCACCGCAGCCGTACTTTCTGAGAGTGTCGTGACGTCCTGTTCCCCACGTCTGTGTCACTGACCTCTCTGGCCGCCTCGTCCCCACTTTTATACTCCACTTCCGTTGCTGCTTGCTTTCACCTCATACCAGCCTGCGCCCCAGCCTCGCACTGAGGCTAGGCCCACATTTGTGAGCACAGCACCTTTCCTCCACATGCCTGCTGAGGCCCATCACCTACGCCACCCGAGTCCGCCAGCCCCGTCCTGCACAGCACAGACAGGTGCGGTCCCCTCTGCACCACCTCCCCCCCGGACACTGTACTTCAGAGCATTCGTGCTCTCGAGGGGGCGGTGAGTGGCCTCAGAGGTGACCTCAGGACCATGTCCGCCACCCGGTCACCGCCATGGCCAGCCGCTTCTACCTACTTCCGGGCATTCACTATTGCCTCACTCAGATTCTCGACCGGCTCCCTCGCATACCTCCCGTACCCACACCCACCCAGTAGGTACCACACCCCCACTCCTACACACACCCAGCCTGCTTCCACACCCACACCCACACCCACCCAGCAGACTGTTCCCCCGCCACCACCACCACCACCTCCGCCTCAGGATGGAGACGGCGCAGCCCCACCCTCTTAGGCACCCTTGATGCCATTGATTCTTTTTGCCGTCATGTTGCCCGTCTCTGCTGGGTCCTGATGATTTTTGCCCACCCCCCCTCCCCTCACTGTTTTTGGGTCCACATTTTGTTCATATCTTTCTATATCATTTTTGGAGAGAGAGGGAGAGATTTTTGGTGTCACACTTTTATATCGGATTCACTCCTATATCTGCATGCATCATGTCCGCATCATATTTTTCATTTCGTTATTTTTCATTTCTTTTTCCTCATGCATGCATCCTCACCTACCCCCCACTTTACACGTCTCTCGGTGTGCCACACTTCGCACATTGAGGGACACTGTGCACTTTAGCTTGGGGGAGTGAGTTCTCACGTTCTTTTCGATTTACCACCTTTATTTTTAGTTTTTTCACGCCATTTTCCGCATTTGCACTCACTTTCATCACTTTTTCCTTTTTTTTACCATGCATCACGTTTTTCTTATTTTCTTTGTGTGCTGCATTGTAAATAGCTTTATTTTCCCTCTTTATCTTTACTTCTTTTTCATCTCATGCTAGAGATGACTTTTCTGTGATGCTGATGACGTGGAGTTAGCTTTCTCTATATGCATGCTATATTTGTCATGTCTTAGATTTTATTTCTGATATCATATGCTGTGATTTGCCTTGCATTTAGAGATAGTAACCCACACTTTTTCCGCATGAAAATGGATGAAATTTTATTATTAGCTGAGTCTGAATATTCATATGTATGCTATCGCAGAAAACACACCAAGATTCACGCATTGAATGCTTATATCTGGAGTACCGTTTTCTTTTCCTATATCACTTCTATTTGCATGATTTGTACATTTCACTTCTGGATGATTGAATGATATTAGCTATGATAAATCTGGATTAGTTTTGCTTTTTTGTGATCGAAACTGAGTAGATTAGATTACCCTGCTGAAGTTGTCGTGCACATCCTATAGAGTGAACTGAGAGACATATTTATTTCTTTCTCCACATATCTTGAACATCAATTCTCTATTTTAAAATCATTGGTGAATCTCCCCTTAGCGATTCTAATATATGGTATTTCCCCGCTGTTAATTCCTAGCTCCAAATTTCCCAAAACCAAGGAAAGAAAAAGAAAAATTCTTGTATATCCTTATTTCTCTTTGATTTGGGATCATTGTGTATATATGCTATTGCTTAAAAAAAGAGAAAAAGAAAAAAAAAGAAAGAAAAGAAAAAAAAGGGAGTATCTCAATAAACGATCCATCTCACCTTCTCTCTTTCTTCCCTCTTTTATTTTTATTTTCATTTTCTTTTACATTTGGAGCAACAAAAGAAATGTGGAATGTGAATTTAGATGCCACCACGCTTATAGATAAGCTTGTGGGAGAGGATCCAATGATGTGTGAAGAGAGTGACTACTTGACGGTGCACGACAACCTAGGCTAAGTAATATTCTATACTCGGTGAGATTGTTTTAGCTTCACGAAATTCAGGAATCTATGCCTAGCACTCATTTCATGAAATCCACGATTATCTATTCTTTCTATTCTATTGCGTGATATTCTTATACTCCTCATAGAAAGCATTCAATTGAAAAGTGTGTGATCTGCGATATTGTATACCGCTTTAAAAGATTTAGACGACGTTAATTCTAAAATTATTCCGTTTTTCATGCTATAACAATATTCTTGGGTTTTCTATTTCTATTTGCACCATTATACTATGATATCGAAATAAAAGTCTTTGACATGTGTTTTACATTCGGTGCATGCTATATGAGTAAGCAAAACCCACGTCCTGAGAAAAATGATCTAGCAGCTTCCCTCTTCGCTTTCTTCTTTCTTCTTCGTTTTCGTTTTCCGTTTTTCCGCCGTTTTCATTTTCTGAATCCACCAGGCTCGCCTTTTACTTATCTTCCTCGAGGACGAGTAAGAGGTAAAGCTGGGTGTGGGGATTTTGATCACTCCATATTTTACACCTTTTTTCCCGCATGTTTGCATGCCATTTAGATCGCTCAAATCACGCTTTTCGCGATTTATCGACAATATTGCGACACTTTTCACGATTTGTTGTTTTTGTCGTATTTCAGGAGATTTGGAGCGATTTGGAGTGATCCCGAGATACACCTACTCCAGAGTGTCACCGATGACTTCCCCGAGGGGTATTTTGCTATTGGAGAGGAGCGGAAGAAGAAAGAACGTCGTAGGAGCGACGAAGGAGGCAAAAACAATCAGAATGGGCATTTTTGGTGTCTCACTCGGCCAAGTGAAGGATTCACTCGGGCCGACCAGCGAGACCCCGCTCGGGCCGACCAGATCGGACACGCTTCATGTGTGCACTCGACCGAGCATCAGAAGCCACATCGGCCGAGTGACGAAACCCCGTCCGCCCGAGTGGCACTCAGACGACGCCCATCAAAAAGAGCCAACTTACTGTTTTTCGTCTGCCTGAGCATCAGAAGACCCACTCGGCCGAGTGGAAATTGCCGACCGCCCGAGTGAATAGAAGCCATCGGCCGGAGTGACGACAACTCACTCGGCCGAGCGACGCCCGAAGTGAAGTCCCCCAAGACCCCAGACTTACTGGAAATTCTTAGGGTCTCCCACTCGGCCGAGCGACTTTTGTCACTCGGCCGAGTGAGCCGCGCTGCCTGTAGCGTAAATTGCGATTTTCAGGCTGTGCAGGGGCATTTTGGTCACAGCTTTTTGGGCGATTTTGGGGGGTATTTAACCCCAGTTTTTAACCTAGGTTAGAGAGCTTTTTCCCTTGCTTTTTGCAGCTTTTTAGATTAAACTTTTTAGCTTTTGATTCTTGTGATTGGAGAGGAGAGAAAAGTTTATTTTTGTTGGATTCTTGGAGAACTCTATTGGTTTGTCTCCCTCTTCATTAAAAATCTCATTTTTATTGCTTATTTGAATATTGCAATGAATTCTATTGTTATTTCAATTGATTATTTTTGCGATTGTGATATGAATTGTGAGTAGTCCTAGCGTCTTGGGGCGTGGGGATGAACCCTACGAGCCCAATTTCCGATTTGTGATGATTTGGTAGAAATATTGCTAGAATTGCTATTATGGTTAGTTTGGGGTCGATATACTACAGATAGCTAGGTGTTCATATCGATTGGGATTTGCAAGAGATTGGATCCCAATTCGATAGGAAACCCTAGAAATCCGAATTGGGTTGAAATTGAGTTTCCGTAGTATCGGTTTGCAAGAGATTGGACCGGGTACTAGGGTTCTCGGTTGCAAACCCATACCGATACTCGTTTGCAAGAGATTGGACGGGTAGGAACTATCCCAACCTAGGTCGTGGACCGAGTTTGCACGAGAGTGGGCTCGGGACGCGATTTGAACGATGATGTTGATCCTAATGCTAGCTTGCCTAGGCTAGGGTTTGCAAGAGATTGGACCCAAACCTAGGATAGCTATAGACCGGCAACAGCGCGAGAGCGTGAGCTAGGTTTTACATTCAGTTGCAACTAGTTCATCCGAAATTCTACCCTAGCAATTGTGATACCAATGAATCACATTGACGAGATACGGTGAGTAGCGGGGATTCTCTATTCCCTAGGCGTCTTTATTTGATTTTATATCTCCATACTTTGTCTGACGATTGTGACAGGATCGCCGCAAGGCAAATTCCCTCTTTTCTGTTCATATAGCCAGGTTGTTCGGAGAAGGCACTGTCATACATCCTCCCTGAGTTCGATAACCCGCTCGCCGCTACACTGTGCGCTTGCGGGTAAAACTACACGGTCGCCCTTTTGGGTTACATTTTGGAGCGATCATGTCTCGCTGGGAAACACCGGTCGTGGTGGGCAAGGACGATCACCGGTGAGAAGGTCCCAAAGGCGCTGACCGCGCATATGGAGACGAATGTGCGGTATCCACTCCTTATAATTAAGGCCATCAAAAATCAACGAACACCGAGGGATAGCAACATGATGATGAAGAAGAGGTAGATCCGTAGGAGACGCCATATGAAGAGATCAGATCCGTAGGAGACGGAGGCTAGATTGCGGCAGACGGCCGACGGCAGCGGCACAGGGGTCACCGGCAACGGCACTGGGCGCGGGCGAAGTCGCGGGCGCGGCGCGGGCGTGGCGCGGGCGAAGGCGCGGGGCGCGACGCGGGCGATTGCGCGCAGGCGAAAGCGGCAAGCGGGCGATTGCTGCTTCGGGCGGGCGATTGCTGCTGCAGACGAAGATCCGTTGCGCGCGCAGGCAGGCAGGGGGGGGCGAAGATCCTGTGCGCGCCGTGCAGGCGGGCGAAGATCTGTGCAGGCGGGGAAGATCCAGGCAGGCGGGCGATCGTGGAGGACGGCGATCGGGATCTCGGAGCAGCTTCGGGCGGTCGGAGAAGATGACGATGACGCCTGCGCGCGGAGGTGGGGCGCGATAGCGATCGGAGGTGGGGATCCGTGCGCGCAGAGGCGGCGCGCAGGCAGCCGGATCGGCGCGGCTAGGGTTTTAGGCTTTTGGATTTTGCGGGAGAGAGAATGAAGAGACAGCTAGGGTTTAGGTTAAACCCGGCTCTGATACCATGTTAGCAATAAACTCTCTTGTATTATTCCAAGGGCAATAGCCCGATATATATAGAGTACAGGGAATGGTAAATAAGCACAAAAGATCCTATACAAAGAGGACATATACATCTAACAAAGACTAGTGCATGTGAATTTAAATCGATGGAAGTCAGATGATTGAGCAATCAATCTTTATGTAAACAACACAAATGCTTCCAAGGTTGAAAACTTGGCTAAATAATGATGCCGAAAAAGGCTAAATTTGAAATTGAGGCATGCTTACGGGTCTGGAACTTAGATGAATAATGAGGCTAAGGCTAAAAATTGATCCCATTCATGCCCGAAAATTTAGACGACGCACACTTGTCGGGCCGCTGGGGATTACGTTCCGGGACGACGCACACCGCGTCGTTTTTGAGCGCATTTCCCAGCGCTCGATTGTACCCTCCAGGTTCGCACACCTTGCAGACCCTAGGACGCCTGGGGGTACTTGAGGGGGATGCTCACATTGTATGACAACGTGGGTTGGCGAGATTTCTTCCAAGTGTCGGCGGACACCTTCGTCCATCCCGACACTTGAGGTGCTTAGTTCTATCGCCCGGACCGACGAGGGATGCTCGTTTAGGTTCATGGACCGAGAGTGCCAGGTCACTCTCGGTATGAAGAGAGCTTTCTTTTCGTGGCCCGATGTCCCCGGGGCCGACCGTGGTTACGCCCCCACTCACATTCCCCCACCTTCCTTCGATTCCGGCGCTTTCTGGGCCCGGATTACGGGTTTACCTGCCGCCTTCGACCCTAGTAGGGCCAAGGGCCTCGGCCATCGTCCACCCTTGCCTCCGCATAGCTCAGCGCCTATGGCGACTACCTTTTTGGCGAGGTATGAGCCTGGGACGATGTCCACGCCGGAGCTTTATATGCTCTAATGCGATGACGCGCCCCAAAGCTCTAGCTAGGGATAGTGACGAGTTGGTCCCCCGCCGTCGTGATTGATATCGCGAGCTGGTTTTTGGACCGCATCATCGTATCGGTGGGCGCTCGCTCACCGATATGTTGCGGCGGTCTGATCACCCTGCTCGCTCTTATGACCGGCGAGGACCTTCCTGCTGACCTGTGACGAGCCCCGGGCCCCACTTCACTGTCCATAGACGTCATGGCCCTGATGAAGATGCTTCGTTCGCACAGTCAACGGCACTGGGTTTGGTTGCACGGATCCCCTACGGTGCGGATTTACATGATCCTTCCGAGCCCAGCTCGGATACAGATAGCACCAGCACAGGTGGACTGGCTTCCGGCGATGGATCTCCTGATCCCCGCCGCCTACGTGCTTGAGGCCGAGGAGGCTGAGCGGGCTGAGCGGGCCCACGCTGCACACGCTGCACCCGCTGACCCCCGCTGCTCCTGCCGACCCCCTTGGCCCCTCAGCAGCCCGTTATTTCTGCTGCTCTCGATACCTCTGTCCACACTTCTGCCGGTATCGGGAGTACCCTCGCTGAGCCCACCTCCACTACCTCCACGCCCACCTCCATTACCACCACAGCTGGCCCTCTGTCCGTTGAGCCCGTTTCCTCCGCCCTACCCCGAGCGCCCCACCTACGTTACGTTGAGAGCGAGAGCCCTCTTTTGCTGCCGTCGTGGAGACCGTGGTTGTCACCTCTGTCTCCACCGCAGCCGTACTTTCTGAGAGTGTCGTGACGTCTGTTCCCCACGTCTGTGTCACCTGACCTCTCTGGCCGCCTCGTCCCCACTTTTATACTCCACTTCCGTTGCTGCTGCTTTCACCTCATACCAGCCTGCGCCCCAGCCTCGCACTGAGGCTAGGCCCACATTTGTGAGCACAGCACCTTTCCTCCACATGCCTGCTGAGCCCATCACCTACGCCACCCCGAGTCCGCCAGCCCCGTCCTGCACAGCACAGACAGGTGCGTCCCTCTGCACCACCTCCCCCCGACACTGTACTTCAGAGCATTCGTGCTCCTCGAGGGGGCGGTGAGTGGCCTCAGAGGTGACCTCAGGACCATGTCCGCCACCGTCACCGCCATGGCCAGCCGCTTCTACCTACTTCCGGGCATTCACTATTGCCTCACTCAGATTCTCGACCGGCTCCCTCGCATACCTCCCGTACCCACACCCCACCCAGTAGGTACCCACCCCCACTCCTACACACACCCAGCCTGCTTCCACACCCACACCCACACCCACCCAGCAGACTGTTCCCCCCGCCACCACCACCACCACCTCCGCCTCAGGATGGAGACGGCGCAGCCCCCACCCTCTTAGGGCACCCTTGATGCCATTGATTCTTTTTGCCGTCATGTTGCCCCGTCTCTGCTGGGTCCTGATGATTTTTGCCACCACCCCCCCTCCCCTCACTGTTTTTGGGTCCACATTTTGTTCATATCTTTCTATATCATTTTTGGGAGAGAGGGAGAGATTTTTGGTGTCACACTTTTATATCGGATTCACTCCTATATCTGCATGCATCATGTCCCGCATCATATTTTTTCATTTCGTTATTTTTCATTTCTTTTTCCTCATGCATGCATCCTCACCTACCCCCCCACTTTACACGTCTCTCGGTGTGCCACACTTCGCACATTGAGGACACTGTGCACTTTAGCTTGGGGGAGTGAGTTCTCACGTTCTTTTCGATTTACCACCTTTATTTTTAGTTTTTTCACGCCATTTTCCGCATTTGCACTCACTTTCATCACTTTTTTTCCTTTTTTTTACCATGCATCACGTTTTTCTTATTTTCTTTGTGTGCTGCATTGTAAATAGCTTTATTTTCCCTCTTTATCTTTACTTCTTTTTCATCTCATGCTAGAGATGACTTTTCTGTGATGCTGATGACGTGGAGTTAGCTTTCTCTATATGCATGCTATATTTGTCATGTCTTAGATTTTATTTCTGATATCATATGCTGTGATTTGCCTTGCATTTAGAGATAGTAACCCACACTTTTTCCGCATGAAAATGGATGAAATTTTATTATTAGCTGAGTCTGAATATTCATATGTATGCTATCGCAGAAAACACACCAAGATTCACGCAATTGAATGCTTATATCTGGAGTACCGTTTTCTTTTCCTATATCACTTCTATTTGCATGATTTGTACATTTCACTTCTGGATGATTGAATGATATTAGCTATGATAAATCTGGATTAGTTTTGCTTTTTTGTGATCGAAACTGAGTAGATTAGATTACCCTGCTGAAGTTGTCGTGCACATCCTATAGAGTGAACTGAGAGACATATTTATTTCTTTCTCCACATATCTTGAACATCAATTCTCTATTTTAAAATCATTGGTGAATCTCCCCTTAGCGATTCTAATATATGGTATTTCCCCCGCTGTTAATTCCTAGCTCCAAATTTCCCAAAACCAAGGAAAGAAAAAGAAAAATTCTTGTATATCCTTATTTTCTCTTTGATTTGGGATCATTGTGTATATATGCTATTGCTTAAAAAAAGAGAAAAAGAAAAAAAAAGAAAGAAAAGAAAAAAAAGGGAGTATCTCAATAAACGATCCCATCTCACCTTCTCTCTTTCTTCCCTCTTTTATTTTATTTTCATTTTCTTTTACATTTGGAGCAACAAAAGAAATGTGGAATGTGAATTTAGATGCCACCACGCTTATAGATAAGCTTGTGGGAGAGGATCCAATGATGTGTGAGAGAGTGACTACTTGACGGTGCACCGACAACCTAGGCTAAGTAATATTCTATACTCGGTGAGATTGTTTTAGCTTCACGAAATTCAGGAATCTATGCCTAGCACTCATTTCATGAAATCCACGATTATCTATTCTTTCTATTCTATTGCGTGATATTCTTATACTCCTCATAGAAAGCATTCAATTGAAAAGTGTGTGATCTGCGATATGTATACCGCTTTAAAAGATTTAGACGACGTTAATTCTAAAATTATTCCGTTTTTCATGCTATAACAATATTCTTGGGTTTTCTATTTCTATTTGCACCATTATACTATGATATCGAAATAAAAGTCTTTGACATGTGTTTTACATTCGGTGCATGCTATATGAGTAAGCAAAACCCACGTCCTGAGAAAAATGATCTAGCAGCTTCCCTCTTCGCTTTCTTCTTTCTTCTTCGTTTTTCGTTTTCCGTTTTTCCGCCGTTTTCATTTTCTGAATCCACCAGGCTCGCCTTTTTACTTATCTTCCTCGAGGACGAGTAAGAGGTAAGCTTGGGGGATTTTGATCACTCCATATTTTACACCTTTTTTCCGCATGTTTGCATGCCATTTAGATCGCTCAAATCACGCTTTTCGCGATTTATCGACAATATTGCGACACTTTTCACGATTTGTTGTTTTTGTCGTATTTCAGGAGATTTGGAGCGATTTGGAGTGATCCCGAGATACACCTACTCCAGAGTGTCACCGATGACTTCCCCGAGGGGTATTTTGCTATTGGAGAGGAGCGGAAGAAGAAAGAACGTCGTAGGAGCGACGAGGAGGCAAAAACAATCAGAATGGGCATTTTTTGGTGTCTCACTCGGCCAAGTGAAGGATTCACTCGGTCCGACCAGCGAGACCCCGCTCGGCCGACCAGATCGGACACGCTTCATGTGTGCACATCGACCGAGCATCAGAAGCCACATCGGCCGAGTGACGAAAACCCCGTCCGCCCGAGTGGCACTCAGACGACGCCCATCAAAAAGAGCCAACTTACTGTTTTTCGTCTGCCTGAGCATCAGAAGACCCACTCGGCCGAGTGGAATTGCCGACCCGCCCGAGTGAATAGAAGCCATCGGCCGAGTGACGACAACTCACTCGGCCGAGCGACGCCCGAAGTGAAGTCCCCCAAGACCCCAGACTTACTGGAAATTCTTAGGGTCTCCCACTCGGCCGAGCGACTTTTGTCACTCGGCCGAGTGAGCCGCGCTGCCTGTAGCGTAAATTGCGATTTTCAGGCTGTGCAGGGGCTTTTTGGTCACAGCTTTTTGGGCGATTTTGGGGGGTATTTAACCCCCAGTTTTTAACCTAGGTTAGAGAGCTTTTTCCCTTGCTTTTTGCAGCTTTTTAGATTAAACTTTTTAGCTTTTGATTCTTGTGATTGGAGAGGAGAGAAAAGTTTATTTTTGTTGGATTCTTGGAGAACTCTATTGGTTTGTCTCCCTCTTCATTAAAAATCTCATTTTTATTGCTTATTTGAATATTGCAATGAATTCTATTGTTATTTCAATTGATTATTTTTGCGATTGTGATATGAATTGTGAGTAGTCCTAGCGTCTTGGGGCGTGGGGATGAACCCTACGAGCCCAATTTCCGATTTGTGATGATTTGGTAGAAATATTGCTAGAATTGCTATTATGGTTAGTTTGGGGGTCGATATACTACAGATAGCTAGGTGTTCATATCGATTGGGATTTGCAAGAGATTGGATCCCAATTCGATAGGAAACCCTAGAAATCCGAATTGGGTTGAAATTGAGTTTCCGTAGTATCGGTTTTGCAAGAGATTGGACCGGTACTAGGGTTCTCGGTTGCAAACCCATACCGATACTCGTTTGCAAGAGATTGGACGGGTAGGAACTATCCCAACCTAGGTCGTGGACCGAGTTTGCACGAGAGTGGGCTCGGGACGCGATTGAACGATGATGTTGATCCTAATGCTAGCTTGCCTAGGCTAGGGTTTGCAAGAGATTGGACCCCAAACCTAGGATAGCTATAGACCGGCAACAGCGCGAGAGCGTGAGCTAGGTTTTACATTCAGTTGCAACTAGTTCATCCGAAATTCTACCCTAGCAATTGTGATACCAATGAATCACATTGACGAGATACGGTGAGTAGCGGGGATTCTCTATTCCCTAGGCGTCTTTATTTGATTTTATATCTCCATACTTTGTCTGACGATTGTGACAGGATCGCCGCAAGGCAAATTCCCTCTTTTCTGTTCATATAGCCAGGTTGTTCGGAGAAGGCACTGTCATACATCCTCCCTGAGTTCGATAACCCGCTCGCCGCTACACTGTGCGCTTGCGGTAAAACTACAACGGTCGGCCCTTTTGGGTTACATTTTGGAGCGATCATGTCTCGCTGGGAAACACCGGTCGTGGTGGGCAAGGACGATCACCGGTGAGAAGGTCCCAAAGGCGCTGACCGCGCATATGGAGACGAATGTGCGGTATCCACTCCTTATAATTAAGGCCATCAAAAATCAACGAACACCGAGGGATAGCAACATGATGATGAAGAAGAGGTAGATCCGTAGGAGACGCCATATGAAGAGATCAGATCCGTAGGAGACGGAGGCTAGATTGCGGCAGACGGCCGACGGCAGCGGCACAGGGGTCACCCGGCAACGGCACTGGGCGCCGGGCGAAGTCGCGGGCGCGGCGCGGCGTGGCGCGGGCGAAGGCGTCGGGCGCGACGCGGGCGATTGCGCGCAGGCGAAAGCGGCAAGCGGGCGATTGCTGCTTCGGGCGGGCGATTGCTGCTGCAGACGAAGATCCGTGCCGCAGCGCAGGCAGGCAGGGGGGGCGAAGATCCGTGCGCGCCGTGCAGGCGGGCGAAGATCTGTGCAGGCGGGGAAGATCCAGGCAGGCGGGCGATCGTGGAGGACGGCGATCGGGATCTCGGAGCAGCTTCGGGCGGTCGGAGAAGATGACGATGACGCCTGCGCGCGGAGGTGGGGCGCGATAGCGATCGGAGGTGGGGACGCGATCGGAGGCGGGATCTGACGATGACGCCTGCTGTCTCTCGGGCTGATCCGGAGAGAGAAAAAGACAGCAGGCGAAGATCCGTGCGCGCAGCGACGGCGCGGCGGCAGCCGGATCGGCGCGGCTAGGGTTTAGGCTTTTGGATTTTGCGGGAGAGAGGATGAAAGAGACAGCTAGGGTTTAGGTTAAACCCGGCTCTGATACCATGTTAGGAATAAACTCTCTTGTATTATTCCAAGGGCAATAGCCCGATATATATAGAGTACATGGAATGGTAAATAAGCACAAAAGACCCTATACAAAGGGACATATACATCTAACAAAGACTAGTGCATGTGAATTTAAATCGATGGAAGTCAGATGATTGAGCAATCAATCTTTATGTAAACAACACAAATGCTTCCAAGGTTGAAAACTTGGCTAAATAATGATGCCGAAAAAGGCTAAATTTGAAATTGAGGCATGCTTACGGGTCTGGAACTTAGATGAATAATGAGTCTAAGGCTAAAAATTGATCCCATTCATGCCGAAAATTTAGACAAATATTGACACCAATAAAGACTTAAAATTGAGGTCAAGGCTGCCACCAAGGCACAAAATTTTGCAAAATACTGATGCCAAAGGAGACTGCAAAGTGAGGCCTGTGAGGCTAAATCTTGGCCGAATGTTGAGACCAGGAGAGGCTGAAAATTGAGGTGTATGCAATGACCAAGTTACATCACACACTCTCTCCTTTGCAAGGGAAAAGAACATGGTCGGGCTTCGTTAAGGCCGGGTCGGGGCCCTCGGGGTCCTCGGGCCGGCGACAGCCCATTTTCACACAGACCTACCATAATATTTTTCAAAATAAAAACTGCTGGCCCCACAAAGTGAAGCGGGCCAAATCTAATGTATCCAGACCCAATCCAACGTCGTGGTTGGGCCTATAACTTGAATCAATTAACGTATCTTTTCGGGACTTTTCAAACATTCCATTTTCCCCCACAGGTGCTGTGCCCATCGGAGAAAGGTAAATCCAAACCCAACACCAAAATCGTATTCAGTTCTCTGCTAGGGTTTATCAGATTGGGTTTAAATTTAGGGTTCTTATCATTGCTGATGTGTTTCCATTGTATGCTGAATCGCTGATTAATAGAAACCAACAAACCCTGAAATTTTCATATCCTTCCTTTCGGGCATCCATTTTCTCATTTTTGAAGCTTTAGCGTAATTACTTACTGAAATCAAGCGGAAGTTTTTTGATTCATAGTTATCCAAGCTTTGCAATAATTGTTATTTTCTAATGCTTGCCGGTTAAAGTGACTGTTGCCTACATATGTGAACGATGGCTAGCGCTTCCTGTTTAATCTTTATTGAAATGGAAAACTGTGGTCCTTTTTAACCTCTCTTGTGGATTTAATAAGCATTTTTGTTTATTTATTTTGAAACTTTTTAGAAACTATTTTCAGTTCCCAGCATTTCTGAAGCGCTGATTCGTTTTGATTGCCTTATCTTTTCGCGTAGGAAATAGTACAAGGAGAAGAATAGAAGGATCGTTACATGAATAATGGCAGCATCAAAGATTCGAGCCATATGGAACCACCCTGCTGGCCCTAAAACCAGTTATATATCAACCCCTCTATAATTTCTATTTTTGTGTTCACTTTGTTATACAAATTCAGAAAAAGTAGCAGTTGTTAGTCAAATAAATTTAAATCGATGGCAATAAGAAAGGGGGAAAAAGGGAAAACTGGGGCTGGGCATGCTTTAATTTGTACCACTTTTCTGTTAGACTTGCAAATGTTTATTTTTTGATATTTTCAGTAGATATTTTACTGATATGATATTCCTAATAACTGGAATTCTATATGATATCTGAGTGACAATGCTTGCTTACCTGACAGAAGATTTCTGTAGCTTAATTAATGCTGTCATCCATGTCTTCTCTACATCGCATAATTTTCTTTGCTTTCTTTTTTGAGAGAAATTATGCGGCAATTGGCAAACCCCTCTCCCCCAAATTTTCATAAATAAAAACTTAACGGAAATCCCCGCAGTAAAATGTTACAAAAACATGTGGAATATGCATACATGCTCTAACCCTCAAAATAAACGAAAAAGATAGCAAATACAATAAGTGACCATGAATGTTTCCCATGACTAGTAATTAGTGTTTTAAATATTGAATATTGGATATCAAATAGCAGATGTTGATGGATATATCGGGATATGTGATAATATCAAGTTACTCATATAGGATACTGTAAATATGCAAATCTTACTAACTAAAGAGCAGTTATAACTTCCTAAAGCGTCATAGTTGATTATATTACCAATATGTCACAGTGTTATCAAATGGCGGCGCCATGGGCGCTATGGCGGAATGGCCTGGCGGTTTTTGGGCTCATCGCTATTCGCCATCCGCTTTTCAGCATGATATGGCCCCGTCCGCTATTTCCGCTATGGCACCCGCTATTTCCGTCATAACGCCCGCCATGTGGTGGTTTATGGCGCACATGGCGGAAGTTCAATTATTTTTTTGATTATTTATGTTGTTTTTATTTGTTTTTGCAGTTTTTTAGTTTTTATACACACACATACAGATACACACACGTACACACACAGAGAGAGAGAACGTACACATACATACATACAGATACATACAGACGCACGCACACACGCACGCACACGCACACAGAGAGAGAGAACGTACACATACATACATACAGATACATACAGACACATGCACACCCACACACATACATACATACAGATACATACAGACACATGCAAACCCACACACATACACAATCACACAATCACACACACACATACATACATAATTACATATACACACACACGTGCACACACACACACAAAATCACACACACAGCCACAATCACACACACATACACACCCACATACACACACACATATACACACATACACAGTTACACACACTCACACATTCATACACACACACACACAGAGAGAGAGAGAACATACACATACACACATAGGCCGTCCGCCCTTGGCCGTCCGCCATAGGCCGATATTTCATCCGCTATATGTTTATGGCGGATTTTTGGCTCACCGCCTTAGGCCGCCATTCGCCATTGATAACACTGATATGTCATCAATAAGTTCAAACAATATTATAATGATACATTAAAATAAATCATTAACATATTTCATACAAAGCAATAAAATATAACAAATTAAAAATGTATTAGAAAAATTTTAATGGTAAAAATACCTTACCTCCTATTTGTATTAAATCAATTAGACGGTTACTTACGTGTTATTAGATGAATGCCAAAAAATTTAACATGGTTATTTGTAAAAAATAAAAAATATCTATAAGAAATTAAGGTCATAAGAAATGTTACACATGTGAACATATTGATTGGAGGAGTGATTAGAAAATAAAACACATCAAATATTATAGTGATTGCATAACATTATAAAATAGAAAATAAAATACATATCGAATATTAGAATGATTACATGACAATAATTATAATGATTACATAATATTAAAAAAATAAAACAAACATTAAATTAAGAAATTTTTCAAAGCAATATCAATCGATATCGGACTGATATATTAGCTGATATCAGGCTGATATTCGGGCATATTGGTTGATATGACCCAATATCGGGTTAAATTTTAAAACATGATATTGATAGCCATATCGTATCGTTTGATTGCCGTTACTCATATATCGATCGTATGAATCGATATTTAAAAAGTTATAATGATACAAGTACTCCAACTAGATTACACAACACCTATGCAAAATAATAGTTAAAATAATTTGTTGATCACATAAACACAAAGATGCTATCCACATTCTTGAGGCTGAGCGCAAACCCCTTGTCACTTGTTGTGGTCAAGATTAATCCATCAATACCTAGATTGCGAACGATCACTGCTTAGTGTTGTGGCCTTCCCTGGCCATAACAACTATGATTTGGCATTGCCCGGTTTGCGAACAGTCATTGCTCAGTGTCTTAGCTTAGCCTTTCCTGACCACATTGACAATGTGCTAAATTGTGACCCATTTATTTGACAGAACCTCTTCCTAACTGCACGTCACAATGAGGAAGAAGATAGGTGTTAAGCTTTGTACCCAATAGAGACCCATTATTGAGTTGACACCTATATTGTGAACCCTGTGTCTGTCTCTTTGCTTCAAGCAAAAATGAATTTTGTACATTTAAAAGAAACATCACGATGTAGAACTTATCATCAAAACTATAATAAAGCACCAATAACTTCACTTGCCGTTAGGAAAACATTCTACCAGCTCTTATCTTGGTTGGCATTGTTGGAGCTAACCATGCTTAACCCTTAGGTCAACGATGAAAGAAAAACATGTAGGTTATAAGAATAGAAGAAAAAGCTAACATCCAATGAGATCTAAAGATTAAGTCGGATGGGAACCAGTGGGTCCGAGAGAACAATGTCACCGACAAGGTTACCATAGTTAAAGACATGATAACCTTTGTTGATACGAAGGAGCCATTGCGAAATCCATCATTATTTGTGGATTCTAGCGTATCCTTGTAAAAAATATGAAACTTCGTGAGTACGTTCCTCTTTCAAACACTTCTCTCCCTAAACTTATTTTCCTAATGGCCCAAGCAAAAATTTAACGCCAAGATATGATAAAACAACTACCATTTGATGGATCTACGAAATCCCTAGCTATATTAAGCCGAACCTGACAGGAATTTGAATGTAAATTATCAAAACTGATAGAGCCTTGCTGGGTCTGAAAAATCGACAAATTTTGATGGAATTTGAGCTTTTAATGCGACCACCCATGGTGAAAAGCAAGACAAATTTTGCACGAACTTGTTGGATCAAGCCATTCCTAACCGGATCACAAAGCCTCTCAATGGATCTAGTCACCTTTCATTGAAAAACCTCACCATCTGTGAAGAAACCCATCATTTTGCATTCTTTAGGCATATTTGAATGTAATGAACATATAAACCCATGGGTTCATGACTTCCGCAATGCTTGCTCTTTTGCTTTGGATCTGACGAGAAAAACTAGTAGGGGAAGGAGCTCGGATCCAATAGCTGTTTCCTCATCCCGTATATGTTGTTTTTAGGGTTCAAGGGGAGTAGTAGTACTATATGAACAAGATTTAGTTAAAGATAGGCTACCTTTATATCACATAATTTGTCAAAGGAATAGAAGATGTGTACGATCACAGATAATTATGTTTGTTAACAAAGCTTTATTTTTAGCAAATGCTTCATCATGGCAAATGAATCCAATTAGTTGCCTATCTGTCTCTTTATGGTGCTTCTATCATTATTTAAATGTAATATAAAATTCATTCCTTTATATATATATTAGAAATAACCCGTGCACAAAGTGCATGGCAAAGAAAAACCCACACAAAGGATGCGGTGAACGTTGAGAACAGAAAAAAGACCGAAAAGAGTGGATGTGCATGGCAGCATTGTCGATGGGTAAAAAGGTAAAAATGAGGGCGCCAAAGTGCAAAAAACATGTTGGGTTTAACTTGAAAAGGCCAATGGCATATCTGTAAATAGTTTAGAGAGGAATGTGATTAATTTATCATGAAAAAGGATGACATGACTGTGATAAAGGGAAAACGCATGGTTCAAAGTTTAGGTTCTCCACTAAGGCACCCCAAAACCAACATTTAAACACACACACATCCAAGATGGCCCCACCCTACCCATGTGGCACAACAATGGCCAATTCTTTGTCCCAGTCAACTTGTGACTGAGACAATCCTAGGTGGACATTCATCTTTTGTATTATATATATATGTTATGTATCAATGACAAATCTTTAATTTTTTGATCATCATTGTGTTACGTCAAGGTTTGGCTTTGAGTTCCCTTCTCTTTGTTATAATGACGAATCAGCTCATTAGGCATATTTAAGATAAGCTGCATTGATATATGTTAGTTACATACGATATTGTTTTGATGGATTAGATTAAAAGTGATGTAAATATAAAGTTTGATTTGTGAAGGCGGACATTGAAGACTTGAGGTTTCAGACTTAACGGAACAAGATCAATTATATGGATCATTGTTATAAAAGGCGGTTTCATTATGCGTGCGGTCTAGGAGCGCATATCACATAAGCGGATTATGCGGCCGATTATGTGTATTATGTGGTTTATGCAAATATGAATATTTTAGTAAACAAATAAGCAGTAAGTTTATGTGTGTGTTTGTGTATATTAAATTAAAAAAAATCTTAAAATATAGGAATACGGAAAAATTCATATCAACTTTTAAAATATGTATTAATTCATACTAAAACATCTGTAGCATCAAGACGATTAATGCATAAAGTAACTAGCGTCTAATGTCTAAAGCAATCTACACACAAAACATAAATATTTAATTTACGTCCAAATCAAAAGCATGTCAAACACAAGGACTTTGAAATTAAAAACTGATTTTTATGCTTAACGGGTTGGGGTTTTTAACGGGTTTGGATTTTTTTAGTTGCCGATTATGCGTCCGTATATTCACATATGCGGGCGCATAACATTTAATCGACCGATTAAGCGGCTGACTGCATAATTCGGCCGCATATCTAATTATTTATGCGGCCAAAGGCCGCCTCCTTATATGCAAGCGCATATAACTTGTTTTAGAACACTGATATAGAATGTAAGTTTAGTAAAGTGACATGAAGATCATAACGCATTGAAACTGGATGGGAAAAGTATATATGTAAATAAGTGCTTTAAATATCTTGGTTTGGTTATCCAAGACGATGTATGCATTAAGGAAGATGTTGATCATAAATTAAATTAGGATGGTTGAATTGGAGGGCTGCAATAAGAGTGTTATGCGATCGAAATGTACCGTTATGTTTAAAAGGTAAATTTTATGAGACATCAATTAAACCAGTTTTGATATATGGTGCATAGTATTGCGTTATTACCCAGAATAAACAAATAGAGATTGTGTGTGGCAGAGATACGAATGTCGCGGTAACTATATGAAAATACTAGAAACGATTAGTTAAACATGAGGATATCGGAGTGAATATAGGTGTGGTCCTTATATAGAATAAGATGAGAGGACATCACTTGAGATGGTTTGAGGTCTCGGTATCGGTATCGTTCTCTCGAAAATTTAAGTTTCGGTATCGGTATCGTCCGTTTTGGTTGGTCCGTATCGGTAGTTTTAAATGCATAAAATCTATCAGATATGTAAAAAACTAAAGTAGCTAGAAGTTTGCCTTGCACACCCACCGTTTTACTTTGCGCACGTACCACTTATTTGCAAGTTTGCCAAAAATAGCTTGGAGTTGCTTTGCGCACCCACCATTTTGCTTTGCGCACATACCACTTATTTACAAATTTGCCATAAAATATCTTACTCTGCACAGTACACATATCACTTATTTACAAGTTTACCATTCAAAATTTCAAACATCCATTCTCTCTCTCTCACGTCATTCTCTCTCTCACGGTCCTCTCTCTCTCGGGAGCGGCGAGGCAGCAGGCGGCGAGGCGCAGCAGCAGGCGAGGCAGCGCGGCAAGGTAAGTTTGATCTTCCTTTTTTCCTTTTTTCGCAGTTTTTTTCCTTGTTTCTTCTTTTTCTGTCTTATTTTTCAATTTTGGATATTTTCTGTTACATTTGCTGGCGGGTTTCGGCAGATACCGATTTTATGTAGCAGTATTGGACCGGTACTGGCCGGTACCGGTCCGATACGCCCGATACCAAGAGGTATCGGACGATACCTCAAACCATGGTTTGACTATATACGTCGAAGACATATTGATGCATCTATTAGAAAGAACATATAAATGTTGAGATCATGAAAAAGAGAGATAGCCTGAAGAAGATATGGATGGAAGTGATAAGAAGAGATATGAAAAATCTTGATTTGACAGAAGAGAAAGATTTAAATCGTAATGCGTGAAAAATGAGTATCCAACATTACGATCCGATGTGATCATGATCCGATATTTTTTTATCGAGTCCATGAAGCCGATCTTAATTTTTTGGGATGAATGCTATGATGATGATGATCTTGATATAGTCATAGCACGAGCCCTTAGGGCATGTAACATTCAAAAAAATTTCCTCCTGAAAATTTCAACCTCGTTTAAAATCTCCACACCAAAATTTTTTAACCACAACAAATTATCTTTTAGGATTTTCCTACCAAAAATAATATGGCCATTTAGGGTTTTCTACCAAAAAAATTCACCACCTTTTATCCTATCCATTGATGATTTCAGATTAAATTCTAACCATGCTTCGATATACTCTTTGTCCTAGTTAGCATTCATATTCAAAATCTGTCCTATTTTATTGTGTGTAATAATATGTATCTTATTATATATAGGAGAGATCTCTCATTTGTCGTTAGATATACATTAGTATTATATGTGTGTTTTGACTAAGATCTATTCGGATGGATCAAATATGTGGATCCATCCAAGGTAAATTTAAAATTGAGCAATCTAAATGAAAAATCTGTTTAATTGGATGTGATCTAACTTGTCTACACTGCTTACACACAAAATTTCAAATGATTTAGACATGTGGTTGGTTGAAAAATTAATTGATTTTATGACTATTCTAAAATATTGATTTTGCAAGTACTTGATGCATGAGCAAAACATGTCCAAATCATTTGAAATTTTGTTTGTAGGCATTTTAGATATGTTAGATTACACCCAATGAAACAGATTTTCTATTTAGGTTGTCTAATTTTAAATTTAAATTTAATGGATCCGCTTGTTTGATCCATTTGAATGGATCTTATGCAACACACACACACACACGAACATAGTTTTTTTGTAGATCTTTTTGCGAAACAAGGTTACTTGTTGAAAATAGACATATTTAAATTGGGGTTCGTTACTGTTTCATGATATTTACTGCATGGTCTTTAGACACACATATTGTTTCTATTCTACAATGTGTAACTGCAGTTCATTTCTGGGCTCCAACCATTAAATGGGGTATCAGCATTGCAAATGTTGCAGACTTTGCGAAGCCTCCAGAAATGATCTCATATCCTCAGCAAGTTGGTATGTGAATATTGAAATTGTTATGTGTTGGTTCTATTTATAATAGAGTTATTGCATTTTCTTCCATGGATTTATGATATGATTATGCTAAGTATGTTTTCTAAATGATGTCCAGCTATTACTTGCACTGGTCTTATTTGGTCACGTTACAGCATGGTGATTGAACCGGTAAGAGCTGCAAGAGACAGAATTTGTAAATTGCGTATTGACTTGAACTTTCAATCATAGTCCCTATAATGTTGCAAAATTTGGATGAAATTACTGTTTGATGCTGAAATAATGGCCAAAATCTTCTCCTTGACCATTCTTGAAATTCTCTTTGTTAGCAGACATCGTAACCGACCGTGTATTAATATAGAAGCGTATTTAGTTTATCAATACTTCTTGAAAGCTATTTCTGGAATGACTTTTTGTTTGCTTCTTGTGATGGAAGAGGACTAGTTGTGAGAAGAACATGAACTGAAGTTTAAATTCCTAAAAGGGTAAATTGCATTCAGCTGAACTATATGTCATGTGAGACTACTACCCCCCTAATCAATGTTATTTGCACCCAGAGCTCCTGAGTTGATGTTGTTCAAAAGGCCAATGTTGGGTGAAAGGTGAACTGATGTGAGCGGTGATGTTCATGCCAAAAATCTGATTTTTTGAAAAATAATATCGATCATTTACCAATTTCCAATTTAGAGATGATAAGCAGTCAAATACCCACAAATTGAACTAGCACAAAGTTCACTGTTTTCAAATAATTTCTTTCTAGAAACACTGGAATAATATGGTTTCATGTTGGGCTTTCCCAAAATGAACTACAAAGAAACCCAAGTGTTAAAATAAAAAATATCAAACAAAAAATAAAGAGAATTTCACAAATTTTAACATTAGCAAATACCCATGAATGAAGCTAAACATTGCTATATTTAAAGTACTTTTCATGAAATATTTGAGATTTTTTTGTCTTTATACAGAAATAGTCATTTTCAATAGCCAGATGCTATAATCAAACAAAAAGGACTCGAAAATTGCGATCATCTCTTGCGCCAATTGAGGCGTAAGTGAAGTAGAAGAGAAGAAGTTTTTTACCGATGGCCGCTGCATCCTTGTCAACTTCCTTTGATATTGCCTTTGCCATGTCAACAGGCGCATGCGCTGTAGTGAATGGTGGAGCCAAGGCCATCGAGACCTCCGTCGAAACGCTTTATGATTGAGAGAGACTCAATTAGGTCCGTCGGAATCTCCAACAGTTTAAGGCACTGCTGACCACTCACATTGCAAACCACGTCTTGGACCCTGGCACTTTCATCCGTTTTACAGAGGACAGAGAAGAGAGAGAAGCGTGACGATTTGTAGGTTTTGGGAATTTTTATGTGAGAGAGAGAGAGAGAGAGAGAGAGAGAGAGAGAGAGCAGGGGAGAGAGCTAGCTTAGAATGTCAGGAGCAGGGGTGGAGACTGAGAGTGAGAGGCTCGAGAAAGAGAAAGGAGGGTGGGGCAAAACCGGGAAGATAAAAGTTGGAGTTAACTTTGGCTGTTAACTCATGGGGTCTTAAGGCTAATAACATAGATTGAGGGTATTAGTCGCACATCCCTATACAATAACATGTTCATGGGGTTTGAGTGCAACTTACATATTCTAGAATAACCTGTTTATTTTTCTCTCTTCATGAAAGAAGACTTATAGTGAGTATAATATCTACTGAATTTTTTACAACATGTCGCAAAACTGTGCAAAAGCTGTTGTTCCCTTCTACATCGTCTCCAGCTATTACTGCAATCATTGATGGTGTTTATTGTGAAGTCCTGGATGGTAAACTTCAGTGTCATGTTAACTTGTGGTCCTGTGACTGTGAGTACTACATATAATCACCTATAACGAGGCATTTGATTGTTATGTAGAAACTGTATAGGTTGTAGTAACATGCTATCTGGCTCTCTATTCTGGACAGATTTTGCATATGACAACATGTGCTATGAACCATCCACTCTATGGCTGTATAAACAGTGTTACTCTTTTAACTTGTCTAACAGATAAGAGGTATCACTTGCATAACAAATTTGACATTACAACGGATGGCATAATGAAAGCAGAACTAAAAGGTGGGGAATGCATGCTTGGTATATCCAAGGATACATGGTAAATCGGGGTTCTCTGCACTGCTAAAAAAGAAGAGGGCCTGACCTAGGAGACTGTTGAAGTTGTGCTTTGGGATTTATTGTAACAAGTGTTGGATGTCTTGAAGTTGTTCTCTTGGGATTTACTATTACAGTGTTGGGAATAACGATGGGAGACTTATAAAGCTGATTTGGTAATCCTACATGATGAATCTAAGATACAATATTAAAGTGAGGGGTGTTGATATATGTGCATGGGTATAAGAGAGTACTACAGAAAGAGCCCAGCAAAAGAGAACGATCAAAAACTTGTAAACCTGATTTGGCTTCTTCTTATGGTTATGTTATTTGCTTCTTTGGTACTCATGCTCAATATTGAATAGGGAAACCACCTTGTTAATTTACCAACACCTTTCCCCAAAGTTCTAAGCTTACAGTTTTTGCCTGTTTTGACACCATCTTGTTTTTAGACAGTTATTCTGAAGGACTTCTGTATGTTTATCTGTTTTTGAGTGAAACTGTATGTGCAGATTACATTACAATTGACTTAATTCAAGTGATTTACTATTGGATAGGATTTGTTGAACCACACCTAGAAGAAGTGACATTTGCTATTTGAAAAAGTAGAGTATCTAAGCGTCATGTTTCTGCCGACCGTTCACCATGGACAATCAAAGTGAATAGCTTGTACATTGTACGTAACAATTGACCCAATATCAGTATGTCTATGGATCACATGTATAGAAGTCACTATACTTGGCATACTGGAAGTCACTGATTAGGGCATGTCATTCTTTTTTCTAGTAGCAATGGTATTTGCTATTTGATATCTTTATGAGGACAAGTGGTTATTCTTTTTCTGTTGACCTTTATTGTCATGTAATGATTTATCCTAATACTTGTGCTGATCATGTTATGCTGCCATGTCCTTATCTTATCTTTCTTATTTTCCCTTTTGTATTTGAGATTGCAGAAAAACTGGAACCTATTTAGCGTCAATTTTGCAATGGCTGGGACAGGGATTTATCAACTTGCTCGCAAAATCTGGTATGTGTAATTTTTCCAACTAAACTTAATAATCTCGGTTCCCGTTTAAAATTGTTTGGCACACAATTAGTGTAGTGTTTCCCCCAATCCATAGAATTTTATTTTAAGATACTTTTAGACCACCTAACTTCAAAACTATTCCTTGGCAAGAAGCATAAGATATTATATAGCTGCTTGTACGTAAAGATCTCAATCATCGTTTTTATTGATTCTGTTTCGTATTGACTTCTTGAAATTGAAATATCAAAGTCTTAATTTGCAAAGTGCATGCTCCAATTCATGTTTTATTTTTATTTTCTGGATCTCACTTTTTTCACTAGGGAGTAGGATTGTGAATAAGTGGATATATGATAATTCTTGAGCAAATAAACTAGGTGTTACTGTATCAAGGTGTAGATTACTTTATGCCAAGAACATTTTGTATTAACTCCGTGGTTATGTCTTGGCATTTGGTCAGCATGCAGCTTCATTCTTTCAAGAGTTGTGTTATTTCCTACTGACCCCATTGTAAGTATCTTGTTAGAAGGCCTAGTAGAATATGACACTAAGACCTCTTCATGGGCGGAGAACTTAAATGATCCAACATTACCTAGTAGCATAGTTATTGGTTTAAAGTCGAGATTTTAGTTGCTTGTATTCATATCCAACATCATTTGTTGGCTACGGGTGCATCTGATATGCAACAGATGTGTTGTTTTTTTTGGGGTTATGACTACAAAGTTAATTCTCTGCAGACTCTCCTTACCACTATTTATTTTGCTAGTTTCCCACTAAGCACCAAGTATATGATTATGCTATTTCAAGGTTATTGATGTAATCAACTGTCGGAAAAGATATCAGCTTATTTGCACATAATTTTTAGATGGGTACCCTTCAGATTTTTTTTTCCTTTTGTCAGTTATCTTTTTTAACAAAGGTGAATTTCAGCCAAAGTTGGCATACTATATTAGAGGCATGACCATGGCCAGAAGAGATTCCATGACAAATGGACATGGCAATTCTAGGACAGTAGCTATAAAACATGTACTTGGCAAGTAGTGGTTGTGTTTTCAATATGACATGGCTAGATTACATAAGTGTAATTGCTAATAGAAATGCTTGTGCTACTTGGCATAATTGCGATGCAACTGAAACAACAACATAGACAATGATCAAAAATATTTGCACGCTGTAATCTCTGTTTGACAATGGTTAAGAAGGAAAGGTTAATAAAAAAAGGTTAAGCGTGTTAATCATTGAGTTAAAAAGGATTAAATTAATTAATCTGCTAGGTAAGTATCGAGTTTATTTGTCTGCTTTGTTGGTGATTGAAAGATGGAAGGAGTAGTAACACTTTTTAATCGAAGTAGATGTGTCATCTTTTAAGTCTCCTTAGAGAAATGGATTAATAAATCCTTTATTTTGAAGGTTAACCCCACACAACCTGTCCAGAAGGCGAATCTATTAATATTTTGTATTTTGCGGAATATCTTAATTCTTGTGTTTGGCAAGGTATATAGAAGTTACTCTCCTTGACTCTTTGCCAAACGACACCTTAATCAAGAAATTTCAATGCTTGGGAGGTCTCTAAGCAATGCCATCTAGTTTTAATAGTTTGCTATTTTTCAATAGCAAGCTTTTAAGATCTATAGATTGAGTTGTGATTGTGACTGTGACTGTGATATGTAGATTGAGTTGTGATTGTGATTGTGATTGACTCTGACGGGGGCATGTCTTTTTGGCGTTGTGATTGTCGAGAGCAATGAACCCGTTTCCCTGGCTAATGATGGTAGGGTACTTGATGCCGCCAATTGCATACACCTGCCACCAAGCATAGTCATTGGTGACGACATGGACGATGCTGAACCAAGCCATCGGCATCTGTTGCACGAGCCCCAACACGAAGTGGTTGGTGGCGATGGTGACCTGTTGGAAGCTGTCGTTCCAGTTCTTGTCACTGCCGCCGAACGGCATCATGTTGTGGTTCGTGAAGTGGGAGTTTGGAGATGGTGATGGTGACCAAGTCCTCGATCACGTCGACTAGCCCGTCGAAGCAGCTCGACATCGTCATGTCGTCGATCCACACGTTGGATGCACCGAAGGCCACGATGTCGTCTTCGGATCGTCGATCGATTGAGGTGGCTGCCGATTGATCCCAAATCTTCGATCCATTGTCCTTGGATCCCGAGATCGAGGTCGAGAAGGCCGTGTCTTTGCAATTTGGGAGATGCATGTATTGCCTTCGCGGTCCTCTGTGAGGTCATTGGCGAGCGATGAATTTCCGTCTGAGCCACTGAGCTCGGCGAGAGATACCCACTCCCAAGAATCCCACTTGTATGTCGCCGCTGACGTGTACTCCCCGCCGGTGATTTCATCGTACAAAACCACCAGTTTCCTCGCCACGTCGACCTCTCTGATCGCCACTCGCTCCTCCTAGACCCCACCTTTCTCGTCACTAGGGGCAGTTTCGACGATGGTGCCCTTGAATAGCACAGATGTGATGAGTCTTCTGGCCGGCGGAGTTCCATTTGGTGTCTTCACTGATGAGGCTAGCGTCGGTGTAGACGTAGATCGAGGGGGATGTGTCGGTAGGGAGAAGGAGATCGTCGATGAGGAGGAGATCCTTGACGCGACTGCGACCTTCGTTCGGGATGGGGCGGTCTTCGCCCGAGGGGCAGATCGAGTGACCCGGGTTGAATGGGATCGTCTTTCTCCGAGTTGTTCCTGGAGTTCGGTCGATTGCGAAGGTATGAGCAGACACATCTCGCCTCCGATCAGTCATTCGCTATGCCGATTTTCACCCCCTTGCAGAAATTTGCTATTTCGATGTTCTGCAGACATACCACAGTCAATGGTTGGGATCTATGGTGATTTCCCCTGCAGGCCCGATAGTCTTTGCCGCGGTGACTCTGACAGTGCAAAACCCCACAGATCTTGCCACCAATCGCTGGGATCTGGTAGATCCGCGATGGCATCTTGCAGAGGCAAGATCGGGAGTATGACGATGCCGACGAGCAGTTAGACGGCGATGGCGACGGATCGTAGGCCGCAGAGATCTTCGGCTACTTGTGGTTGCGGCGGTGAACAGAGAGCTGGGGAATCGAGATAGTCATCGTTCCCCCCATTGCTTGAGCGCGTAGCTCGGTGGATCGTTCCTCTCATTCCCCTTCCTCACATTCTTTGGTTTCATCTCCTGGACCACATCGGACTCGGGCAGAGAGAACCCAGGATTGGAGTTGGAGTCGAGGAGGATGTAGGTGGACGCGAGGGCATAGCGGATGGTGACGACGGTGTCGGGCATGGCGAAGTTGTGGATCTGGCGGGGGAGACGGAAGGCGTTGGGATCGCGAAGGTTGAGGGGCTCGTGGACAAAACCCATCAGCTCCTGCCCGTTGATGTGACCCTTGTAGTGCCTTAGCCCACGATGTTGGCAAGGATGAAGCCTACGAGGTATGATTTTAAAAGCTACTGTGCTGGGGATGACGTATCGTCGTCGTCGTCCTCACCATCTGACTGGAGAGAGAGGGGTCATCGAAAAGTCAATTGAGAGGAAGATCCCGATAAGCATCGCTTCAGGTGATGAATCACATAATTCGATTATCGAAACAAGCCATCGTCGGTGTGGTTGACGACGTGGTGTTGACTCGTTTCCACAGACGGCGCCAGATGTTCGTAGACGTTTTCTCACCACTGGTTGATAGTTTGGAGATCCGGGGGTCGTCGCGGTCACGTGAGACGCGTGCGGCCTCCGGGGTCGGTTATCTGAGCGTTCGCTTGGGCAGGAACGCGCGGATCCGTGTGTCGATGTGCTGAAGAGCAGCTTCGACAGAGCGACGGTTTCCTGGAATGATCGGTTGAACGGGCTCGGGCTCGAGAGCGTTCGGACCCGAACAATGGAGCGCCGAAGGGTGGCTTCGGCTGGTTGATGTCTCCTTCGATCTCCAGGATCGACCAGTCAAACGGAGGTGCGAGGGCATTCAGATCCGGGCGATGAGACGCCAAAGGGAAGTTTCGACGGTGCTGACGTCACTTCGGATCTGCAAAACGAAGAGCTCGTCAGGGGGTCAGACTTTGGTTCCGACCAAGTCACCTCCGATGCCTAAGTCAGATCTAGTCTGATGGGTGCTCGGTGGGATCGAGTGTGGTTCACGGGGAGACCAATATGCGGATCCTCTGGCCGAGCTGTGGAGGAGAAATATTAGGTGGAAGAAGGTGTGGGAGTTGTATGATGGTACCTCCATTGTTGATTGCGGAGCCCCTTTTGAAGCTGCTATCTCCCGGCCTTCATATAGCGAGAGCCATCACCCCTCTCATCTCCAAGACAATGAAGATGCTTTAATATCGTCCTTGATGACATCATGCTAATAAGGAAGTGTTTGACCCCTGATTGCCGCTATCCTTGATGAAGGAGTAAGTGCGGGCCTTAAGCGTCGAATTATGAGCCATGAAGGTGGCCATGTAGGCCGGCCATAATTGACGCGACACATTGAAACTAGGGATGTAAACAAATACAAATAATCCGATCCAAATTTAAGTTCGTAACCATTTTTTGACTAATATGGATACCATGACCGCGCCGTTCATAATATGGGCACATACATTTTTACCACTTAGCTATCTGATATATCCGAATATCCGAATATTATAAGAATATATATATATGCATGCATAAGATTGTATATAGATTAACGTGTGTTTTAATATTACGTAATGCAACATAAAGAAATTTTACACTCACATGTGCCTCATAAGTAAAGGGTTTTAATCGCTTTCTTTCAAAAATTCAATCATAATCACTAATATCAAATCTGAATTTGTTTTCAAGAAGCGATTTCGGTATCCGAACTATATTCGTACGAATACTTGTATCCGTATCCGAAAGGGGAAAAACACAAATAAAAATGTAGGAACAGTACTAACCGCTCCATATCCGATATGTTTACATACCCTAATTGAAACAAGTATCACAATACATTATCTCCGTGCTAGTTAGCCAATGCTGTCTCAAGCTAGAATGGAACTTGTCTTTATGTGCTATGATTTAGTTTTTTTTCCCCAATCTATTGTTCTCTCTTCCTAGTTGGTAATGTTACCCTTTGACTGGTTTATTCCCTTTGACCTACTTTTCGTCAGGCAAGACTATTTTGCCGGTGTGCAACAAGCCTGACGTGGAGCATCATCAGTCTAAACTCCGGACCCATTTGACTTGCGGCTGCAATGCCGGTGCATTCAGGGGCTGTATTTCTCCTTTGTGTTTTCTATGTAATTGAGAGGGGTAAAAATGATTCAAGATTTGCACAGTCTCATGTACTTCTCATTTGCGTTTGTATATATGCTTTACATCATTAATATGACCTTTCAATACCTAGTCTTCTAGCCCGGTGCACATGGTCTCAAGTAAACATAGTTTTTAAGGTTTGGACTATCGGTGTTGGTCTTGGTATCGGTATCTGCTAGTGGTCGGTGGTAGGTTTCGGCTGTATCGGAGATATCATGAAATACATATTGATATTGAAACCATCAAACTTTGGTTATCAGATTGCATTAGCTCGATATAGCTGTTAGTATCAAGTACCGCTTTTCATCCTCAGAAAGTGCTTCATGATTGCAAGTGAGACCGTGCGTATCAGAACAATGTTTGAAAAATTGGAAGATATTAAGGAAAACATGCATGCTTGTTGCAAGCCTTTCGACTTCACCAAGTCAGTCTTAACCGCCGAACAAGCATCATTGACGCAAACTCGACAGCTAAAATTTCCAATAGCCGCCATTGTTGTCGTTGCAATGGCTGCCGTTGCTACTGCTACCACCATCTTTGCCATTACCACCACCACCATTGGTGCCGCCAATGTTACCTCCACTGCCGCCATCGGAACATACATCTCCTTTATCTAATAGTACCGTTCTCTGGTTTTGTTTCTCCTATCATCCCGAAATTTGTCGTAATTATTCAATTTGTTTGTTTTCCAGCTTGGCAAATGCAAAAAAGACACTAAATTTAATCCACATCCGCTGTCCTGTAGTACATCTACTCTGAATGCATTTTTTTCCATTGGGAAAGTCAGCCATAAATTAATGACACGAACGATTTTTTCATACAAGGAAAGGATTGGGTCAGCATTAGCTGGACATTATGCTCTTTAAAATTAATGGACAATCTCAGCTATATATGGGACTATTCCAAATTGACAGTGGGCAGTTTCATCTAATTACAGAAAGGCTTGGCATTTGGGGTCGGCTACAGTTCAGTGTACACAACATATGAAAGCATCATCTACAAATATAGAGCCTCCTGGGTTCATGTTCGTCCCAGTATTCTGTTGCGATGGTACATGATAACAGCAATGGCGACGGGTCGAAGTCGAAGATCGACGGGCTCAAGCCGGCGGCGGCGCTGCTCTTGGCTCAGGCCGTTTTCGGCTGGGTCAACATCTTCTACAAGCTCGCCCTCAACAATGGCATGAATGTCATGGTCCTTGTCGCGTATCGATGCATGTTTGCCGCCGCCGCTCTCTGCCCGCTCGCATACTTCGTAGAAAGGTACTATCGTTTTTATAGCAGTTATTTTGAGTGTGGAAAAAAATCATCTGTTGATGGATGTGATTTTTATGGCAGGAAGAAGAGGCCCAAGATGACATTGATGGTGTTGCTCCAAACCTTCTGTTGCGGTTTATTTGGGTAGGTTAAATTAAAATTAAAGAAATTTCGCCTAGATTTATTTGAAGATTTTAAGGCATTGTGGGGTTTGAAGATGGATCATGGATCTAACCGGGGATGAGGATTCCATTGCATTGTAGGGTAACAATAACGCCGATCATGTTCGTGGCGAGCTTGAAGATGACTTCGGCTACTTTCACCACTGCCATGTCCAACCTTGTTCCTGCTGCCATCTTCGTCTTGGCCGTGTTGCTCAGGTATGCATGCTGCCTTGCTGTAGATTAAGCAAGTAATGCGTCGGGCTAATGGAAACATTCTAAGGAAATTATTAAAAAGAAAATTAGCATATTTAAGATCAGAAAACAAAACCAAAGAGGTTCATATTCTCTGTTTTATGCCTAAACCGTGAATATATGTGTAAATCTTCCTACCTATGTTGGTTCACCTCAATAAAACTCGAAACATTTGCTCTTTGAATTTCGACATTGGATTTCAATAAGCAAGGCCCATGCATGTATTGGTGATTAGCTGTGGATGTATGTGCACATACATGTATCGTATCTGTCAGCAAGAATACGTGGTTTTGTACATATGTATGTGCACATATGTGTACATTTCTCACACACATACACACCTTACGTACATGCACTCTCGCTCCATAGACACATGAATACATGCACACACGTTGACGCAGACACCCATGTGCACCCACTCTTATACATACATGCTCTCTTTCCCATTCTATCTCAAACACAATTTCACAGACACTTGCTACATACACGCTCGCTCACTTAGACACCCACAAGAACATGCATGTCCTACAACAGAAACAACCTTATTTTAGAACTACACTCACTCATTCTTATACACCACATCTGCATGGGCCATCACAAAAACATGTCGCACCCCGCTCTCGGGACACGCTTGTTTTTCACATGTAATGCAGGTCCTGCTAGTTACCAGTGAAAACAATATAGACCATGAGTAGAGATATACCAATTACATACTCATATGAAATATCTCATTAACTTATAAAGGAAACTGAAAATACTTACAACTTTAAGGTCAGGATTCTGTAGCTGGTATGGTGAAAATCTGCGTCCTCAGATGCATGGATCTCCTCTGAATTGACACCTGGTGGTGCAACAAAATGAAGACCTAACATGTAAATTATAGTAATTCTATAATTTTGGAATTTAAACATGTGAAAACACTAATCTAGAAAACATGAACTGGGAACAGATAACAGATTAATTAATGTTCCTTATCAGGCATGTATTGAAATTTAAGACAAACATGCGACTCAATTGATAACTTAAAATGGTACTAACATTATACTATTAATTATACCAAACCTATGTTGTGAATCGTATTGGAAAGTATAAAAGCAACCAAGGAGTCCGCAGTACCACGAGGGCGCTCACCCGGGCCAGGCCCAAAGTAGAAATGGTAGGGGCCATCAGTCCAAAAGTAACAGGATGGAACTCATTAATTAAGTCCGACAGAACACTATGGATCATATCCTGATTCATGATGTGACTCTGGCCAGAACACCTGATGCGATCAAGTCATTAGAAGCGTGGCTCCAGTCGCTCCTGCATTCTCACAAATATGATTTAACCCAAAACCCAATGAGTCTGAAGTGTCAAGTGTAAGTCACGTGTACCCCTCTCCGTGCCTCTGTGAAATAGTAGAAGTGTAGTTCTAAATTAATGTTATTTTAAAACACCACATCTGTACATGCGTGCAGACACGCATGCACATATGCATCCACGTGCACACGCCCATGCATACATTCTCACATACATTTCTCTCTCAAACACACATACACACCTTATGTACATGCACTCTCGCTCGCATAGACACACGAATACATGCACACACACACACGTAGACACACACACACACCGGCCATGTGCACTCACTCTTGTACATACATGCTCTCTTTCCCCTTCTATCCAAACAACATTTCACAAACACTTGCATTCATGCATGCTCGCTCACTTAGACACACACACGAACACATACCCTTTACACAATATGTGCGCACATGCGCACATGCACACACTCATGCTCGGACACACGTCAACTCTCCTTCTCCCATCATCTCTTCAACAAACATGTTAAAACACACACAAACATGGATGCTTACTAACTCATATAACTAAATGTGCGTGCACACACACGTGCATGCATACACTCTTATATATGCATTTGCATGTGTGCACACATACATGCACACATTCTCACTCATTCACTCACTCTTAATACACACAAAGACACGTGTTCACTCATGCTTAATTCCACACATACCCACACACACATATACACATCAATATGTGTGTGCACACACACATGCATGCATATGCCACATACACACACATATATAATCACCAACATGCACCCCCAACACACATGCACATATGCACACATTTTCATATTCTCTTTAATTAAAGTATCTAACATAAATTTTTTTATTAATGTGTATGTAGATTAGACATTTAATTAAGATAGTGTTCAAGTGTTATAATTTATTTAATTACAAATTAAAAATATTGTTTTAATTAGAACATTTGTTTTGCATTAAATTATTAATCTCCAAAAATTTAGATTAATTATGGTATTTATCAAGAATTTTAGATTGGGTTTAGCTAAAATATTCTCATAATTTAGTTAAATTAAAAAATAATATAAACTTAACTGTTTTAAAATTAAAACGTGCACATTTAAAAATAAAGAAAATGACTTGGTGGAAGGGAGTTGGATAACACATTCATGAGCAGGGGCACCAACAACGAAGATTAAGAAAGAGATTGATTATGAGAGGTATCCAATGGATGGGGGATTTTAAGAGAGGAGATGATGATGATGATAGAGAGATTGACGGCAAGTGAAAGCCAGTGGGCAAGGCGTCCCAATGATTTAGTTTTAAAGAAGAGAAGGGGGGGAGAGAGAGAGAGAGAGACGATGGCGAGCAACAACCAAAGGGCATAGGGTTTCTCCAGCAATGACAAGGTAGGAGAGATGGGGTCTATGTTGGAGACATGGGGGACTAGAAATTTGGGGATTTGATGGATATGAGGAGCATTGGGAACTTTAGAACAAGGGGTAAATTTTAGATCAACATCTCTGTGGTGATGCAAAAAGGTGGGGCTTAATTAAAAATTAAAATTGGTTTTTGGATAGTGGTCACTCCTATTTATGTCTAATTTTAGAAGTGCATTCTTGTTATATTATTTATGATTTGGTTGTCCAAAACTATTAATTTACTTAAACCATTTTATTTTGAATATCTAGTTTCAAATCATGGCTTCTAAGTTAGGATAGGAAATTTAGAGTAAACATGGAAAGAGGTTGAAACATAAAGGATGAGTAGGGGGAGAGGGAAGGTGATGGTTTGGGAAAGGATGGGGAGGAGAAGGAAGGTGGTCACTACAAGAAAATCAGACTTTTAGTGGTAGACTTTCAATGACGGGGTCAAATTATGTCACTATAGGTCGGATATTCAATGACGGTGCCAAATTCTGTCATTAAAGGTTGGATTTTCAATGGCTAGACAAAACCAGTCATTAAAAGTCAAACTTTCAATGACAAAAACAATTTCCTTCACTAATGTCGGACTTTTAATGGCGGAGATAAACACCGCCACTAAAAGTCAGACTTTTGCTGACGAAAACTGTCACAAAAAATGGGGCTTTCGTTGATCACCAAAAATAATACTTTCACTGGCTAAAACCATTATCGTTGTCTATTTTATCTGACAGAATTTCGTCAACAAAGATGTTAATTTTTGTTGCATTGTACGGGACTGTGAGAGAGCGAGCAATGACAAAATGAAGACTTTCACTGACGAAAATCGTTAGAGATTAACTATTTTAACGGATGACTTTTCGTCAGCAAAGATGTTAATTTTCGCTGCATTGCGCGGGACTACGAGAGAGCGACCAACGACAAAATTCTGTTGTGAGAGTAAATACTCAAACTTATTTAAACAATGAGATGTGTGCACTCCCACCGATGTGGGACTAAACAATCAAACTCTGTTACGTTTCAAACGGTCATACTTTGACACTGGATTCGATGACGGTCCTGACCCAGTCCATCTCCAAAGCCGCCAGTCGCAACCATGGCCAGACCACCACCTCCACTTCACCCCCTTCTCTCCTTAATCCTGGCCAATGTACTAAGCACCACCATCGCCCTTCCTACCTCAATCTCCAAGAACAATCATCCACCACTACGATCTCCTTGTTTAGTTCCATGGAGCAAAGCTTATACAACGTTGCCAGCACATCCTTTAGCCATGGTTGCGACGACGTGGAGGTGGTGGTGACATAGAGGGGATGGTCTAGCTGTGGTTGTGGCGGGCGGCCTCAGAGATGGACTGGTCATGACCGCCACTGCATCTGGCATTAAACTTCGATGGTTTGAAACCTAACATCGTTTAGTCCCACATCGGTGGGAGTGGAGCACATCTCATTGTTTAAATAAGTTTTTTTTATCTCAGCCACACATACTTAATAATAGGATTTGTTCTATAGGCAACCAATGCGGGCAGATGTGGTCATGCTTGTAATGACTCATGGTAACCAAGTCTGATGGATGCGGTCGGGCTTGTAATAACTCATGACCGGGCTTGTAATGACCCATGGCAACCAAGTCTGGTGGATATGATCGAGATTTTAATGACTCGTGGTTGGGTTTATAATGATTCCTCGAAACCAAGTCTGGTGAATGCGGTCAGACTTGTAATGATTCGTGTTCAACACGAGTGGAGTTCTATCGGAAAAATCTGAGATAAGAAGGATGATGCTATTTAAATAACAGAGAAAGGAATAGACTTATCAGCCGAGGCGTGCTAGGCACTGTCCTTAAGAGTAGATTTCCGTCCCTCAGAGTGAATACTCGGTGCAAGAAAGGTCCAGCGGCTACCCTCCAGGATTCAACGGCAACGACCTTGTAAGTGTGCACACACAGTACAAGGCTCTAACGAGAAGCAACTATTCTTCAGTCGCACAGGAAGATGAAGATGAACAGGTGGGCACAAAGACAGAAGCGAACAACACAACAGAACATCAATAGCAACGAAGGGCAACAAGTTTGTGGTGGAAAAGAATGATTGTTTTCACAGTCCTAATTCTCTTGAAAAGCTGAGTTTAAAAAGATCCGAAAATGTGACTGTTGGAATTCAGCCATCAATGAGAAAATTGACTGTTGGAGATATTAATGGGGTTTAATACAGAAAATAGCTGTTGTGAAAGTAAACATCAATTGAATGAAAATATGGCTGTTGAAAATAAAAATGTAATGGGCTTTAAATTTCTATAAAAGCCGGAGGGCTAAAAAGACAATAACATAATCCAAAACTCGGGCACTCCGTGCGCGGACCCGTGAACCCCCTGCGCAGACGTGACGTCAGCGCACACACAAAAAGGGTTTTCGGATCCGTCGTCCACATTTTCCATTCGGCCCAACCCGATTTGGGCTCGGCCCATGCTTGGGCTCATGCGCCCGCGAGCTCCCCCTCATTTCTAGCCCATATACCAAGTCCAATAGCCCATTAAGGAGAAGTCTATTATATACTCCAACAAGTGAGTTATCACTTCCAACGTGGAACTAAAACTCGGCTTTGAATTGAAGAAATAAGACCAAATATCCAACAATCCCCCACTATTTCAAAATTCAAAGATAAAGATATAAGAATCCAAGAAGAGGAACAAAATTGATGTGAGAACGAATACGCCAATTCAATACATTAGTAATGGTGACTTTCGGTCTATGAAGCATTACTTAGGAAATGAAAGTGTGTTCTACAAGAAGTTGGTGAAACATATAGTTTCTATGAACCAATCTCCTTTATTGTAAAACATTGACTCATAACCCATATTGAATCATCAATAAATAGTTGCTTGCTCTTACGGGTTGGCACGTTTCGGACATGCGTCATAACCTGGATTTTCATGAGTGCTCTAGCAAATGTACACATATTCGCATAGGAAGTGGCCCCACTTCCACACCCATATAGGTGGACCCATCAAGTGTGCTCGACGATTATGCACACCACCCAACAAGGGCTATGGTATCCATTAAGAGCCACATGCTCATCCTCTCTCATCGTCGATAGCACTATCTACACCATAGAAAAATGACATGTAACATAATGATAGTGCTTCTCACGATCAACAAGTGACTTGTTATTACCCATATGAACCTACTTTATGAGATCATCAATCACATAGGTTAGGTTACCATCACTCTTGACATATGTTTTAGGTATAAGTCTCATTCCAATCGGTGTACTTTCCACTAACTTCCTATTTAGTGGTTTTGTCAGAGGATCTGTCAAATTCATATTTGACCTCACATAATCAAGGGATATTATCCCATGATCTAGCAGCTGCCTCACAATAGAGTGCCTTAGGCGTATATGCCTACTCTTCCCATTAAAATTTTATTTTTGGCTTTTGCAATTGCAGCTTGACTATCACAATGGATAGACACAGACGGTACCGATTTTTCACAAATGGGAAGATCACCAAGAAGGTTCTTAAGCCATTCGGCTTCACTACATGCCTTCTCCAAGGCAATAAACTCGGATTCCATAGTAGTTCGAGTTATACATGTTTGCTTGGATGATTTTCAAGAAACCGCACCTCCACCAGGTGTAAAAACATAACCACTTGTGGATTTAAGCTCATCTGAATTAAACATCCAGTTTGCTTCAGTAAAACCTTCTAAAACTGATGGATCGCCACTAAAAACAATCCATATACAAGAGTTTCTTTCAAATGTCTCATAACTCTTGACAATGCATTCCAATGATCACTATTAGGATTTCGAGTGCAACGACTCAATCTACTAATAGCATATGCAATATCAGGGTGAGTACAATTCAGCAAATACATCAAGCTATCAATGATCTGAGCATATTTAGTTTCTGAAATAGATTCACCAAATTTTTTAGCTAAATGTAAACTAGCATCATATGGAGTAGCTACAGGTTTTTTACCATAATATCCAAATTTTTCAAGCATCTTACTATATAATGTTCTTGTGAAAGCATAATTCCACCAGGTGTCTTAGTTAATTTAATACCTAAGATCACATCAGCTGCAACCATGTCTTTCATATCAAAATTAAAAGACAAGAATGACTTTGTTTCATATACCTTATCTAGATTGGTGCCGAGAATTAGCATGTCATCAACATATAAGTAAATAATAACGCCAACATCATTATCAAATTTATCATGCCATTGTTTTGGAGCTTGTTTTAAACCATAAAGAGATTTAACAAGTTAGCATACTTTATGTTCATTTCCAAGAGTGATACAACCTTCAGGTTGTTCCATATAAATCTCTTCTTCCTAATTTCCATTAAGAAAGGCAGCCTTTAAATCCATTTGATGGAATGAATAGATGCTAAAGCAGTCAAGACACGAAGAGAAGCTATCCTGGTGACATGAGCAAATGTATCAAAACAATCAATGTCTTTCTTTTGGTTGAAACCTTTAGCAACTAATTTAGCTTTGAACTTGTCAATAGATCTGATGCGGCTGGAAATTAAGAGGAGGGGCGTTTGCGTAAAAGAACAAATAGATGTGCTTTGCCTATTTAAGGGGGTTGAGCCGGCCCTAATTCGGATGCGAAATTTGAGAGAGTATTTTATTTTATCCCTTAGATTAATTGTATTAGGATTTCGGCTTTTCCCCCTAGGTTAAGAATCGTCTTCTAGTTATTAGTTAGCGAGTAGATTACTGTATTAGGGTTCCCTTTTAATTGTGAGATCTGAAATTCCAATAAAAATCCCATTTTATCTTCAAATCCCTAGCAAATCGCATCAATTGGTATCAGAGCACTAGATCCAGGGCGAGCACCCGATTTATGGATCTGATCGACGCATGGGTAGAGCGAAGGGAAAGGGTGTGCCGTCAAATAATGGAGAATTTGGCGGAGATCAATCGTGATTACAAGGAGAAAGTGGCGGAGATCGACCGTCGCTATCTTTCCGCGGCAAAGACAAAGATAGATCTGAAGCCTGCGGCTGTCGACGATCCAGATCTGGAATTTCCAGATCCAGATCTGGAATTTCCAGATCCAGATCTACCAGATCCGGAGCCAGATCTGGAGCTTCCAGTCGTAGATCCACCAGATCCGGAGCCAGATCTGAAGAAGTCAGGGTATAATGACGCAGATCTGTTGTCGGAGAGGGACGACCACGCGCCGCCACGACACGAAGACAGAGGGGCCGGCGGGGTGATTCCGGCCCCCGGCAGCCCCCCGGGGAGCCGCCGACCCCCCAGGGAGCTCTGGGGGGCCCGGCGAACCCCCAGAGGGGCGGCGGAGGGCCGCCAAGCCCCCGGGAGGGGCGGCCGCACCTGCCGCCCCTCCATGCGCAGGCGGCGGCCCCAGGGAGCACCGCCTGGGGGCCGCCGACCCATTTTCAGGGCCGGCCGCCCCCGGCGACGCCCTGGGGGGCTTCGGCCGACCCCAGGGGGGGATCTCGAGGGCCGGTGGACCTCTTGGGGGCCCCACCGACCTTCCAGGACGACCGATAGGCTTTTTTCGAGGATTTCCAGGCCCCCGGAGGCCCCGCACGAGATCCGTGGAGCACAATTTTCAGGATTTCAGCCATCTATGGGGCCCGGGGAAGGATTCCAGCAGTGCATCGATGACGACGACCATCCAAAGTACTTGTGGGGGCCCGACGACGTTTTTTGGATCCCACCTTGGCCCGACGATATGTCTCCGGACGTCGTTGAAAGCGGTGGGGACCACTCTCATCCGTTTGATCCGGGAGGAGTGCAATCGACCGGGTAGGACGGATGGCCCACGGACATCATGCACCACCTTGAGGACAAGGTGGATTTTCAGGGGCGGAGTAGTGATGCGGCTGGAAATTAAGAGGAGGGGCGTTTGCGTAAAAGAACAAATAGATGTGCTTTGCCTATTTAAGGGGGTTGAGCCGGCCCTAATTCGGATGCGAAATTTGAGAGAGTATTTTATTTTATCCCTTAGATTAATTGTATTAGGATTTCGGCTTTTCCCCCTAGGTTAAGAATCGTCTTCTAGTTATTAGTTAGCGAGTAGATTACTGTATTAGGGTTCCCTTTTAATTGTGAGATCTGAAATTCCAATAAAAATCCCATTTTATCTTCAAATCCCTAGCAAATCGCATCAATTGGTATCAGAGCACTAGATCCAGGGCGAGCACCCGATTTATGGATCTGATCGACGCATGGGTAGAGCGAAGGGAAAGGGTGTGCCGTCAAATAATGGAGAATTTGGCGGAGATCAATCGTGATTACAAGGAGAAAGTGGCGGAGATCGACCGTCGCTATCTTTCCGCGGCAAAGACAAAGATAGATCTGAAGCCTGCGGCTGTCGACGATCCAGATCTGGAATTTCCAGATCCAGATCTGGAATTTCCAGATCCAGATCTACCAGATCCGGAGCCAGATCTGGAGCTTCCAGTCGTAGATCCACCAGATCCGGAGCCAGATCTGAAGAAGTCAGGGTATAATGACGCAGATCTGTTGTCGGAGAGGGACGACCACGCGCCGCCACGACACGAAGACAGAGGGGCCGGCGGGGTGATTCCGGCCCCCGGCAGCCCCCCGGGGAGCCGCCGACCCCCCAGGGAGCTCTGGGGGGCCCGGCGAACCCCCAGAGGGGCGGCGGAGGGCCGCCAAGCCCCCGGGAGGGGCGGCCGCACCTGCCGCCCCTCCATGCGCAGGCGGCGGCCCCAGGGAGCACCGCCTGGGGGCCGCCGACCCATTTTCAGGGCCGGCCGCCCCCGGCGACGCCCTGGGGGGCTTCGGCCGACCCCAGGGGGGGATCTCGAGGGCCGGTGGACCTCTTGGGGGCCCCACCGACCTTCCAGGACGACCGATAGGCTTTTTTCGAGGATTTCCAGGCCCCCGGAGGCCCCGCACGAGATCCGTGGAGCACAATTTTCAGGATTTCAGCCATCTATGGGGCCCGGGGAAGGATTCCAGCAGTGCATCGATGACGACGACCATCCAAAGTACTTGTGGGGGCCCGACGACGTTTTTTGGATCCCACCTTGGCCCGACGATATGTCTCCGGACGTCGTTGAAAGCGGTGGGGACCACTCTCATCCGTTTGATCCGGGAGGAGTGCAATCGACCGGGTAGGACGGATGGCCCACGGACATCATGCACCACCTTGAGGACAAGGTGGATTTTCAGGGGCGGAGTAGTGATGCGGCTGGAAATTAAGAGGAGGGGCGTTTGCGTAAAAGAACAAATAGATGTGCTTTGCCTATTTAAGGGGGTTGAGCCGGCCCTAATTCGGATGCGAAATTTGAGAGAGTATTTTATTTTATCCCTTAGATTAATTGTATTAGGATTTCGGCTTTTCCCCCTAGGTTAAGAATCGTCTTCTAGTTATTAGTTAGCGAGTAGATTACTGTATTAGGGTTCCCTTTTAATTGTGAGATCTGAAATTCCAATAAAAATCCCATTTTATCTTCAAATCCCTAGCAAATCGCATCATTCTCCTCCTCCCCTCTTCTCCTCCTACCAAAATAAACCGTTCAAAGCTTTTTTGGGGTCAGTGTTTTCAGTTGTTCACGTAGGAAACCAGTCAGATTTCAATGCAAGCTTATCCATTGTCCCTTGCAATTCAGCATGTTAATTTAATGTTTTTCCTCCTTATTCTCCTGAATCTAATGGCATATCAGAAAAAAATAGAACTTTAAAAGAGGTGATGTATTTTTTGCTGATTAGTTCGGGTGCACCTCTTAACTTATGGGGAGAAGGTATTCTCTCTGCTTGTTACATTCAGAATAGAATTCCCTATAAGAAATCAGGTAATACTCCTTATGAACTTTGGATAGGTCACTCTCCAAACCTTGATTACCTCAGAGTGTGGGTGTGCCTAGCTTAAGTTATTTTACCAGAACCTAAGAAAAGAAAATTAGGTCTTAAAACCTTTGATTGTATGTTTATTGGCTATGCTCAAAATAGTGCTTCATATAGATTCCTAGTTGTTAGAAGTGTGCAAAATATCATGGAGCCTAACACTATTGTTGAAACCAAGAATGCTGATTTCTTTGAGCACATTCAGTTCAGAACCCTAATGCACCAGAAAAACTGGAGAAAGACTTCAGAGTGCACCAGAACTTTGAGAATAATGTTGCTTCCGGAATTTCAGAAGAAGACCTACAAAAAATTTCAGGTGATACTGTTTTCTTCAGACAAATTGCTGTGGTCTCCATTGTGCACACTGGCAAGTCTAGATTCAAGATCGGCTCAATTATATATGGCACAAAGTTCTTTCATGTCTTCTTAAAATTCCCAATATATTTTCAATGAAGATGGATAATGTTAGGTTGACTTCTGCACCTCAGTCATCGCACACTTCTGATGCACAATCATATGATAATGATGATGAGATAGAAGTAAGAAGAAGTATAAGGGTTAGGAAGGAGACTAAGTTAGGTGATGCCTTTTTTACTTTTCTTATTGATAATGATCCTCTTACATACCATGAAGCCATCACATCTCCTGATGCCACTTTTTGGAAAGAAGCAATCAATAGTGAATTAGAATCTTTCATGTCAAACCACACTTGGGAACTTGTTACCTTGCCCCCAGGTGCTAAGACTATTGGTTGCCAGTGGATTTTTAAAAAAAAGCTAAAACATGATGGATCTTGATGCGATTCGCTAGGGATTTGACAATAAAAGGAGGATTTTTATTGGATCTCAGATCTGAAATTATAATTGATGCGATACCAATTGATACGATTCGCTAGGGATTTGACAATAAAAGGAGGATTTTTATTGGATCTCAGATCTGAAATTATAGGATACCCTACTACAAATCAACTACTCGCTAAATAACAACTACAATTTAAAAGGACGACTAGCTAAGGATTAATCTAGGGGATAAACTAATAAAAAGAAAATACTCTCTCAATTTTCGCATAAGAATTAGGGCCGGCTCAACCCCCTTAAATAGCCAAACACCCCCCAAAAGTCATTTTACCCAAATGCCCCTCTTCCCAAATACCGGCCGCAACACATCAGAGAAAGATAGGAAGAGAAAGAGAGGGGATGACAATTTAAAGGAGAATGAGATGGGATGACGGTTTGAAGGAGAAGGAAGAGAGGGAAAATGACAGTTTAGGGAGGAGAGATGTGATGGTTTAGGAAGGAGGGCAGGTAGTTTAAAGAGAAGAATGGATGAATATGTAGATGATGGGAGGAAATGAAAGAGAGAAGGCAGCAGTATGGGATTAAGCGGAGGATGATAGGGAAATAGGGCGATTGTTTGGGGGAAGAGGAGGACAATGAGGCGGGCGGTTGTTTGGGGAGGATGAGAAGTTTAAAGAGGCGAATGCGGAGGAGGTGAATGTTTATTAATTAATCTATGATTATAAATTTATGATTAATTAATCTATGCCAATCGATTATGTTTTTTTTTTTTGCAAATTACAATTGAAATCTAATTAGAATGCTTTTGTTTTTATGAAATACTTTAATAACCACAATTAATTAGGATTTAATAATTGAATGCTAAAGGTTATTGTTTTAATAAAGAAAACACTTGTTTCAATTACCCCACTCCGGATGAATCTAAACGTTAAAGGTTTTCTTTTTAGCATGGAGAAATTTTACAAAGCTGAAACTTCTCGTCTTATTTCGGCCATGTAATATCAATATTAAATTACATTAAAAAAACCAAACTGGCAATTATCATAAAGAGAGCACGTGCACGCGCACGTGCACAATGGAACATGTTAACCCGTATTTTACTTGTAGAGAAAAACTAAGTTGGCTTTTATTAAAAACAATCTTGTCATCTTATTTACATGCATTGTCTTGACTCAGATTAGAGAAATTGGGGATTACAACAAGAGCAGGGCAGGCCAAAATTGCTGGCACAGTGGTGGGCATAGGTGGTGCAATGGTGCTTACCTTCTATAAAGGAGCAGAGATCAACACTTGGTCTACAGGCATCAACCTCCTCAAGAACAATCCCCATCAGGGCATGCATCCACAAGAGTACAGTAGCCGACTACTAGGCTCGCTCCTAGCCGTTGCAAGTTGCCTAACTTCAGCAGTCTGGATGATAATACAGGTGATTTCAACGCGATTACCTGTAGCTAATTGGCATCTAGATCATACTTTTACTAATATATATATTTTTTGGGTTCTGCAGGCTAAGACGATGAGTGCATACCCATGCTGCTACTCGGTCACGGCACTGACGAGCTTGATGGGGTCAGTCCAGGCAACGATCATCGCGTTATGCTTCAATAAAGATATGAGCCAGTGGAAACTTGGTTTTGATATCAGGCTTCTCACTGTTACCTACTCTGTAAGAATCCCTATCATCTTCCCATTTCAGGCTTTTTTACTTCTACTAATATTTACTAATGTTTTGATATAATGAGGTGATTTCAGGGAATAGTGGCATCAGGGCTGACCTTCACAGTGGTGGCTTGGTGCATCCAAAAGAGAGGTCCCCTCTACGCCTCCGTTTTCAGCCCTCTGATGCTCGTGATTGTTGTGATACTGGGCACCTTTCTACTCGATGAGAAGCTGCATGTAGGGAGGTATGTATTTTCGTCGTTATGATCATAACCATTCATGCTGAACAAAATTTTTGAGGGAGACGAACTTTGTTTACTGATTTGCATCCGAATTTTTTGTTTTATACAGCATAATTGGAACAGTTCTGATTATACTTGGGTTATATCTGGTGCTTTGGGGAAAGGGGAAAGAGGCTGCGAGAGTCGGAGATTTGGCTATGATGTCGGCAAAGGAGCCTTCAAAATCTATGAGGAAGCCCTTGGATTCTGCAATGGCCGATGGGGTTGATAATTTATGAGGAATTGGGAGAGTATTTTTTATATTGTTTAGTTAAGGATAGAAATGAATTTTTTTACAATTACTCTCCACCAGATTGTTTCTGGTGATGACCCTTTTTATACTATATTTGTGTGTATCAATTTACATGGAATACAATTTAAACAATAAAAACAAATAGGATCTTAGCTTTCGGCTAACACTGTTTCAGAGTCAATCCGTCAATCTGAGGCAGAAGCAGGGGTGCACAGCTCAAGGTGGCTGTTTGGCCCCCGGCCCGATCAAAGGGCCCGGTCGGCCCGGGTGAGTTGACCGGGCCGTGGGCCCGGCCCGACCCGAGCCTAGGGTTGGGCTTTTGCCCCCTGCGGCCTAGCCAACGGTTTTTTTAAAAAAAAAAGATGCGCATGCAGCTTTGCTGCAGTCGCGCGCGCATATGACCGTCCCTGCAAGGTGACGGGTTATTTTGGGGGGTTTTGGTGACCAAAAGACCAAAACCCCTCCAATGGTCATAAACGGTCATTTGAGAGGGGTTTTTGGGTCTTTTTACACCCGAAAAATTCCTATAAATTGCCGACACCCCTCTCGTTTTTTTCCACAAATCTCAAACTATCAAACTCTCTCAAACTCTCTCTATTTGCATAAGATCTACGTTCAAGCAATCAATTCGCGGCTCTCGCCTGTCGGTCAAGGCGGTATCGCAAGGCTCAAATCTCTATCAACTTCGCTCTCATCTCGTCGTCAAGCTCAAGTCTCAAATCGTCATCGCTCTCAACTTCGCACTCAAGTCTCAGCTCCCTCTGTTCTCAAGCTCATCTGCTCTCTGCACCACTCGCAAGTCGCAACCCGGCAATCATGTTCCTATATATGTTCCTATATATTTTGTGTCCAATGCAATGGGTATCTGATTGACATAAATAAATATTGCTTGGGATCTAAGTAGCATAATGCATGCCGATCAAGTAACTTTTTAAATTAGTTAGGATAAGCAAGTAACTCATGTTGGACCTTAGAGAGAAGCTGTAATCTATACAAAGGTAAAGGCGAGCCTTAAACAATGGCCGATAACCAATTTGAATCAAAATCATAAACTACTAATTTGTGACCCCCAACTTTTATTTGGTTCAATTTTGTTGTCGGACTATACTCGCATATATGAATTTCCACCATCTCATCAACATTGATCAACACGGGAAAAAAGGGCAGCGTTCTCTTCAGGTCATAAAGGATCTCATAGGCCTACGATGCAAAGCTTCCCAATATTTTGCGTGTGTTGTTGTTTTTGTTTTGGTAAATGTGAGACGAGGTTATTACAATAGACACATTTCATTCACTCCGATAATTTGCACTTTTCTATATTATTGTTCCTGATCTGATGGACACCAAGGCACCAATGATATGGGGAAAAATGGAGTGGACTCATTCTCTTTCCACCTATAATTTGGCTGTCAAAAAAAGGTCTTAAAGGCAAGGTGTTGATCTTGAGCATACATCCCTTCTCTTTTCTTTTCCTTTTAAGAATAGGAAAATTAAACACTTTAAGTGGAATCCAACTCCATCCTCAACACTTGGGCTCCTCCTTTAGTGCATTGTGGTTGTGTTTCCCTTTCATGGCCTAACTAAAAAGGTTATCCAAAGCTCCCAACACAAGACAGTAAGAGAGAGTGTGTGTGTGTGTGTGAGCATTAAAAAATTTCAATATCCTCTAATCTATATATTTATGTGGGGGGTTAGTTGAGATCTCCCGTGGCCAATGGTGGTGATGTGCTCTTGGGTTGTTGAGCAATGGAGAGATCCTTGTGTGGGGCTTCCATTATTCGCTTTGTTTCCTTAGTTCAAGATCATGAATTTCTCCTAAGCTATAGCTTTTGGTGTGGTTCTTTTCCTTTTTCTAATGTTATTATTGCATTGCACCCTATAATGGTAGCACTCCATCAAGTTTTTTTTAAATATTCAAGTAGGATCTTTTCTTGCACGCTGAGTTGTGAATCTCATGGGATTTTAAAAAAAAATCCAAAAAAGGTTGTGATCAGTTCTTTTATCTTATTATAGCATCTAATGGAAATAAATGTGGCTAATTTAAAGCTTGATTTACAAAACCAACTTAAACCATCTATGGATATAATAATACTGACCTTAACTTTAGAAACTCACTAAAAGCTCCTTTAACTTTGATCACAAAAACTATCCTTATACAATGTTGGAAAACAAAAAATAATTTTACTAAATTCAACTAAAACCTTAAGGTAGTTTCTATAAATTATTCTACAGTTCATATGGTTGTTTTGGTTAACAACAATAAAGTTCAAGTTAGGTTTGATAAAAAGTTACTAATATACTTTGATGAATCATAAACGTTAAGGTGGCCAGGTTTTGGTGAAGTTCTAAAGTTAAGGGTGGTATTATTAAGTTCATGGATAATTTAAGCGAATTTTCATGAATTAAGCATTAATTTAAGGAAAATGATTTTAGGATTGCCACGCATGCAGAACGTTAATGAAGCGAGGGGGTTGTACTAGGCATGTAAAAGCAGCAGATTCGCAGCATGTATCTTAATGTATAATTGTATTCGCAGCATGTAACTTAAACATTATATTATTTGTTTAGAAGTGAAGATTCTTGGCGGCAATATTTTATGGTCAAAAGAAATTAACTAGATTATGTAATATATGTAATATACATAGTTAGCTACTGCTTTTTAAAAAATACATGCATAGCTAGCTAGCTAGGTTTCATGTAGGTAATGTTTACCAATCTTTCTATTGATTCATTAAAAAAGCTCAAGACTATCATGTGTTGGATTAATGCAAAAAATATATTTCACAAAGATATTACTATGATATTTTAAAAAGATCAACGCTTCCGAAATTATAGATGGACCACAAAGAAAAATTTGAACTTGTATATATGATTGGTTCCATAGTTTGCCAACCAATAATGCATGTGGTGAATCTTTTAGTCTAAACAAATACCATGTAATTATTAATGAAGTTTTCAAACTTTCAAGTCCTTTCTAGTAAGCTCTGGTCCAAAAGCAACCATCCATTGTGTATTCAAATGATGCAAATTATATACATAATCTTGGGTGCATCATGTACATGATTGAGGAATAGGTAACTGTTCACATGCATTATTTTCTCCTTCCGGAGTCTAGTTTGAAGATTGAGGCCAAGTTGGCAGCCTGTTATATATTTCTCAAATTTTCTACCTTAGTATTAAGATCTAGCCAAGTAATAGACCGACCTTCAATAACTATCTGAAGTTTCAGCTAGCACTTACGTGTACCACAAGAATCTCAAGCAATACAGGTGATACAACACTAGTCCCATGGATAATCTCGGCTCGGTTATTTTGTGAACGTTCGGAAGATGCTTGCTTTCATGGCATTTATGGTATAAACCGTTGGGCTTACTCACTTATGACTTGCTATCAATGACGTCTGTTTTCTCCAATTTATGATGTCCATTAATCTTTCTTTAACAGCGACAACTCGGCAGTAATAAAGGCTCGCCCCGTCTATAAAAAAGTCTCCCCAACGATGGAAGGTGGCGGATATATAACTTCGACTTCTCTTCTCTGGAGTCTGTAACCCTCTTCTTCTTGGTGGTTCTCTCTTTAGAGCTTGGAACTTGCTGATTTCTCTATTGGTCTCTTTCACAGTCGTCACTGACGTAAGCTTCGAAGGGGATTACGTCGGACCCCAGGTCCCCCATGAGCTGTTTGTGTTGCTGGCAAATCGAAGATAGCTCGGACAGACTGGAACAGTTCTAGCTCCAATAGCTCGGACCGAGGGATGGTTCACACTTCAGATTGCCGGATTGACCCGTCAACATATACCACTAAATTACATGTCTGAAAATTTCACGCTCTCTCGTGTCATGAACATCTTCGAGCCATTACCATTATAGTAGTTCAAGTTCATGTGCAAAGCATTCTGAGCATTTGATCTTAATTACATTGTCGTGACAACAAAACATAAAAAAGACTTGTGCTCATCTCTTCATTCATTCATTCTACAAGAAACTAATTACATGAGACATGCTTCGTGTGTGTGGGCAAGAAAGCTAGCTAAATAACCAATGCTTTCGAGCCCCGAATTAGACCCAACAAGGGAAGTGAAAAAAAAAAAAGAAGAAGAAATCAATACAAAGGAGTCAAAAAAAGAGTTCCATCGAAGCAGAGATAGCTCTATTTTCATGATGTTAATGTCCTCGGCAATATTAGCTCTCTTATTTACACCTTTGGACGACCCTTCAGCAAGTCACGCTTCCATCCAACCAGACGAAGTAAAAATTCCATAACCTATAATAATTATATACGCAGGTCACATTAGTATCCTATATTATTCACATCGTTTTCTTCGAAAAAAAAATAAAGTCGAAGGAGGAGGAGAATTAATAAAAGATTAATGCTAACCTCGGCGGGGTCTTGGAGAGAATAAGATGCGCTTGTTTCCTTTGGGATTTTGGAAACCAGGATTCCAACACCTTGCCCTCTTTCACGCAAAACCTACAGTACATAGATTAACGACCCCATGGGCTGTTAATAATTAACTTAAGTCAAGTCTCTAGTAGAGTAATTAACAATTAGAATTAATCAATCGATTAAACTACCTTGAAAGCGTCTTCGTCGGTCCGGTCGTCTCCAATATAAACAGGAAACACATCGTTACAGTCCGCGAAACCTACAAGAAAATTAAAGAAAGGGTTGTTGGTTAATTATAATTTTTGATGTGATGTACGTGATCAGTTCAAACTAACCGAGAGACTCCAGCAAGAACTCGAGGGCCTTCCCTTTGTCCCACTTGATACTAGGTCGGATCTCTAATACCTTCCTTCCCTGAGTGAGATGGAGCTCCGGGTAGTCCTTCAGCACTGACCTAACCCGATCCGCTAGAGGACTCCATCTCTGTCACATTCAAATAGAAAACATATATAATCGTTAACACTACTACATATGTTTAATTTATACAAGTACTTGGTATACCTTCTCATCAACGCAGCGATAGTGAACTGATAGACAGAACTTGTTGTTCTCTACTCTGGCCCCGGCTATACATTTGGTGTTCTCCATCAATTTGTTATAAACCTTCAAGCAAAAATTAAGATGACGAGTACGTACGTGCTATATATTAGAGAGATGACTGCTGTATATATATATATGCGTGCATGTATCGAAACCAACCTCGTCGATCATTGGCAGGAACTCGCTAGCTGGCTGACACAGAACCGATTTAGCTTTTGTATGTCTGGTCCCTTTGTTTGGCCCCTTGATGTCCATGCCGTGGCTTCCAGCATAGAACAGCTCCCCCAATCTCACGAAATTGTACACCTGGAGTTGGCCAGCAATGCAAAAATCAGAATATTTTTCAAGGGCTTTTATGTAAAATAAAATGTACCTTGTCTCTGCATCTCCCGCTGACAATGGCAGTGGGGAAAAATCTGGCTACATCCTTCACCGCAGCTCTCATCTGAACGCCAAGACAATTTCGAGCTTAATTTTTCAGGTTAAAAAGTAAATAAGTAGGGATGCCTCGAAGCCAGCGAGTCGACTCGGATGGACTCACCGAGTCAGACATGAAGGCTAGGTCGGGGTCTTCAACGATGGGGGATAAAGTGCCGTCGTAGTCCAAAAACATCGCAATCTTCTTCCCTTCTGACGAGCCCACCATCTCCTCGAAGACAGCGAGTGCCGATGGATGCTGCTGTCCCTGCTTCGAAACTTCCCATCAGCTTACAGAACAATCAAAAGTGATGTGAAACGGTGGAAAGATTCTGTTTTAATGGCAAGTCGGACTCACCATCCAAGAAGAAGCGACGTCGACGTCTCCGTTGGCAGAGGAAGCGGCATTCGGGCCGGAGAGAGCGGCGGCGGCCGGCGGCTTCCGATGAGTGGGGGACGAGGCCCTCATGGAGTCGACCCACGAGTTGATGACCCGGCTGGTGCCGAGCTCCAGGTGGGTGAAGAACTTCTTGTGGATGCTGTTGACGCCGCCGCCGGTGTCGGCACGCGGCGGCGGGTAGGGAGGGAGCGCCATGGTCTCCTCGGGCACGACTGCGCTTTGCTTAGGCATAACTGGAATGAATCTAGAGAGAGAGAGAGAGAGAAGTGTAACGAGTTAAATAGTCGTGTATCGCTTGGACTCGCTTCCATAAAGGGAGGCTCTGCTTCCATTGGCGAGGAGTTCGAGGTTTATTTATAGGCGGGGAGAACAAAAACGAACTAGAGGTGGAGGGGCCCACTTCAGACTCACACGCAGGACCCCCGTCCACCACCACACCAATGCTCACCGTTTTGTTATCTCTTGACCAATGTTATGGGTACATATATATGCTTAATGTCAATTATGTCGCTTATTTGTTTAAGGAGACTATCATGGTTAACAATATTTTCTCTTATCCGATGGATCTCAAATAATTAAGTCGGTAAAGATTAGTGGCCGCGACGATGATACCTGACAAAATCTATATCACGACACACATAGAGAGAATCCATACTCCTTTTCAATGCATGCCTTGTCTTCTCCTGCTCAAAGTCTTGTGAGGACGGTGCACTGAACCAGGACTCGAACAGCTGTTAAATGATTGTATAAGAAGACTAATAGACTATGGAGCTGTCTTGAAGCTTGCCTTTTGGCCCTTGAGATTCGGCAACGTTGTAGACGTACGTGCATGCTTCTAGATATGTAGTACAGTCGATTGTTGTTTGCGTTGCTTTCATTCTCTTCAAGCATTTGCATGCATGCATGCATGTCTGTAATGGGAAGAGGAGACGGCCTGGCTTTACAAAACGTACACACCATGCTCGCATCAAATCAGAAGTTGGCTAGAGACTTCCTTACGAATCAGCAGCGCCTCCCCGCCGTCGGATCGGCATCTCCCCGCCTCTCCTTACGAAACGTGTTACCGCGGGGCCCACCACCCACGTGGATCCGCACGGACATTCAACCCAGCTTGCGGGACCCGCCCGTGGCGGTTGGTTTGCCTGTCGAGCGTAGGTCGTTGTCAACCGAGTATTAACCACCCGCCTAATTAACTTTTTTTTTTTGGTTAAAAAAAAAAAGAAAAGAAAATTAACGAATTAGGATGCAATCATCAACCATAAAAGCCAATGATGATGAGTTGTGTATCTCTTAAAGAAAACTGTCGACGATCCGAAAGCGAGATATAATTCATAGCTCACTGTGAGAAGTTAGGTAGGGGTTCAGCCACTACAATAGACAACACGAATTAAGGACGAAAACGATGCGTGCGTGCGTAGAAGCTTCCGATGATGAGATTGCTTATTTAGCGTAGTAATGTTTAGTCTAAGACGTTGGTTTTGTGGGACATTTGTTTAATGATGTGATATCAATGTGGAGGAGTTTGGTGATTTGTCTCAAGTTTGACTAATCGCAACATTATTGTGGGTCGGAGAACATGCTGAGATGCGATGCTTAGTTTGTAAGGAGTTTGGGGTTTCGCATTGACTAAATTTCGTTGAGTTTCCCAAGAAAGTGTGGTCAGCTTAACGCATATATAGGTGACACATCAACTGTCAGTGCATAACTCTTTAGTTGACAAAGATATTGCCAGAGGCCAAGCAACGTGCAATTTAGAGAAATAACTGTCAAAATTTAGTTGACAAACATGCAATGTTATCGAACATATTTATAGAAAATTAAAAGTGATTTCAATGTTTCTATATAGGACGCACTTTAGAGTGCAAATTTAAATTTTACTCTAAAAGGCTGTTTGTTGCAGGGAGGAAGTCAATAAGCATGAGAGAGAAGATAATCTTAGGGTAAAAAATGAGAAAATGGAATTCAAAAGGCCACGCATAAATTATTTTTTTGCTTACTTTTTTCTTGTCCTAAGTCCCACATGGTTACACCCAGTGACGAATTCAGGAATTAAATTTCATTGCTAAAAAAATTGGTTATCCAACAAGTCAGTGTAAACGACAAGGATATATACTTTTTTTTTCCCCCGAAAACTACTTTTAAGCTTCACTGTTTTCTCATAGTATTATCCTTAACTTTGAAAATAATACGAAACTACCTTGAACTACATAATTTTTTTCAAATTGGTCCCTTAACATCATTAACAGAAAACAACCTTAATCTTTATAAACATGCTCAAATTATTCTCTTCTGTTGTGAATTACCTCCTGGGGAAGACCTCAGGCTATCATTTATAGGAGATAAGAAGAGTTCATACATGGATAGGATACTATCTTTTAATGAATACACACTCCTTATCTCTACGAGATAACGTATTCATAACGATCCACATTATCATGCCATAAGTGTGAACTCTGCTCATGAATACTTCGGGATTCTGATCATCATATGAGTATCACAAAGGGTGGATGCTTCAAGATCCTGAGTTAACAAGATTTGCCTCGTTAAAACATTTGGCTATGGAAAACCATGTGGAAATAAACCATAGCTAAGGAAAAAGAGGACAAATTCTCTTTAACTCCCAATTATCTGTACAAGCCCTTAGGCTTTCAGATCTCTTATGCGGTTTTCAACACTCGTATTTACAACATTCCGAAAATACATAGAAATTACAAATATCACTAACATTAAGCATCTGCTGAATCCAAAAACTCTGGAGAGGTGTGCTTTGTTTTGTTGCCTCTGATGTGGTCTTCTCAAAGTTGGGGTACGCATGTGTCTTGGTCTTCAGATTATGTGGTCAGCACCAGCCTTTTCCAGTCATCACTGGGTTGTGTTGTACCTCAAGGCGCACCCAAACACACCCTTGAGTTGTTTCTGGAATGGTAAAGATCTCAGAATGACAAGATGATGTTGCCTTCATAGTTTGCTTTGCAGATTTACATTAGATGGTTGTCCTACCGTAGATAATGAGTTTGTGACTTCTCGTTATGCGGGTCGGACCTGTAACCTGCTAAGCATGGATGACAATTCTTTATAATGTATAAGCCCAAAAATATCGACCCTTGGAGGTAGCGGAGAAGATGCTTAACTCCGGTCCAGTGGCGCTTTTTAGGCACAATACTGTTTCTGGCTAGTGAACGGACGCGTACAGTTGGTTAGAAGTGCTCTGATTGCACTTAGATAAGGGACTTCACGATCTAGAATATCCTCCAAATCTTTCATCTGACGGAAGGGGTCTTTATGTACATCTAGTGAACGTACTACCATAAGTGTACTTATTGGATGACAATGGTCCTTGTTGTAATTTCTTCAACACACTCTGGTTGTATGAAGTTAATGTAACATGATTTTATCTTTTTAGATAATAAATCTGTGATCCTTGACTTCTTTTATTTGGCATAAGTCTTTCATATCATATTTGATAGTCAAGCTTGAACAGATATTTCGGTTTTCTCTTTAGGACATCCGATGAGATTTAAGTTGTTTACAATTATGATCTCAAATCTTGTTCTTTGCTCTTTTTAAAGATGCAAAGACAGCCCTTAGTAGAAATCCTTGATTTGTCAAGGGATTCACTTGGTTGTACAATATTTTATTATTTCTTCAATAGAAACGACGTCCCGAAGTCTATTCATGCATTTAAGGAAATGTGGAATTTATCTTTATCAATATATCCATAGAGGTATGTTGTCACAACATTCAATAACAACATATTCAAAATTTTCTTTGCCAAATCGTAATGTATTCGCAATTTATAACTCGGGAATCCGATGCATCATTTATATAAGTAATTCATGCTCATCTTAATTTGTTTATTTCCCAGTTTCAGTGAAAAAACCTTGAGCTATAGGTTATACCATATAGCATATATACGATATTGTACTTATATTTTTATTTATGCAACACTTATTATGCCCACAGGTTTGACACCTTTTGGTGTTTGGACTTTAGGTCCGAACACTTCACGTTTCATAAGCGAGTCCAGCTTAGCTTTTATTGCCTCGTTCCACATTTGGCCAATCTCTATGTTTGCATTTTAGCAACAGAGTGTAACGACATTATATTATCATTGCTTTTGCGATGTAAGTGGCAATATGATACGTAAATACATTGTCGACAATTGTGTATTGTGTTCTTTCTGTCCAACACCTTCCCAATACGTACAACATTTAATTTTATTTCAGTTTCTCCTAGATTTTCCACTTCAGGGGATTTGAGAGGGGTGAGGGTATGGACATGAGCTCATTGTCCTATGGTAGTATTGACTCAAGACATCCAGGTGTTTTCCTCTTTAATTTTGAGAATTTTACCCATTGAGCCTAATGGTCTGTCTATTGAGGAACATCCACTTCTGCTGCTAGTAGATTGCATCCATTCTCGACGATATCAATCCTAACTGGAATATTAGCAGCAGAGATGTGTGATCTGACAAATGTTCTCATTGTCACTAATTATGTCCGATAACTATTTGAACATTTTCCTTGAATGTGAAGGATCTTCAGAATCTTATTATCACATTTCATAATTTTCGGATCATATATTTTTGTTTATTTATTTCAAATGGTCAGTTGAGATTCATGATTAAACCAGGTTGAGCCTAGCACTGGGAATTTTGACACATCTATGCACAGTCTTTGAGACATGCTTTTAACGCCTCCCCCGTTTAGGGTGCAAGATATCTAGCGTGTACAAACGATATATAGATTCTGAGACGAAATCCTCAAATGGGAGATATTTGTTGGTGCTCCGTATGCTACTTGCATCAGAGAATAAATCTCATTTCCAAAGGGTCCGAGTCTTATTTATGAAGCAGCATGCAAGATTACATGTCCCCATACGGTCACTAACCACTGGAATCAATGGATGTCTAATCCATTGGCGTCGTTTTAATAATCGACTTTTCCAACCCGTTTTGGGTGTGAACACGTGCTTAAGGGTTTTCAACTATTATTCCAGTTGCAAATTATTATTTATATTCCAATTTTATCCATTGTGCCTGCAATTTTGATAATATGTCCTAATAGCTTTAGAAAAGGTGGACTACTGTTGGATAATAGACCTACGTATGACCATTTAGAGGATGATTAGTACGTTAAGGTACTTTATCGGCCCTTCACGGTGAGTGGATAAATATCCCTCAAGTACTCTCAAGGAAAATGTCTTTTAATTTTATTTTTAATGGAGATACTTTCATAATTGGTTTTTACTCCATAAGTGAGATATGGAGATTCGCCCTTCTGAAAAACATTCGTGTTCTTCAGATTATATTCAAGCGATTAGGATATGATGGAGTGCATCATCACTGATTCTGGGTGTCTAAACCACTCGTATCAAAGTATAAACTTTTACGAGTTCGGGCACATTTGTGTGGTCCGTTAATTTTGCTACATTCTTCGAGGAACCCAACCTATTGCCACCCCTATATGTCACCCTGTGGTTCGAGTAAATTGTCTCCTTCAAGGGTGCAAGGCATTTGCTTCTTTTTTCAGAAGCCCAACTTGTGGAGCAGATCCTTGGTTCTTTGTATCCTTTTTTAATAAAGTTATTCTTTGTTGACTCAATGGCATGGTGATTGGTCTCTCTCTCTCTCTCTCTCTCTCTCTCTCTCTCTCTCTCTCTCTCTCTCTCTCTCTCTCTCTCTCTCTCTCTCTCTGATTCCAACTCAATCAGTGTATGGGAATTATATGTTAGAACCAAAGGCCATAACATCTTAGGGCCTGCTTTTCGTGGATAGTTCGAAAGTGAGGAATGCTAACGGACTGTTCATGGGAGTAATGCTGATGTGGCACACCAATCGCAGCCCAGATTTAGTTTATATGTATCAGGCCCTTAGTCATTCAAACTACGTAAGCATTCAAACTTCAGTTAATGGAATGAGAATGTCCTTAAGGCTAAAGCTAGGGTTTAGAACTCTAGATTCTCAAATAAAGGTACAAATTCAATGCTTTCTCCTCTTCTCACTCCAACCTCATAACCTACCAAGTGTAAGCTTGATTATGTGCACTTCCATTCGAACTTTAAAGAACTTTTGGGTCCATTCTTGTTATGACCTTCAGTGCTCATGATTTGCATGCTTAGAACCCAAATACAGTGTAGCCAGCCCTGAACTTTATTCCCTTGCAATTTTGAGAGAAAACTCCAATCTTGACCATCGAGTATCACAATGGAGATGCCAAATTTGGCTATAATCGCATGGTTCAAACCAGGCTGAGAAACAGAGAAGATTTAGAGGAAAGATACAAAGCTTGTTGCATTATGGAAAACTACCTAACTCATTTGCATACATGGATGTGGGCAACTAGGGGCTCTTTAGGTTGCTTAGCCTTGAGGTTTAGAATCTTTGATGTCATACTATTCACAAAGTTATTAGTAGCCAAAATGTGGGCATTGTTCTATATATATGCACCTCATGTTTGTGCCTGGGAATATTTTTCTTTGACTGTTGACTTCTTTATATAGGTTGATTTCCTTGAAACTTTGGGCAATTTGGTCACCATTTGCATTGTTGATGTCTAAATGCAACGAGTTTCTCATGTTGAAGGTCTTATAATGTCACGGTGCATCTCAAATAATAGGAACATATATAAAAGCTTCACTTTCTAAAGACAAATTGCTTGAATTATCTGGGTTTTGGCTTTCAAATGATATAACTCCATCTAATTTTTCTGCAACAGAAAACCACCAAATTGCATCTGACTAAGAGCATAGAGAAGTAATTACTAGTATCAACACTCTCTATGTATAAATCAGCACTTTCATGTCATGCCTTACTGCAAGTATATGCGCGGTCACATACAGGCAAAATGTCTCGTCGAAATTATCCCTTTCGACGTTTTTTTGCTTACGAGTTCATAACAATGCCCACTGTGCACAAAAAGTGGAGTCACTAATATTGAGAAGTACAGATCTTCCAGGGCTATATAAATGTAGCTTAGGTTACTGAAACAAATCCCAGGCTTGGTTGATGAAAAAAATTACAACCAAAGTTATCTGCTTGCTAAATGCAGTTGGAACGCATTTTGACTGATAGAAGCATGTGAAAGTTTCAGCCTGATGGCCTCAAGGTCTACAGCCTCCTTTTCTTCATTAGTTAGCCAGGAAGACAAACATGTATCAACGATATCATTGCCATCAGTCGGATAACCCCTCAAATTCTTCGGTTTCCCAAACATTGTAATTCTTTCCAGGTTCATTTCAGTCGGCTCGTCAGCAAAAGATAACATCATGTCCTTTATAGCATTGCACCAAATTGGCCTAGAAAGCTTCAAGAACTCGCAGACGGCTAGAATTGGAAGGTTAACACTCCCAAGATCGGATTCATCGTGTCCACCTCTTCCATGATAATCTGACCCTCCAAGCTTCAAAAGCTCGTAAGTATCAGCCAAGTCACTGAATCCTGTTAAGAAGCAGAAGGTATCTCACTTGAGAAGAGAAACACATGTACACAGTCCAAACACACCCCTAGCAGCAAGTTTTCAAGTTTGGACATGAAACATGCACAGCTAAAAGTTTTCAAGTTTGGACACCGCACCTGAAACCTTCCCGTCGCTTCTGTAAACCTCCATGGCATGAAGGCCAGCTGCTTTCAAGCTTCTGATAACAGCAACTGGGTTTTTCAGTGCCCAAGGATGAGCCAAAGCAGCCAATCCTCCAGTATGGCAAATCAGTTGCACTACTTCTTCAGCCGCTGGTTCATTACCCCTGTGATTAAAACACAAGACCGTTACATTGTAAAACATGATGTCTTCTCAAACGTTGGTCAATGAACAGAAACTGTTCTTACGTAGCATAAGCTGGTCCACCATCATAGAGATATTTGCTAAACGCCTGTTTTAAAGTCTCAACATGACCAGCTTCAACCAGTGCTCGAGCAACATGAAGCCTTCCTGGAGCCACACCATTTCCTGCTATCTTACAGACATGTTCCCACTTGACGGGTTTTTTTAATTTGTTCAGCTTCAACAACATGTTCTTTGCACGGAGGTGACGACCCTCTCTTATATTGACCAATAAGGCATCTAACTCCTCGTACCTTGCAGGCCCCAAGCGACCATAATATGCAAGGATATGAACAGGTTCCTCTGCTCTGGGCTCTCCCCTTTTGGGTGCATGACATGAATGTAGTGGACAGCAAAGATGTTAGTAAGGCTATCTGTATGTGTTTACATCACACGTGCAAGTGTGTTGTGTTTTGAGAGGGGAATAGGATTGAAAGAAAAAACAAAACTGAAAAAGTATTTGGACAGAAATAAACTTTGATATTAACATGGGATTCAAACTGTGATACGGTGCCACAGGTTCAGCACTTGCCCCGGCAAATTAAGGAATTTTCTAGCATAACCAGGATAGAAAGGGTGAGGTTTATGCACCTAATTAATTCAATAAAAAGGATAGGACACCACGGTGTAATGAAAATCTTTGTAGCGCATGGACAGAGAATCTACCTTGAAGAATATAATGCGCTTATTTCAACACCAGGAATTATCTTGATGCCAAACTTCTTGGATGCATCCATGGCTTCTGGTATACCAGCCATGGTGTCATGGTCAGTTAAAGCAAGAACTTTCACCTGTTCTGAACACATGGTTTTCCATTAACATTCTGTGTTCCATTTAGTAAGATTAAAATAATAATAAATATAGATGATAATGTATTAAAATATTTTAAAACATATCATAAAAATTGAGTAGGAACAACTGTAAACTAAAAACTAAGTCCTAAAATTATTCCAGATGAACAAAGCAAGATCAGACTGAGATCATTTCACACACACACACACACACACACTAGTCATAACATGTGACCATAGTGTTACAATATTGAGTCACCTCATGTGTGTTTTGATGATGAGCAAATGTGTCATTTAATCATCTACGAGTGCATGTATAAAGGGTCTTAAGCAAATCAAGGAGCACTCAAAGCTTAGTGAGTTCAACCAAGTCAATGCAATGAAGAGAATAAAGACAAGGAGCTTGAAGAGCCAAGATTGCATCAAGAAGCTAAATGTAAATTTTATTTTGATGTAATTTTATTTATGTCTTGATTTAGCATGTTAATGGCTTGGTTGAAGCGTACACACACTCAAGAATTCACTAAAATATTTTCAAAATATTTATAAAAGTTTTCAAATATTATCTAGTGTTATATGTCAAAAACAATGTATTTTAGTTCAACTAGTCGACTAGAACAGATACATAGTCGACCGATAAACATAGATATATAGACTAGTGTGCATGTCAGTCTATTCGATCAATGTTTATAAACTAGTCGACTAGTGAGTGCACTATAGTCGACTAGCAAATGAACTATAGTCGATTAGAAAATACAGAGACAATCACTCTTCTTGACATGCATTGACTAGTCAACTAGAGTTCAAATCCTAGTCGACTAGCTGCTGACTAGTCAACTAGTAACTAGTCGTTGGCCTATAACGAGAAGATTTTTACAACCCGTTTTTATATTGTTGAAGGGTTATTCTGGGCAATATGTCTTGACCCGAAGTTCATCCTATATATAGAGGATTGTTTAGATTTTAATGATGAGATTTAATGCTCGATTTTTTAAAAGAAAAATTATTTTAACCTCAAAAGTTTTAGTAGAAAAACCATTTTTCTTTGGGTAAGTTTTTACAAAGTTACAATATTTCTTTGGCCAACTTTCTCAATCTTTCTTGAGCTTCTCTATCTTTTGAAGATCAAGCTTCTAATACAACTACATAATACACAAGAGCTACAACTCCGGCTATATGTAATTGTATCAAGCATTATAAGTATAAAATCCTTAAATATGATGCGGTTTGTGAAATCCTCTTAGAAAGGGCTGGTTGATGTAAAAATTATCTTGGGAATAGATTGTTGTACTATACTTCCACCTTTCCACGGAGGAAAGTTGATAGTGGAAATCCAAGTGAGACTTGGTACTAGATGTAGCCCTGGATTAGGTGAACTAAGATAATTCGATTGTGTTTGTGTTGTGTATTTTTTTGTATTGTGAATTATCTTTGCATCGTTCTATTGTCGTTGTGCTTATGTTCATACTTGCAAGATTGTTGATTAAAATTAAATTAGATAACTCTAATTGTAATCTTAAACAGAATTTTCTAGATGACTTTAAATATTTCATAAACACTATTCATCTCCTCTCTAATGTTCTACTAGTCATCTCAGGGGACCCTACACATAGGTCACGTGGCATTCAAAATATTTCCCCAAAAAATTTCAACACATCCAAAATCTCTCGCAAAAAAAGTTTGCCGCCTCTTCAAAATTCCTCTAAATATGTGTAACCACTTTCAAAATATTTCACCGGACAACACAAAAATTTAACCTCATTCAAATTAAAATTTAGTTACCCTCAGAGAATTTAATTCCTCCAAACAAAAAAATCTAAACACATTCAAATCAAAATTTGATCCCCTCGCGGAGAATTTAGCTCCTCTCAAAAAATTTAGTTCATTTCAAAATTTAGTTCCCCCTAGATTTAGTTTACCCTCAAAATTAAAATTTTAGTTTCCTTCAGATTTAGTTACTCCTAAATTTTAAATTAAAATTTAGTTCCCCTTAAAATTTAGTTCCCTCCAGATTTAGTTCTCCCCAAAATTTTAAATTTTAGTTCCTCAAATTTTAGTTCCCTACAGATTTAGTTTCTCCCAAAATTTTAAGGTTTTTCTCAAAATTTCCACAAACTCTCATCTTACACATTGATTTCTGAAGATACAATCGATTATCTTTCTACCCATCATTTTGTTCTAATCAGCAATCTCATTCAATACATCTCTCGATAGTATAATAGATATATATAGAATAATGGGCATCATATAACATATGAGGCTAAGCCTCACATTCGCATCTAAAATTCTACCATTCACTAGTTTTAGAGGATCGAAACCACTTATTTTGATCTACATATTCTAAAATCCCAGAACACCGAATTCGGGTAAACCCAATGAGTTTTGTCTGTTCATCCACCCGTCACAAATTTAACTGTTTCACATTTTGGATGGGTGGATGAACATACAAAACCATTTGGGTCAACCTGGTGTTCGGTGTTTGATATTCGGTGTTTTGAGATTTTAAAATATGAAGATCAGTTCTGATACTTCGAAAGAATAGGTGAGAGTGAATTTTTGGAGGTCGCATATAAGTCTTAACCACATTGTCATATGATACACATTATTCTCATATATATATATATATATAATCATTCGTTTTGATCTTCGTATTTTAAATCTCCAAAACAATGAATATCGGGTGATCTCAAGGGATTTTGTATGTTCATCTACTCGACGCAAAAGTTCTATTCAGGCACACCTGTTAAATTTGTGATGGGTGGTTGAATGGACAAAACATATTGGGTTTGCCCAATATTCGATGTTTTGATATTTTAAAATAGGATTTAATGTAGAAAAATGGCACCTGATATAATAGATCGGGTGCCAAGACACCCAAAGGTGGAAAGTACAAGCCCTACATGGGCTTATACTCGTTGGGGGCCCACCTTTTTGTGTCTTGCACCTGATCTATTAGATCAGGTGCCACCAGATCTACATGAATCCCTTTAAAATATGTAGATCAAAATGAACAATTCCGATCCTTTAAAAAATAACGAATGGTGGAGCTTTGGATGCGCATATGAGGATTAGCCTCATATGTCATATGATACATATTATTCTATATATATATAAGATGCTTTGACTTTAGAATTCAGAATCAATGTTTCTTATAATTTGATGACTCAAGTTTCTCAGGTATGAAGCATAAATACTTGTAAATAAAGCCTCGTGCATGTTGTATCACATAGCCAACACAATGTTTTGGATATTTCTTGTTAGGGAGCGTCGATGGAAAAGGGCATGAATATGGAGGGGACTGTGACATAACCATATTTGAATGTGCACCCATTCCTGCAAGTATTATATATATGGTTAAGAATACGGATAAAGATACCAAACTAACCATCCATATTAAATAAAACCTATTTTGGACTTGGATCAAATCCAGATATTAACGGGATATAATTTAATATGATTGAAGTTTAGAAGGAAAATGAGTTAACCATCACCTTTAATATATAAACCACTGAAAAATTCTATGTTTTAATTATATATGTGTGTGTGTGTGTGTGTGTGTGTGTGTGTGTGTGTGTGTGTACATACATATATACATATATACATATATATGGTTGATGAAGGTGAGCAGCCGATGTGAAAATTTTCCCATATCGGTCCTCCAAAACCTCAATTTTCCACCCTTTTTCATGTTTTGTTTGTTTGGGGGTGTTGTACATGTTCTAAAACCTCAAACCCCAAATATGGGTGACTCCTAAGGGAATTTGACCATTGATCTACTTGTTACAAAAAGTTCTATTGTTCTAAAACCATTGAATTTACAACAATCGGATCGATGGTCAAATAACATTGGATTCACTTCATTTTTGGTATTTTTATAATCCATGATATGTAAAAAAAGATGAATGGTATGGTGAAAATTGAGATTTTTGGAGCACCGGTGTAGGAAATTTCCTACATCTGCCGCTCACGTCTATGTTTCTATATATATATAATAAAATATATCCTTGTATATTCAGATACATATTTGATCTATTCGGCTATGGTGGACGGTTTAGTAACCCACATCCGTATCCATGTTTTAATCAGGCAGACTCATATACCCATATTTACCAAAATACGAAGACAGAATCAAATTCAGCTCTGATTATGTCCATATTCCTTGGATATTTCCAAGAACTTCTAACACCAGGATTATTTTCAGACACTCATTTGGTTCTTCTTGGATGCATTTTCAATGCTAAGCAGAAAAAATTTTGTATGCATTGCACAATTTGATATAATTTCGTATTAAGTAGTAAAAAATAACAACTTTAATGGAAATATGAAATCATAATAACTTAGAATATGTCTCAATACAAGGTAGGGAACAAACTAATCTCCCCCATGGATAGATTACAATGACGTAATATGCTAAGACTTATTCCTATATATAATGTAAGTAGATGAAACACTAATTTTATCATGAGTAAAATTACAAAGCTGTACTATTACAAGTGTGACAATAAAAAGGTCGATGTAAACATATCTATTATACAATAGAGGAGGTTATTCCATGTGGCATGTTTATCACATGTGGCAATGTCACATCGTCACATGGGACATCTACCTCACCCACAACCCAAAAAATCACTCCCCCCCGCTCACTTATTTACATGGTTGACATTCCCCTCCTCATCCCAAAAAATCACCCCCAAGCGCACTTATTTACATGTTTGTCCTCGGTGATTTCCCCACATAACCTCCAAGGTTTTTGCATTTATCCCCCCCAACCCCTGCGACGATACCGACACATACAGCCACACTACTTACTCCTTTTCGTTTGCGTGCATCCTATTCGTGGGGGTTTTTGGCTACGTGCACTTTGTGCACGGGTTATTTCTAGTATTCCTTTAAGAACCAACCTCTTAAGATCTAAAAGTAAGTTTAATGGGACCTTCGAGAGGGCCATCCAATGGATGACCCACATTGTTTATCTTGATCTCCACACATTAATGAATCAAAGAATGACATGAAGTGAACTGAGACGTCATAATAGTGCATAAAATTGGATTTAAAACACATGTAGCTTGACTCCACGTATTTAGTGGATGAGAAGTTCTCAAACCACCATCTCCATTATTCGATTTACGGGTCATCCATGGAGTTTTCACAAACTTCTTCAAAAGTTTGTGCATATGTACCAAGGAATCCGGTGCTGGCAAGATATACTGGTGTCAATACCTATCAGGTCCAGCATGCACCGCCTAAAACAAGTCAAATAAACTGGATCTGGCTAAACAATAGTAGAGTTAAGCATACACATAGGCCATCATGGATGTGACACTTTCTTGATGGTTGCTGCAAAGCTGTATCGATCAATTCCTGGAAGACCTTTCTCAACTTCGATAAGGCTGTTTGAACCAATCCATAAGGAATCAGTTTGAGGCTTTGAGCTAATGCACAATTGTATCGGCAATTCGACATGTATCAGACATGTTTCATGCAATTTCAAGCATACCAAAAGTTGATAGGATAGTTTTTAAATGCGAGAAAATAATAGTTTTAGTTCAAAAGGAAATACTTCCCTCTACTTGAAAATAGTAGTATGTCACAGGAAAGCACGATAACACAATAATAAATGCATGAATGCATCATACATGTATGCATATATACAATAATACAGGTATGCATGTGTATGTGCGCACGCGCGCGCACACACACAGAGGGGGGGGCTCTGGCGGAGGAATTTGGACACAAATCCTTCCCATTTGAATTTCATGTTAGGAAAACTAACATGTAGACCCTTTCATTCGCTTATATTTACATGATATAGAGAGTCTAAAATTAAAAGATAAAAGTAATTTTTTTTATTTGACTTTTCATTGATCAGTCATACATGGAATAGTTGTGTGAACGTATCAGATTGTGTGGATCTACAGTTGAGAATGTTTAACCAAATAAAAACTAGTGTATGGTTACAAAATTTTTGTATTATAATTAAAGTTTTGGGTAACAACTTGTATTCCCAAACAGTAGATGTAAGCAACATGCTCTTCCAGCCATTCACTTACTCTCCAGTCATGGGAAAGAAAACTCAAGTCAGTTGCTTGTTTAGATTAAGGCTCAAAATGATGTAATCAACTTGTGTAAGTGGGTCGTCCATTTAATGGCCTGGTAGAAAGGATGGTTTAGTCCTTTTATATCACAAGACAAAATAGATGGAAATCACTGTAGGAGCAATACTTAGTGTCCTTATCAACATGACCGAGTTTTATCTTCCAAGTTTACTTGGATGCCTTCACTCCCAAATAAAACCAAAATATAATTTAGCTTAGATAACTCAAACCAAAGGTTAAAATAAAGCTATGGGAAAACCAAAGGTTGTAGTTGATACCCAAGTAGGTGGACTAATAGTCGAACATGATGTTAGGATTGGGGTGCGACGGCGAATAAGTGGCAAACTTGTAATTTTAAGCATCGGGATATTTCTGTAATTCTAGACAAACCAATCCATTATATATGTGTGTGGGTTAGGGTTCTTATTTTTCATGTTGAAATTGAGCAAGAAAATCCTAGAGGTGGATTAGAACCCTAGTTTATTGGAGAGTGCGGCCATCCTCTCGAATTGGTGGCTTGGGAGAACGGTCTTCATTTGTTATTTTACTCTCGAAAAAGGCCAACTATCCTTTATCTCCAAAATTATCAATAAAACTGATTTTTATCCCTAAATTCCATCCGGGTTGTAATGAATTGGTATCAGAGTGGTTCGATCTTGATCGCGGTGGCGAGGAAAAGGATTCTTGGGAGGAACGACGAAGAGCGATATTAGAGGAGCTGGAATCCATGGCGAAGCAAATAATGGAGGCGTCCGTCGCCTGAGAGGGAGACTACAAAGATAGATCTGAAGAAAGACGAAGTCAGCGGTGCAGATCTAGGGCCAAAGGCGGTGCATTTGGACAAAGACAATGGAAAAATCATCACATTTGAGGAGGAGATCCATTAAAAGGACGATCGGCTTCAGATCTGATTATCGACGATGAATTTGATGTAGATCTAGGGCTAAAGACGATGCATTTGGCCAGAGAAGATGGAAAGTCGTCATCTTTGAAGCAGATCTCCATTCAAACGACGAGGAACCTCGTTCGGAGGGCGAGATCCATCCCCAAACTTGTGGGGTTGCAGCGAGGGCAGGCAGCGCATGAACGGGCCGCCAAGGGGTCACCGATAACCTGGCGGCCCAGGCCAGGGCAGCCCCTGGATGGGCCGCCAAAGGGCATCTACCCTCCTGGCAAGCCGCCTAAGCCAAGCTCATTGTCAGTCGGGACGGCTAGGGGCTAGGGGCCCACAACCCCTGGGCGGGCCATTCTGTGGCCCGGCGATCCTCGGAGGATTTCTCAAAGTGCCCACAGGCCGTGGTCTACGGACAGAGCCATCTTGGGCCTCGACACAATGCTTCGGGAATGATGGACCATCTGGCATGCTTAGCGATCATTGTAGCGTCCATCCGGGTTTTGCAGATGGCGATGGAGACCTTGAGGCTTAAGTGGCCAACGGAGGAGAACTGCAAGGCTTTGGCGCGGCCAAAGAAGACCCACAGGGAGATGGCAACCCTTTCAAGAGCAACGGTAATAGCGGGGGATGCATTCGAGGCTTTAACCCAGAAGGAAACGAGCACCCTCATTCGGAGCTGACCTATGGACTTCGTGCATCACCTTGAGGACAATGTGGTTCTTTGATGACAGAGCAATGCTAGACTTAGGGATGCGACGACAACCAATGGCAGATCTATAGTTTCTGGGTACAATGGTAAACCTGTAATTTTAAGAATTGAGTGACAGATTTGTAATTTTGACTGAAAACATATATCAGTAGTATTTTGGTAATTTAAGGATGACGGCTGGATGGGCCATTCCGGACCCGGTGACCCTGAAAGGATTTTTCAAAGGGCACACAGGCAGTGGTCAGCGAACGGAGCACATCTTGGGCCTCGACGACAATGCTTTGGGAGTGACGAACCATCAAGCGAGATTGGCGATCTCATGACTTCCATCCAGATTTTACGGATGGCAATGCAGACCTTGGGTGGCCTAAAGACAGCGGGACAGAACTGCAAGGTTTTGGTACGGCCAAAGTAGGCCCACAATGAGAGCAACGGCGATAGTTGTGGAGGCATTCGGGTCTTTGATCCAGGAGGGAACGATCAGCCTCATTCGGAGTAGCGTGGTCCACGGTCTTCATGCATCACCGTGAGGACAAGGTGATTCTTGGAGGGGTGGAGTAATGATATACTGCCCCGATTATGGCCTGGGCGGTCAATCTGGGCGTTTTTGGGATTAATCGGCCGCCTAAGCGTTCTGGGCGGTGTCTGGGCGCTCTGGGCGGTTCCTAGGCGGTTCCTAGGCGGTTTCTGGGCAGTTTCTGGGCGTTTTTGATAAATGGCTTAATTGCACAAGAGTATCTTTTAAATTTTATTTTGTTGCACACAAATACTCTAAAGTAGGTAAACTGGATTTGATTTAGTATGTATTAAATATTTGATGTTTTTTAGGGATGCGTTCGCAACAAGTGACAGATCTGTAATTTTTAGGTACGGTGGACAAAACTATAATTTTTGAGGATTCAAGGGTAGGTCTGAAATTTTAGAGTGAAAATCCTAAGTCAATGGTATTTTGAAATTTTAAAATGGCGACCCGTTAGGAGAATTTATTATAGATAAGGGCAAGATTAGAATGTGCATATGTGGAGAATTAAGAAAAGAATTGAGAGATTAGGTCTAGGAAACTTAGGTTTTAGAAGTGTGCTAAGCCTTTTTCTCTGCAATCTAAGGCTAGGCGAGCGGTCCTCCTCTCGAAAGAGGCCATTTATCTTGCATTTCCTTTTTCACAATCAATAAAAATATCACCCGTTTTCCCCAATTCCACTTTCTAGCCCTAAAATCTCACCTTTCATCATAAAAATCACATATTTCATCATAAATCCATTAAAATCCTTTTTTATCCATCAAATCCCTAGAAAATCATAGGTCGCCGTCAAAGACCATCAGGAGATATTTGAGAGGCTCTCGGGTCGCGTGAGGGGATTCATAAAGATGTATTAGAGAGGAGTTTCATGAAGAGCCTTAAGGCCAGCATCTCAGCTCTGCATACTGAGGCCGAAATGGCTTGGAGGAGGCTATGGACCTGGATAAAATGATTGAGAACAGGACCATCACAGAGTGTGCTGCCAAGGGTGCTATGAGTGGGGTCTTCTTCCGCATCAATGCCACTACGGGAGTACAAAAGTCTTAGCCAATATGGGGCCAGACAGTTCAAGAAAAGAGAAGTTAGTCTCAAACAGACAACAAGTTCAAGTGTCTCATATAGAAGGAAATCCAGGACATACATGCCAAGGGGTTATGCTTTTGATGAGACTACATCCTAAGAGCAGATCTGCAATTTTGGCCCATCGGGGGCGTTTTCGTAATATTTGGATTTTTAGGGACTTTTTCGTAATTTTCAATTTTAGATGTCGTTTATGCAATTTCGTATTTTAAGTTATTATTTATATGGGGCTTAATGGGTTAGGTATTCTCATACTTGATTATTGTAGGCGACTTCATATAGATTGAGATTTCCCTCTTTTATTGGAGAGTGCAGCCCCCTCTTAAATCGGCGCTTGCGAGGACCTCTCGAAATATCTCAATTTTATCCTTAGATCCTCTTTATACTTCAACTTTCATCAATAAAAATCCCTCCTTTCCACCAAATCTCCTCTATGAACCCCTAAAAATCCCACATTCTTCCAAAACCATAATTTCTACCCCAAAACATAGAAAAATCTTATCAAGTGGTATCAGAGCATAGATCCTGATGGCGACAGCAAAAAAGATGGATTATTTGGAGAAAAGACGGCAAGCGATATTGGAGACCATCATGCAAATAACCCAACAGCTCATCCAATCAAATCAACAGCTCATGCAACAAATCGCGGCATGGTCAAGGGCAAATGATTCAGATCTGAGTATGCACGAGAGCATCAACTCAGATCCAGCAACAGATCTTAGCAACGGCGGCGACAACAATTCAAATCGGGAGTAAAAGGTGCCGCCTTTGAACCAGAAAGACGAGAAAGTCGACAACTTCGACGCTGATTTGCATCCAGACGGCGAAGATCAATGCAAGGAGAAGCGACGAGCTTGTCGACACTCATCAGGGGCTCGACGGTCCTCGGGAAGGGCGACCAGACCTGCAGGCTTCATGTATGCCCCTAGCGGCCTGCTGGCAACGGCCTGCATGTTGCCCTGCAGGCACCTGGCAGCCTACAGGTTGCCATGCATGCTGGCAGCGGCCTGCAAGCATGCTGGCAGCGGCCTGCAAGCATGCTGGCAGCGGCCTGCAAGCTCATGCGAAAGGTGGTGAGTAGGAAATGGGATTTATATTAGATAACGGAAAAATACAAGATATTGGCCTCAATTCGAGAGGAGGACCACTCTCCCAAGATCTACACTAGAATCTACTCCTAAACTCCTAATTCTAAACCTATTATTCTTCTCTATTTTCTTCATACCCTAAGATTAGCCCCCTCCCTCCTATATGTAGGGCCAAACTTCATATATTTACAAAATTTTCCCTTGGGCCCCAAATTACAACGTGCCCCTCGGGCCCGAAAACTACAAAATTGCCACCCTTGTGGCTACAATCTCCATTCCCAAAACTACTCCGCCCCGAAAAACCACCGTGTTCTCAAGGTGGTGCATGAAGTCCACGAGTGCACTTTTTCGAGTGTTGGAGCATGTCTCCTCACCTCCTCCTGGATCAAAAGGCCACCCACGAGCTCCTCTTCCTCGAAACGTTGTTACAGGAATGGAAGTTTGTCCGCAGCTGAGTCTTCTACGCCCTGACTCTTTCCATTCTGAATTTGGACTCCAAATGGGCCCGGAATAGTCAAATACGAAAGCCGCGCAGAAAATCGGCCAAAAATCGCCCAGAATTCCAGAATAAATGCCAAGTCGTACTGTTCATCGGCTCAGTCGGTAGCTCGGCTGAGCTGGCTCAGGCCATCACTCGGCTCAGCTGGCTCGAGCTGACGGCTGCGGCTTCGGGTCGGCTGGATCGAGCCACCATTGTAGCAGTGGCGACTCGCCGATGCTGACGAATTTTTCCGACGAAATCGCCGGCAGTTGCTGATGATCCTTGGTCCGTTGGCTACGTCACGACGGGGCACATCTCTGGGTGGCGATGGTGGGCCGAGATCTCACCAGATGTGTCGTCGACGATGCTCGAAAATCATCGCAGCTGTCGTCGGTGGCTGTTTATGATGGCTCCGGCGTCCGACGACTGCGACGAAGGCTTCTTTAAGTTCGCCCGGCCAAGGCGCATCCATCGGTGATTGCAGCGAGCCCTAACTTTGCCGGTGATGATCGAAAACCCATGCCTCAGCCCTCCAGTGCTCCAATCGTGCCGCAGAAGCCCCGGGGGCTTGTCGGAGATGTTGTGGCCCTCTGGGGGCTCATCGGGTTGCTGCGACCACGGGGGGTTCGTCGGGCTTCATATCTTCGTCGTATGACTTCGCTTCTCCAGATTTGGAACTTCCACATTTTTCTTACCTCCTCCACCGCTTCGTCGGCCTCTTCTTCATCCAATACTTCCTTCCACTCCCGAAATCCTAGCCAGTAGAGTTTTCGACATCATCGCTGTTTCCGGCTTCATGAATTGTATCTCCGCCAACACTGCTAGCAGCATTTCCTTTTGCCCTATTGATGGGGATCTGAGCTATGATACCAATTGATGAGAAAGGTAGTGGTGTAGGAAAGGGGATTTAGATTAGATAACGAAAAAAATACAAGATATGGGCCTCAATTCGAAAGGAGGATCACTCTCCCAAGATCACACTAGAATCTACTCCTAAACTCCTAATTCTAAACCTACTATTCTTCTCCATTTTCTTCGTGCCCTAAGATTAACCCCCTTCCTCTTATTTATAGAGCCAAACTTTCCATATTTACAAAATTGCCCTTGGGCCCCAAATAACAAAGTGCCCCTCGAGCCCCAAAACTACAAAATTGCCACTCTTGTGGCTATGATCCCCATTCACAATACAAGCATACTGGCAGTGGCCTGCAAGCAGGCCCGCAGGGTCTGTTTACAGCTTTATAGGGCCCGCTGGACCTGTTCGCGCCCCTTCTGGGCCCGTAATGGCGCGACGACGCTTTTGATGCCCCGCCATGGTGCATCGACACTTTTACAAGACCTTATGGCCCATGATTTTAAATCCAACAACCTCCCGAGCTTCAACATTTGTATTTTGGGCATGGAAGACCTTACTAGGAGCTTGACGATTATCGTGACTTACATCCGAAATTTGCGGAGGATGATGGAGATCTTGGATGGCCCTATGATGGCAGAGGAGACGCACAATGCTACGGAGAGCAACCATGATGGCAGTAAAGACCCATCCTTTCCTTTTGACTCAGGAGACATGCAACTCACTTGGAGCAGAGTAATGTTAGGACTATGGTGATGTGACGAATTGGTGACAAACTTGCAATTTTGGGCATCAGTAGTATTTCTGTAATTCTGGATAAATCATTCCATTATATATATGTGGCGTTACTGCTATCGTTTTTCATCGATTTTCATGTACAAATTGAGTAAGAAAATTTTAGAAGTAGATTAGAACCTTATTTTATTGGAGAGTGCAGCAAACCTCTCAAATTGGTGGCTTGAAAGAGCGGTCATGCTCTTGAAAGAGGCCAACTATCCTTTGTATTTTCAAAATTATCAATAAAAATCTGATTTTTATCCCTAAATTCTATATGGGTCGTATCACATGAGCAACCTTTGAGTGGACAGCATGGAGAGACCATAATAGCATCACATAATCATCACAGTTGCCTGTGGGTTTACATAGCTTAGGATTCTAGGAATCTTGAGGTTTGGCTAGGAATCATCTTGCGATGTACTTAATGTAAGTGTACTGCATATTTAACATGAAGTAAAGGATCCATGCTAAAGAAAGTGAAGAAAAGAATTTGGTACCTCTTCATCCTAAAATTCATTTGACAAGAATTTGTAACCGTTTATTTCTAATCCTGGATGATATTTAAGTCTTGTTTGGAAGTTGGTTTACAAAACTAGGACGCATTTAGACACCGCCTTTACTGACGATTTGCTGAGCAGTTTGCAAAAATCTACTTCAGTTTCATCAGGATGTTGTTTGTCCGATTCTACGATATCTTAAAGAGTTTCTGGTAAAGGATATATCGTATGCCTTTTTCTCATATAGCTGTTGCGGGTTATTCCAACATTAATTTGTAGGTGATCCTCTTGACCGATGATGATGCGGTCTTCATCAACCTATCCTCCTGAGCAGTTTGCAAAAATCTACTTCAGTTTCATCAGGACGGGTTATTCCAACATTAATTTGTAGGTGATCCTCTTGACCGATGATGATGCGGTCTTCATCAACTTATCCTCCTGAGCAGTTTGCAAAAATCTACTTCAGTTTCATCAGGATGTTGTTTGTCCAATTCTACGATATCTTAAAGAGTTTCTGGTAAAGGATATATCGTATGCCTTTTTCTCATATAGCTGTTGCGGGTTATTCCAACATTAATTTGTAGGCGATCCTCTTGACCGATGATGATGCGGTCTTCATCAACCTATCCTCCTGACCATCGATTTATCTAAATCGGTGGTAGAGGTTATTGTACCTTTGTTAGAGGTAATTTGTTGACATTGAGTAAGAGGCAAAATGCGATTTTCTGGTCGATTGCCAAAGCAAAGTACATGTCATGGCGCATACTAGTATACTACTATTAAATAATGTGTGCCGTTTTGTGATATATGAGTATTCACTACAACATGCCTAAAGATGCAAAATGATAATCAAGCTTCCATGTACAATGCCAACAATCCTTTTTTTCAAGGCTAAATATATTGAGGTCGACTCTCACTTTATCCGTTACATGGTTATGCAGCAAAAAATAGACGCTCGATGTGTTAGTTCTCCTAGTCATACTGGGGATATTTTCACTAAAACTCTGCAGTGCCAGGTTTTTCCCCTTCTCTTGTAACAAGTTGGAGCACATATATCAATTTATTTTTCAGCTTGAGGAATAAGGAATATGATGTCTCTGAAATCGTCCTATATCTATATAAAGTAATAAACCGAGTAACAACCCACTTTGGGTTTATATCTATGTTCCTATTTTAACTCCTATAAGAACTTATACCCTTAATCACCTTATCAACTAAAATCATATTGTACAATCATCAGTGACATAAAAGGATGTTACCCTATTCCTACAGTCACATTGACTTAGACTGTAAGCGGTTCTATGTTCCAAGATCATTCTATGTTCCAAGATCATTCTTTAATTTGACAATGAGTGGATGCAGGAGGGTAAATGGAGTCCAAGATCATTCTTTATGCGGTCGGCTTGTGTAGTATAGGTGGCTAATAGCAAGATTACGCAGGCCTGGTTTGGCAACACGATTTCGGGTTGCCATTTAAGGAGGGTAAATCGCACTTAGACTCCGTATTTTATGGGTACATGTAACTAAACACTCGTAATTTTTAATAATAACACTAAGACCCCTGAATTACCCGCAAAAAATCTAGTTTCAGGGTGTTTAAGTGCAGTTTTTCTTTTATTAGTCAGGCAATCCAGTAGCTCTCGATAATGGTAACAAAGGTTGAGTGTGTCTAGTTACTAGAATCCCCATAGACTATGGCTATGAGTGCAATTTACCCTTTATGTTAAAATGAAACCAAGGTTTGTATGGTTCACAATCTGATTAGATCTTTATGAGCTTATGTTTCACAAGGTTTGAGGCCTCCAAACCTCAGTTTTGGAAACCCTGCTTTAGTTCGCAAACAAATACCCGTTTCAAAAATCTCAGCCCAAGACCCTACCAAACCATGTTGCCAAACGGGACCTCTTCAGGATCACACAGTTTCAGCGAACCCCACAAAATATGAACAGCAATCAAAAATAGGAGTACAATGAAAAGAAACAGTGAAGCATTCTGTCAAATACTTAAAGCGCAAGAAATTAAATAAAGCAAGAAAAAATGAGAGAGGGATATGAGCTTAAGCCTTAACTGGGTTGTTTCAACATCAAAGAACACAAACCCGACTCTTAATTTTCAAAACCAAAGAAGAATCCCAAATACCCATCCAAATTTTGCCACCAAACATCAAAACCAGAGACGAACCCATCTCCAAAAATCCCAACTTTTAAGCCCCCAAACAACGCACGCACGCACGCACACAGACAATAGGCAACAGACCGGCTCACCCCATTACGATGCGCTCTCTCGACGACAGCCGAAGGCGAGAGGAACCCGTCGCTGCATTTGGAATGAGAGTGGAACTCGAAGACCACCCGCTCGATCGCCGCTTTCTGGGCCATCGCAGGAGCGAACTCGTGGGCCGAGAGAGGAGGAGGAGGAGGGGACGAATCGCCGGATACCCACTGGCTGATGTATCTCGATGCCGCGATTTGCTCGGCCGTCACTTTCTTCCGCCCCCTCCCCTTCTTCTTCTTGTTGCCCATCACCGAAGCACTCACAAGAGAGAGAGAGAGAGAGAGAGAGTTTATCTTGTGTTGGTCCGACTTGTATAGAGAGAGGGAGAGGATGTGATGGCTCAATGAGGGAAAGTCAAGTGGCCAGATGCCAGAGGCCTGCTGCTGCTGCAAAAGAGAGTGAGCGTACAAAGGCGTGCTTTTATGAAGGAGCACTGTTGCATTGTGTGCATTAATCGAGTTTCATGGATCCTGTTGGGCTGGCCCCCAGTTTGACCGCGGGTCCACGGTGCGTGTGTGAATCAATAGGCTTTTGCGGGTCCATGGGCCTACGGGTGGACGAATGATTCATGTTGTAACGGGCTGGACGTGGGCCGGGGTTGCTTATGACAGTGATATGGACATTCTTAATAGCGTCATAAGATCGTGATGTATGGTTAGATTTATCCAGATTGAGCTAAAGGTACATGGCACACCTCAAACTAGACAAAGGCTACTTCTGGCTGGGATTAGCTCGGCCCGTGATGTGTTGTTACCCACGCCCAAAAAGTTAGGGTTTTTATGCACCGACCTCTCTAGCATCACAACTCCTAGAAATACAAGTAACATCTACAATCGCATATATTCAAAGCCAACACATGTGCATGTTACATGGACAAACATCGTACACTGGAACAACGATGTCGGCGCAAGAAAATTCATACGCTTGCAGCACAATTCCAAGAGTTTAATTTTTTTTTTTAAGTTTTAAATATTGTGATTGTTGTATACATTCTAAAACCCTCAAGCGCACAAATTTTGGTTGAACCTGATACAGCATTATTATTCAGGCCCAGGAGTCCAGTGAAACCCACAGCGTCGGACTAGCAGCCCAGAGGCCGATCGTTTCTTCATTTAAGGCGACGGCCCTAACTGACCGTTGGTTCCTACATTTAAAGCGATTGACCGTTGGTTCCTACATTTAAAGCACTGGCTCGTAATAAGGGCATTGAAGGGCTAACTGTTATGCTCGTCATTAATGGCGATAGCTCAATAAATTAATGGCCATGATGTTACGGTACCATCATTGTTACCCTCAAACGTCCCGCATATAAGTACTCTCTCGGACGATTGGAGAGAGGGGTTGATTCTCAAACAACTACTCACACAATTTCTCGGACAACTAAAAAGTCAGGTGCTCTTATCCCAGGATTTGCTCTGACCTAACATTCTACATTTCCTCCATAGATCGGTGCAATAATTATCGGTCTATCTCCCAACAGAGCAGTCATAATTACGCCAAGTCTCCTTTGAGCCACCATTTGACATAAACATCGGAGGGGATATGTCGTACCCCAGATCCAACCCTCCCTAATGAGCACTAGGAATGGCAATATTGCGGGGCGGGGCGGGTATTTAACTACCCAAGCTTGCCCCGTCCCGCCCGCGGGTCGGGGCAGGGCGGGTCTCGGGGCGGGTAACTTCTTACCAAAACCGGGTCGGGCCGGGTCGGGTCAAGTCATTACTACCATCCCTATGAATCCAAAACAAAATTTTTATTTCAAAATTGGGAGAATTGTGATATATTTGGTAATTTGGAATTGGAAATTGGCTCAATTCGGAGAACATTGGAACAGAGTATGAGTTAGGGGTTATGGACTGGCCCGTGGTCCGCATCAAAATAGTAAGATTTTTTAGAACTTCTATAGTTTACCGGGGCGGGGCCCGCATACGAAACCCAAGCTTGCCCCGACCCATCTGCGGGCCGGGTCGGGCCCGGGTCGGGCCGGGAGCTGGCAGTAGCTTGCCCAGTCTCCTGCGAACTGGCAGTAGCTCGCCGAGTCTCCTGCGAACTGGCAGTAGCTCGCCGAGTCTCCTACAAGTCGCTAGAGCTCTTCTAGTCTCCAGACAGCATCCAGTTAGCTCAGATCAAGGACTGCCCAACCCGGGGTTAGCTCGCCTAGGTCCAATCAACCGTGAAAGTCATCGTACGACTAGTTACTACAGCTATACATTCACGTAATAAGATACATGGTGAGAAAACACATGTATACAATTGGCACCATCTGTGAAAAACGAGTCGATATCCACGTCATCAATCACACCGACAATGACTTGACCCACCAACCAAGGGCCTGAAACTTCTTACCAAAACCGGGTCGGGCCGGGTCGGGTCAAGTCATTACTACCATCCCTATGAATCCAAAACAAAATTTTTATTTCAAAATTGGGAGAATTGTGATATATTTGGTAATTTGGAATTGGAAATTGGCTCAATTCGGAGAACATTGGAACAGAGTATGAGTTAGGGGTTATGGACTGGCCCGTGGTCCGCATCAAAATAGTAAGATTTTTTAGAACTTCTATAGTTTACCGGGGCGGGGCGGGCCGCATACGAAACCCAAGCTTGCCCCGACCCATCTGCGGGCCGGGTCGGGCCGGGTCGGGCCAGTCGGGTCAGGCCATTACTGCCATCCCTAATGAGCACTATGGTGCAGGAAGCCAAAAGTAGCTCGGACTCAAAGGAAACAGCTCAGATCGAGGACATCTTGCGAGATATCGACTCACCCAGTACCCAGAAGGCTTAAGGTGGCCCGGGACAGCTCGGTTTTGGCTATCAGAGCTCGGACTAGAGCACCAATAGCTCGAACTTGGCCGAAACAGCTAGGACCAGCGTTCACACAGTAGGTCACCCAGTCTATTGTGAGCTGGCAGTAGCTTGCCCAGTCTCCTGCGAACTGGCAGTAGCTTGCCCAGTCTCCTGCGAACTGGCAGTAGCTCGCCGAGTCTCCTACAAGTCGCTAGAGCTCTTCTAGTCTCCAGACAGCATCCAGTTAGCTCAGATCAAGGACTGCCCAACCCGGGGTTAGCTCGCCTAGGTCCAATCAACCGTGAAAGTCATCGTACGACTAGTTACTACAGCTATACATTCACGTAATAAGATACATGGTGAGAAAACACATGTATACAATTGGCACCATCTGTGAAAAACGAGTCGATATCCACGTCATCAATCACACCGACAATGACTTGACCCACCAACCAAGGGCCAGAAAGGCCAATTACATCAAGGGTGGCAGATGCTACGACGCACCCCATGGATCCCAATTATTCTACTCATAGAATGTCTTAGCCGCAATTCGTGACTTTGAAATAGTTCCATGCATTCTCATGTGAGATAAGCGCTATTATTCGAGCATTGACTACCATGATAGAACGATTGACGGATTCGTAGCCCCAGCCAACTGCAAGTCCACTGATCATCTCAGTTACAGCCGGTCTCCACACTCTATGGAGCTGAAGACCACTGCCCTACTCTGGCTGATGATCGATAGAGAGAGCCGTCGTGGGCAAAATCGTAGCCTTCATCGTAGGCCTCATGCAGGCCTCAAAAGGAAGGCTTGAAGATACAATCTCTGCCATCGAAGCTCTCCCAATAGCTCGGATGAAGAGCAAAACCCCGTGAAGGAGAATATCACCTAGGCCCTGTTGCCGACTAGATTCAAGATGCCTGCTCTAGACACATATGCTAGATTAGGCTATTTGCGTAAACACGTCCAGTGCTACAAAGGAGTGATGGAGATATTACAAAGTTAATGACTCCATCCTCCGTTGGGCTTTCCAGACAACTCTACGGATGCCGTGAAGGATTTATAGAAGTGTTACGACCTGTATTCATCAATACGACTATTTACGTTTTCACATTTTAAAAGTATTTTATAATGGTTGGTCAGGAGTTTTATATCAAAAATGATATCAAAATTCTTTGTAAAAACATTTTGAAGCATCAAACTAGTTATGGTGTATTTCAGTAAGTTCGAGTATCATCAAATACCTCTAAATAATTTTTATAATAATTCATATTCAATTGTTACTGATTTAGCTGTATGAATTAATTTTCTATATAAACGTTATTAAAAACGATTTCAACTTCTACGGTGTGACTCTATGATCATTTAGGGCTCCCCATATTAATTTCGTAATTTTCAGGAGTCAAATTGACATAGAACCCGCAAACCCGCATCCCAAATGTTTTGGCCTAAAACTCGTATCTCCATAGCTCAAACTTCGAAATGAATATCGTATTCGTGATCCTCGCGATGATACGAACCCGTAGCTATGTTTTCGTAATTTTTAGGAGTCGTATGTGAAAACGGCGTAGTATTACGTCATTTTTACTAATTACAATCGTTAATGACGTTTTACTATTACTAATTACCCACTTACTGATTACTTTACCCTAACCACCCCCTTAACTCATCGAATGAGTGGTTCAGATCCAAAAATTGTGGATCTCAACCCCTCATTCATCACTACATTTATTAAAATTAGGATTTTTCTAAAAACAGTTTATACAAAATTAAAACCATATATATATCCCCCCTCTCACGGTTTATTTTCACACAGTCTCTCTCTCTCTCTCTCTCTCTCTCTCTCTCGCGTGTTCTCTCCCCCAAGCCCACAACGCCCGCCCCCTCTCCCCGCACTCTCTCTCACTCCCTCACCCCCACTTCTCACCCTCCCCCAGCCCACCGCCGTGTCGTCTCCCTCCTCACCTCACCGGAGCATGAACCGCCGCCACATCTGTCGTCGTCCTCCATGCAACACGTCGAACACCTCCGAAGTGCCTCAACTCCTCACGACGCCACCAAGCGCCGTCGGCCTCCCTCAGTTTGTCGTCGCCGCTCCTCCGCCTTCCCGCTCACCGCCGTACGCCGCAGCCCCCGACGACCCCACAGCACCGCTCAGCCGTCGCAGCACCCCCAAACCCCCAGCTGCACTCTCCCCTCCAACTTCCGACGCTGCCACCCTAGTCGCTGCCGTCTTCGCCCCTCGCCGCCCTACGCCGCTGAAGACGCCGCCTTCCGCCGTTGCCCCACCTTCCGCCACTGCCCCACCTACGCTCAGCCACCGCACAACCCGCCGAGCTGCCGCCAAGAGCCCGACAACGCCAACCTCACTCGAGCTCCTCCTCCCTTCCCGCCGTCGCGCGACCTCCCGACGCCGTCGCCATACGTCGCTGCCCCGCTCGCTCCTCCGCTACCCCCTCTCACCAGCGCCGCCTCCATCTCCGACGTAGCAGCCCCCGAAGCCACTGCAACACCCCCAATGCTGCTGCTAACGTGAGAAGGTGAAGTTGTTATAGTATTTTCATACAAAATACGTATACACATGCGTATTTTATATTTATAGTATATATGTTTCTGATTTTAAATTCGTAACTAATTCTATAGGTCTCAAAAAATACAAGACTAGCTCCAGTCGTAACGTTCTAGACCCATTGGCGCTAATTTCATCCCGATCTGGCAAGTAGATTTTTCACATCAAATTTTTAAGCCTAGAATTTAAATATGTTGTTTTCACTTACTAATTAATAACTAAATATTTTTACGTAAACTGAGATATGGAAAAATTATATTTTGTAGTATTCAACGAGACGGTCGTTTTGACAGCTCACTTGAAACATTCTGATACGTATTTGATCCAGAAGAAATTATTGAAAGATTACAATAACTATTTGAAATTGGTTTTTAAATTCATTTTAAGCTCTTAAAAATTATAAAAATTACCAGAAGCTTCCAAAAAATATTTCCTTCTTAGGTAAAATTATATTCCTCATACCTAGCCTGTATAAAATTTTAGAACGCTTTTCGGCACCATTTCGATCAATTATAAATTCAAAACGATCAAGTTAAATAGATAGAAAATAGTGTGTTCTTTAATCGATTATTTATTGTGTTTGCATGTACCGATTCTCGTGCACCAGCACCTTTGGAAGCTCTAGCTCTAGTCCAGGCTCCCTACAACAACCTCGAAACTTGTAAGTCGCAATGAAATCTAGATTTAGAAAATTAGATAAGTGTACTCGTACAAACTTAAGACATCGCATATAGCATCAGAACGACTATTGACTCGAACCAAAAATTAGAGGCCTAATCTAATAGGGACCTACAAAATAACTATCTAATTAAGCATGTGACATTACCATCTTTCAACTTTGGTGGTTGTAACACACAACCATCAACTTGGGTAAATTGTGTACTAACGAAATTACCACATGCTCAAAGCATAGAATCAATATCACAATTGTTGGACTTGTCGTTATCCTCATTCTTAACATCCACCTTACTTTGGCACATTCTGCTTTGAAATGAGTTCCTAACTTTCTTGTTTTCAATAAGAAAGTCAACCAGTGGTCATGTTTTAACTATCATTGTAAACAAGGAACTAATAATATCATGTGATACATCGTATGGAACATCTTGTGAAACATCCCGTATGAAACATGTACATATAACACTTGACACTTCACTGGGGTTTTGGGGTAACTCATAGTTTGAGAGAGTGTGGGAGTGACTGGAGTTCATCTACCTGCTGCCCATGTCAGCAAATATAGATGCATGTGTCGGCAAAACCTTACATGCTGCATGCGTCAGCAAATACCTCCTCCTACCTGTGTCAGTTCCGTCTGGGTACTGTGCACCCAGGTAAAAGATGAACTCAATGGTTGCATATCGTACTCTCCGACTTGAGTCACGTAGTTTTTAGTTTACTCACTGCTTGCACTACTACAGTACAGTTTGTCGTCTTCTTTCAGTTCTGTTTACCTTTACTTCTTAGTTATGTACGCCTTGTCACAGTTGTTGCTCAGTACTTTACTTTTCGCTCTAGTTTGCTTGTACGTAGTTACTTTCTATCACCTACTTTAGTCATACGTGTGCACTGCTTCTTTTCTATGTTTAGAATTATTGTGACTTACATACGGTTCCATTTATGGAACCGGCAGACGACGAACAGATCAAAGAAGCAGCCCCTGAGTTTGAGGAGCCAGAGTTTGATCCAGAGACAGCTGATTTCTAGATACTTGAGTTGGTGTGCGTATTGTATACTATTATGTGTTTCCTTTCCGTATTTCCTTTTATGTACTCAGCGTGAGAGTGTTGTGGTTTGTTGTATTTCAAATATGGACTATAATAATGTACGCTGGTTTGAGTATTGGTACATCTTTGTATCGTAACTATATTGATTTCACTGGTAATCTGCAGACCTGCAATTGTAATCAAATAAGTAATGGCCCTCTGAGAGCGGGTCGTTACAACAAGGGAGTTCCTAGTCGGTCTATTGGATCGTTCAAGACCATGGCCCAAGCTTTCTGCCAATAATTCATGGTAGGAAGAAGGAGGAAGCAAAGCTCGGACCACCTTTTCACCTTGGTGCAGAAAGAGGGGGAAACACTAAGACGCTTCATGAAGTGCTTCAATTCAAAAAGGCTGAACATCAAGAGCTACAGTGACGAGGTGGCCATTGCTGCACTCAAGAAGGGGCTTGGTGTGAATACTTGGGTAATCTTTGCACCACGGACCACCCAGCAGCTTGGACTAGCTCCCTACCAAAGCATAGCTATATATGCTGGCAAAGGAGGCACCACCCAGAAGAGCTCCCAGTGACACTTGGTCATACAGGATGACATATAGGTGCTGAGACAATGTGGATGCCAAATAGACACTAAGGGCGGTGATTATTGTGCAAATATATATTAAATTTCACTCTAAAAGGTCTACCTAAGTTGACAATTAATGTTACTCAATTTAAATTTAAGCAACAAAATAATGCTTGTTAAAGGGATATGCAACGGAATTAAAATTTCAAGCATAAAAACAATGGCAACACAAAAAATTGAATCAAATACAAACGAGTATACCTGGTTCGGATACCCAAGTCCCACTTACCACTGTATCCTACTCCAGCCACCCGAGTCCCACTCAGCTTAATTCACTATTTCACAAACAGTTACAATTGCCTCTTCACAAGAGGTCTTACTTACAACCAATTTCTTCTCAAAAAAATCAAAACTTACCACCTCAACGCTTTGAGGATTTTCTACATACTCTTTTGATGAAGATTAAACTTTTCATATAGCCTTCCTTTGAAGCTTGTAGAGTGAGTGATGGCTATAGGAAAAGTGATGGGTGCCTAACGAAGCTTCGGCCGTACGATCTCCTCGACGGTCTGCAAGATAGAAATCTCGTCAGGGGGTCGGATCTAGGTTCTGACCAAAGCCCATTCGATGCTTAAGTCAGATCGTGACAAAAGGATGCTCGGTGAAACTGATTTCGACCCGTTGGGAGATCGATCTCTAGTTCTCGGGCCGAGCTATAAGGAGGAAGAAATTTGTTAGATGGAAGCAGATCTAGAGTGTAGGAATACCTGAGTGTCAGATATCCGAGATTTCTCATTTAGTCTTCCCTTTCTCGGGTTATTTATAGGCCAGCGTTTTGTCAAGGCCTTCCCCCATTTATGCCCGCGTATTCATGTCATTTATTTCATCTCCGATGTGTTGTCTGTATTGATGGTGTAAGGTTTAAAAATTTGAGTCGAATGACTATGGCTGAAGCGTAAAAAGACCGAAGGTAGAGAGAACTTAGCAGGAATGAAATGTTGTGCCGTGGAATGACCACTGCCTTCAAAACAATTACGGCCCGACCGTGGTGGTAATCGAAATTGCCGGTTGCTCCGCAAGATTAACACAGCAGCTCCTGAACGCATCCACTCGCGGCCAGTAGCTTTGGAGATTGCACAACAGTAACCAGGAGGGAGATCAAGAGAAAAAAATACATCGTCATTCTATCAGGAATGAGGCCATGTAAATTTATATGAGTAACAAAAACTGTTACAGAATTTCAAAGGTTCGCGTAATAAAGAGATGCAATGAATAGAATGCAAAACGTTTTCATTACCACGTAATAAACAACAAATTTAATGGACGCAATAAACATGGAAAGTTAATGGCTCAATCAAAGCCATTATGCAATGAATCTGCATGGGGCCAAAAAAAGGAAAGTCGTGCCATCCAAAAAAGGTAGGCGCGCGCAACACGACGCGACACGACGCGACGCGGGTGTGGTGGTTATGTGCATCCTCGCCCGTTCACAAAAGAGTCGTACCCCTTGGGGCACACCCCAAGTCTCTACAACTCCCTTAATAAACCCCTCCAAGGCACATTGCCCAAGCAATATGGGACAAAAACAAAAGGAAAAATGGGAGTGAACAAATGGCTAAAAGAGCCATTAATTCCAACAATCCCCCACTTACTGGCTTAAGAAAGAGATGAGAAAGTTCCTGGGTAAGAGGGATGAATACTTAAGTATCAATGTCTTTCGATTGAATTGATATGTAGTGAAGTGAGGCAACAACTTACTTTCTAATGAGTGAATGGCTCTTGAACTCTAATGAGTTCGGTTGAGACACCCACAACACATATTGTTCCCTTGAGTTTGTGCAAACTCCGCGATACATAACAAGCGCTATAGGCCATGCGCACACCTTGGGTCTCGTGAGTGCTCTAGAAAGACTGCCATTGTCGTTCATAGAGGGCGGCCAAACCCTCACACCCACATAGGTGGTTCATCAAGTGCTTCTCCATAGCACCACCAAAACTAGTTATGAAACCATTAATAGCATACAGCTCAACCTCTGCTTAAGTCCATCAAGTGCTTCTCAATATCACCACCAAAACTGGTTATGGACTTATCTCAAAGCGAATCCATCAAGTGCTTCTCAATAGCACCGCCAAACTTGGCTATGGATTTAAAGAACACTACCACACGCCATAGGGATGGAAATGTAGTGTTTGTTAAGAATCATATGGCTTCGTTAGACCACACTGGGTATCAATCACATAGGCTTTAGCCACATCCCCCTCGACGAATCAAGAACCACTTTTCTTGGCAATCCTTTGGTTAGTGGATCTGTAAAATTTCTTTCAGACCTTACATATTCCAAAGAAATTACTCCATTTTTCAAGAGTTGTTTTAACCACACTGTGCCTGATCCGAATGTATTGTTTCTTTCCGATGTAGACACTATTTTTAGCAACACCAATGGCTGCCTGAGAATCACAATGAAGGGAAACTGGAGCAGTTTTCTCTCCCCACAAAGGCACGTCTGCTAACAAGTTCCTTAGCCATTTCTTATTAAGGTGATGTTGAATTTCTCATACCATTGCATAGGAGCTTGCTTTAAGCCGTATAAAGACTTTCTAAGCCTACAAACCATATTCTCTATACCAGCAACTACAAAACCCTTGGGTATGTAGATTTATTCTCCTAGATCGCCATTTAGGAAGGCTGACTTAACATCCATTTGGTGTATGACTAACTCATGAATTACAGCTAAGGCAGTTAGATCCTTATGGTTGCAATCTTGGTCACAGAAGAACATGTGACAAAGTAGTCTATTCCTTTCTTTTGAGTAAAACCCCTGATCACAAGGCTAGCTTTGAATTTTTCTATCGATCCGTCAGGTCTCATCTTTTTCTTGAAAATCCATTTATTACTAATGAGCTTATTGCCTTTAGGTAACTCAGCTAATTCCCAAGTTTGATTAGATACAATAGAATCAAGTTCGCTTTTAATAGCTTCTTTCCAAAAGCTAGCATCAATGGATCTTATTGCCTCATCATTGGTTTTTGGGTCTTCTTTATCATAAAGGTAGACACTATCTCATCACTAAGTATGTTTATACATCCATTTTCTGACAGAAATGTAGTTATAAAGTCAGGTACAAAATTGATTTCAGTCCTTTGCTTCTTACTCCTTCTAGGTTCTTCACTAAAAATAGAACTACAAGTATGCATATCAGAGGATATAGGTGAAGAAGAAGGAAGAGACCTAATAGGAGGTACAAGGGACACAGATTCTGTTAATTCCTTTTTCAAAGAAAAAACATGCTCAAAAAAACTCTGCATCTCTAGAATCAAAAATAGAGTTATCTGATAAGGACATGAATCTATCTGCAACACTATTATGAGCATACCCAATAAAAACAGTATCATAAATTTTAGACCCGATGTTTGACTTCTTAAAGTCAGGTAGTCCTACCTTTGCCAGACACCCCCGCACTCTAAGGAATTTAAGGTTAGGGGGATAACCTTTCCACAATACATACGGTGTTTAGTCTAGTTCCTTATGGGGTTCTCTGTTAAGGATATGGCAAGCAGAGAGAATGGCTTCCCCCCCCCCACACACACGTCATCAGATAATCCTGAACTTAAGAGCATGGCATTCATCATTTCTTTCAAAGTCATGTTCTTTCGTTCAGCTATACCATTTTGTTGAGGAACATAAGGAGCACTAAACTCATGTATGATTTCATTCTTCTCATAGAAGTCTTTTAGGGTATGTGAGCTATAATATCCACCTCTGGCAGACCTAATGTAATGGCCCTAGTGCCATCTATAGTAGGGTTTATATGTTTGTGCTCCAGGATATGTGTATGCATATATACATGTGTGTATATTTGTAGTGTAAATGGTAAATATATAGTGTGTATAGTAATTATCTATTGGTTCCTTACATGTACGCCTATATGGATGGATGCATGCCTATATGAATGTGTTATCAGGATATATATGGTTGCTTGAATGAGGATGTCTTGGGTGTATATGTGGTTGATAATATGTGTAGTAGTGTGTATAGTAAATTAGTGATATGGTTGTATGTCTTGTAGTAAATGTTGTTGGTATGAAATGTATGTGTGTACTAGTACTCTTTGTATATGATTATTAGTAGGATAGTATTATTAATGATGGGTGACCCTCTTGTATGAATGGCATGTTTGTCAATGGGTATAAGTGGGCGTGCATAGAAAATTTGTAGTGTGTTTAGTAGTCATGGTATTTAATTATTGTATTATTTATAGTTGTGATGAAATTGGTTGTATTAGTTGTTTATTTATGGGGAGTGTGTATGGTAAAGTAGTGCTTATATGATTATTAAAGTAATGTGTGTGTGATTCGGATTTGTGAATTATTACTATTATGGATTATTATTAGAATGGATTATATTATGAATGGTCCTCTTAAGTGATGGCTTTATTGTATTTAAGTTTAGTGCGTATAAATGTTAGTGTGTTAAAATAGTGTAACCTTGATGGGTGATTCTTTAATATGTAGTATTTTGTAAATTATTTTATTAATGTGGTGAAATTGATTAATGTAGTTTATATGGATTTGTGTTAGTGTGTATTTGTGTAACATGTTAGTGTGCATTTGTGTTAGCATTTGTATTTGTTATATAAGGATGGCATAAGGTGTAATTATATATCTAAGTTGGAGGGTATTTTTATAGAAGGGTATTTGTGTCTTTTTAGCTAGGATGGCATCTTCTAGCTAGTTTGACCCTTAAGAATTAAGAATGATTATTGGGAGAAAATAAGGATAGGAAAGTGTAGAATTGAATAGAACCCTCTAGATTCTAACCTCATTATTTCTTTCTCCTTTCTCTTTTATTTCCTTTTTCTCTCATCCTCTTTTTTGTGATGGCCGAACCACTCCTAGCCGTGAGCACCCCATTTCCCCTCTCTTATTTTCTCCTAATTTCTTTCCAAGTTTGCATGCTAATTAAGAGAGGATGAATTCCAAGTTTGCATGGTAATTAAGGGAGGATGAAGAAAAGGAAAGAAGGATTTAATGGGAGGATTTAAAGACCATGAAGGTGTCATCTTTATTTGGTAGGATCCTTCACCAACCGTCGCCTAGATTCCTCGTCGAATCTAGAGGTAAAAATCCAAACTTTTTAGATCTAAACTTGCTTTTCTCATTAGATCTGCAAGTTTTAGGATCAAAAAGTTTATAAACTCGGTGAAATTCAACCTTTTTAAATAGATCTGCATGTTTAAAACAATAAAAACTTGTTTTTTAGCGATCAAAATTGTTGAAAAATCCGATTTTTACCTCCCCCGCCTTTGATCCAAAAAACCGCACGCCCGTAGGGCGGAACGGCGGCGCGCCCTTTGCGCCGCCGGCGGAAAAAGAACGCCGCGGCCTCAGGCCGCGGCCCTGCGTCGCGGCCTGAAGCCGCGGCCCTGTGCCGCGGCCCGCCGCCGCGGCGGCCGCGGCCCGCCGCCGCGGCCCGTCGCCGGCCACGGCGGCCGCGCCCTATGCGGCCAGCCGTCGCGGCGACACGCCGCGGGCCCCCCTAGGGTTTCCTGAAACCCTAACCCTAACGGGCTATTTTTCGGGGGAGGCCCAATATTAACCATAATGGGTTGTTTTCATGGCCCAAAAAGCCAGAAAATTAGCACATCCACATAAATTATTTTATTTATTTTTGGCCCTAAAAAGCCCAAAATAGTTAAAAGAAATTTTGAAAGGGTTTAAAGCGGTAAAATAAAACAGTAAAATATGGATCAAAAGGCAAAAAGTTTTTCAAAAAAAAATCAAAAAAAAATGTTTTTTGCACGTCACACACAATTTTAAATTATTTTAAATGCCTGTGTCTTTGATTATCTGCGTGGTTGTATGTCGCGAATATATTATCTGCGTGGATGTGCAAATATTAGGCTATGTTTTTAGGGATTAGCCAGGTTTCCGACACCGTTTTAAATTCCTGCAATTTTTCTTCTTTTTTGAGAGAAATTTTGTATGTGAGGATGAAAATGTAAAAAAGAAGACCGAAGGACACCAAGAAGAAGCTGAAGGCGTCCGCTCAATGAAGATAGGGGCCTCTCTCTGAAGTTCCCGAGTTGTACTTTAATTTTCATGCATTTTATTTTTGATGTAACTTCGGACTGGACTTTTTTTACTTTTCGGTGTCGGCTGGCTGATTCCCCATAGCCCTAGGTCATTTTTATGTTTCATTGTTTATGCATTAAACTGCGTGGTTGTTAATAGATTAATACCATGTTTTAATGTCACAATGAAATCCCTTAACAGCATGCGTGATTGTTAATTTTTAGTAATTAATTATTCACATTATCTGAAAAAAGCAAGCATGTATGTTAAAATCACATTAATTAAATTCATGCTATGAAAATGTTTACATGCGTGGATGTCTATCTTACTCAGTTAAATGATACATGCTATTTTTCTTTACATTGCTAGATCATAAAATGGTCAGACTCGCAAATGTAGACTTCTCGGTCCTGAAGGCCGATGGGTCAAACTACCTGAGTTGGCAGTTGGACCTGAAGTTCCATCTGCGCTCTCATGGTTTCAGTCTCACACAGACTGAAAAGGCAACAACTAGTACTGCCCCAGCTAACAAGGAGGCTTCAGTGGAAGCACCTCATACAGAGGAAGTTTCCGATATATTAAAGGCGAAAGCCATTATATATATCAGGAAACACTTAGACTCGACCTTAAAGGACGAGTACCTCACTGTAGAGGACCCTTACGAGCTGTGGGATGCACTCGAGGAGAGGTACAGACATCAGAGGGATGTCATACTCCCCCGTGCACAGTACGAGTGGACTCACCTCCGCATACAGGATTTCAAATCCGTAGCGGAGTACAACTCAGCTCTCTTCCGCATCACCTCACGCCTGAAGTTGTGTGGTGAACCAGTGACGGAGAAGATGTTGCTGGAAAAGACGTTTACGTCTTTCCACGAAAAGGACATGATCCTTATGCAACAATATCGAGAGAGGAAGTTCACAAAGTACTCTGACCTTCTTTCATGCCTGCTTATGGCTGAACAGAACAGAGACCTGTTGGTTGCCACCCACAAACTGCGCCCTCCTGGCTCCGCTCCATTGCCACCTCCTGCAGAGGCTCACTTCCAGTCTTCCCTGAAGAAGAAGACGGACAAAAAGGCAAAATTCCAGAAATGGAAAGAACAGAAGCAGCGGAAGAAGGCCACTCCCCCAGCTCCTCCCCAGAACCAGAAGTTCGTGGATAAGAAGCAGAAGAGGATTCCCAACAAAGGAGGCACTCCCAAGAAAGACTGGGAGGACAAATGCTCCAAATGCGGGATGACGGGCCACTGGTCCAGAATCTGCCGCACAGCAAAACACCTCCAGGACCTCTACCATGCAAGCCTCAAGCCTCGAGCTGAGACAAACCTGATTGAGAGCGCAGCGTTGGCAGAGACCTCATGGACTCCTGAAGATTTCATGGGAGATGACACTCTCTAGATCTGGACCACTTTTATGCAATTAGCAATGTATCTTCAATTTTATGCATCGTATCTAGTTCTATTTTCCATGTCAAACAATATCTTTTTGAGCATTTATTTATGAAAGTGAATCTTTTATCTATATTTATTGCTTGAATGTCTTCCCCCCTTTTTTTAGATATGGAACTTATCTGCCTAGTGGACAGTGCATCGACGCACTCAATCCTTCAAAACTTAGACTACTTCACGAGCATAAGTAGTTATTCTGGCACACTGAGAACAATCTCAGGACCAGCAAACATAATCGAAGGATCAGGGGAAGCAATTATATTGCTCCCCGACAACACACAAATAACACTTAAAAATGCGTTATACTCCCCTAAATCCATCCGAAACCTCCTAAGTTTTTAAAGACATCCGTTTAAACGGATATCACTTAGAGACGGTCGAGGAAGATAAAAGGGAATACTTGCTTGTAACGGCTCTTACAAATGGTTCAAAAACCATTGTGGAACGTTTCAAGCGACTCCCCTCGGGACTCTGCCAAACAAGTATACAAACTCCAGAAACATCCATGGTGGAGCACCTGCAGTGCACCCAAACACCAGAATTCCAACTCTGGCACAGTCGACTGGGACACCCTGGTTCGGTTATGATGTACCACATCATAAAGAACTCCAGGGGCATTGACCTGAAGAACCTGAAGATTCTTTAAAAAGGCAAATTCCCATGTCCACCCTGTTACAAGGGTAAACTGATCACGAGACCCTCTCCACTGAAAGTGGATGTGGAGTCTCCCAGTTTTCTGGAAAGAATCCACGGAGACATTTGTGGGCCGATTCACCCACCAAGTGGTCCGTTCAGGTACTTTATGGTCCTGATAGACGCATCTACTAAGTGGTCACATGTGTGCCTACTGTCCACCCGTAACCTAGCACTATCTAAGCTTTTAGCTCAGATAATAAAGTTACGGGCCCACTTCCCCGACCACCAGATAAAGAAACTTCGTCTGGACAATGCGGGGGAGTTTACGTCACAAGTATTTCTAGACTATTGCCAAGCTCAGGGAATTGAAGTCGAACATCCTGTAGCGCATGTTCACACCCAAAATGGGTTAGCAGAATCTCTAATTAAGAGACTGCAATGGATCACTCGTCCATTATTACTTCAATCCCAGATGCCAGTGAATGCGTGGGGTCATGCAATTTTGCATGCTGCATCTTTAATAAAATTAAGACCCTCTGGAGGTCAGTCATCTTCTCCAATGCAACTAGCACTTGGAGCCCCACCAATTGTCTTACATTTGAGAATATTTGGTTGTGCAGTATACGTCCCCATAGCACCACCACAAAGGACAAAGATGGGTCCACAACGTCGCCTAGGCATTTATGTTGGGTTTGACACCCCCTCCATAATTAGATTCCTAGAACCCCTTACGGGGGACGTCTTTAAGGCACGTCTAGAAGACTGTGAATTCGATGAAACATTGTTTCCAAGACTAGGCTCACGGACAAAGAAGCCCGAAGCTTCAGAAAGTATCACTTGGGATACAAAAACTTTATGTCACTTTGATCCGCCAACAAGCCAGTGTGAGGAGGAGGTCCTGAAGATTCTCCACATCCAAAACACTGTCCATCTCTTGCCGGACAAATTTACTGACAACCAGAAGATTGTCAAATCACACGTCCCTGCTGCTAACACTCCAGCTAGGATTGACATACGGCAAAATGGATGCAATCCGCCTGCAGCAGAAATGGTTGGACCTCTCAAAAAGAGAGGACGACCACTGGGATCCAAGGACCAAGTCCCTCGAAAGAGCAGGACCCTTGGCAATGGTAAACAAATACCACCACAGGATGCTAATTTAAGCCCTGCTACCCCATCTCTCCCAAACTCTCATGAAGAGGAAAAACCGGGAGAAAATGAAGTATCGATACACTATGTAGGAACTGGGGAGTATTGGGACAGAAAAAGCACAACAATAGATGACACATTTGCGTGTAATATTGTCATCAACGTCGCGTACTGCGACGATGATATTGAACCACGCTCTCTGACAGAATGTCAAAGCAGAGATGATTGGCCAAAGTGGAAAGCGGCAATAGGAGTGGAGTTGGATTCACTCACCAAACGCAAGGTCTTCGGACCAATAGTCCAGACACCAAAAGGTGTAAAACCTGTGGGTTATAAATGGGTATTTGTTAGAAAACGAAATGAACAGAATGAGATCGTACGCTACAAAGCAAGGCTTGTAGCGCAGGGTTTTACCCAACGTCCTGGGGTGGATTTTGAATCCACATACTCCCCGGTCATGGACGCGATCACCTTCTGATTCCTCATTGGCATAACAGCACAAGAGGGTTTAGATATGTAACTCATGGACGTGGTTACTGCATACCTATATGGCAACCTAGACCGAGACATCTATATGAGATTACCTGACGGTTATTCTTTGCCTGCAGCACTAAAAGAGAGAGAACGTGACATCTACTCAGTGAAACTGCAAAGATCATTATATGGTCTAAAACAATCTGGAAGGATGTGGTATAACAGACTGAGCGACTTCCTTGCACAGCAAGGATTTAAAAACGACCCAGTCTGTCCTTGCATCTTTTATAAGAGCAAAGGCAACAGGATTTGTAATTATAGCCGTCTATGTAGACGACTTAAACCTCATCGGATCTCCTGAAGAGATCGCAAAGATTTCTAGAAGCCTGACAGAAACTTTCGAGATGAAAGACCTCGGAAAATCAAAATTCTGTTTAGGCCTTCAGATAGAGCATCTTAAAGATGGGATCATGTTACACCAGTCAACTTACACATCGAACTTATTGAAAAAGTTTCAGATGGATAAGTGCCACCCCCTCAGCACTCCGATGGTCGTCAGATCATTGGATGTACACAAAGACCACTTCCGGCCGCTGGAAGAGGGGGAGGAAGTACTAGGCCCCGAAGTGCCTTATTTAAGTGCTATCGGTGCACTCCTTTACCTGGCTAACTGCACTCGCCCTGACATAGCGTTTGCAGTAAACTTACTAGCCAGATATAGTGCTGCACCTACACAGCGGCACTGGGCCGGAGTTAAGCATCTTCTGCGCTACCTCCAAGGGTCCATAGACTTAGGTCTATTCTACAGGAAAGGGGCATCAACTGGTTTAGTTGGTTATGCTGACGCAGGTTACTGGTCCGATCCTCATACAGAGAAGTCTCAGACCGGATGCATGTTCACATATGGCGGCACTGCCATATCCTGGAGATCTGTGAAGCAGACCATGACGACCGTCTCATCCACCCACTCAGAGCTACTAGCGATCTTCGAAGCAAGCAAGGAATGTTTCTGGCTACGCTCGGTGATCCAGCACATACTCACCTCCACCGGCCTGACGACCGGCGTTCTTGCACCCACTACACTCCATGAAGACAATGCAGCATGTATAGCCCAGCTACAGGACGGCTACATCAAAGGTGACAAGACGAAGCATATCTCCCCCAAGTTCTTCTGGACGCACGACCATCAGAAGCAAAAGCAGATTGAGGTACATAAGATCCAATCATGTAATAACTTGGCGGATTTAATTACCAAATCCCTGCCTACTAGTATCTTTGAGAAACTTGTATATGGGATTGGGATGAGGAGAGTGAGTAAATGTAAACTGGGTCAGGATGAGAGAACTATGAACTCATAGATACATAGGAGACTGATGTATTGATTCATAGGAAATCTGCAAGCCTGAAGCTTGGTCAGATAAGGGGGAGTCAACTGCAGAGTTGTACTCTTTTCCCTTGGCTACAGGTTATTTCCCACTGGGTTTTCCGTAGTCAAGGTTTTGACGAGGCAACCTCGTTGACTCTGGATCCTGAAGTATCCACCCCTAGACACATCCCCAAAACAGGGGAAGTTATGGGTTAACTGTTCTTTCTTTAACAAGACAGTTACCCTAACTCGGATCCTGAAGAATCCACCTCTTATTTCAATGTTGATTGGATAAGGGGAAGTGTTATGAATAGGCCTATTGGGCCAATTGGGTATCCAACCCACTATTGAAAGTTATAAATACACGGGTAGGGGGCTCTTAACCCTCTACACCTATTCTCCCTAAATTTCCCTTCACAACAAGAAGGATTTAATGGGAGGATTTAAAGACCATGAAGGTGTCATCTTTATTTGGTAGGAGAACTAACTCCCCTTAGTATGTTAATTACATGGAAATTTTTAGTATCAAGTCTCATCTTGTGTAAGATTTCATATCTATGTTTAAAGTTAGTATCTTTATCATTTGGTGATGTTCAAATTAGTTTCTTGTTAAATTGATATGGATTATTAATCAAGATATTATCCTTATTGGGAATCCATGAAAGAGATGACATCTTTATAAGTTAGCCCACTCCCTTTGTTGAATTCAATGGGAAAGTTGTAATCTTTGTTGAACTATTTGCAAGTTGTTCTCTTTTTTATGCAAGTTATTGTTTTTATCAAAATTCCATACTCAAGATGATATTGTGATGATGTAGCCTTGTTGTATGTCCCTTTATTAAGAAATCATATGTAAAATTAGCATTTTGATAGAGTTTCATGTGTTTGGCTAAAGTAGTGTCTTTTCCAAGAAAGGTTGCATTTTTGTAAAAGTTCCCTAGCCAAAGTTCTTAATGAACTCCTCACCTTTAATATAACCCAACTTGCATGATAGTTAGACTCATGTTGCATCATAGCATGTTCATGTTCAAATTCATGATTATCCTTCATGTAGCTTATGCTTGCATTGTTGCTTAGGTTAACATTACCTACATGTTACAATAGGCCCTTGATATGGGAAAATTCCCTAAGTATTTACTAATGTTTTTATGCTTGCATGTTGGTTACTAAACTTGCTAAAACTTATATCAAATGGTGCTAATGTTGTTAATGCTTGCATTTTGTGTAATTTTGGTTAAGACTAGTAGATTTTTAATATTGCAAACTTGATGTAGAGGTAGAATGTGTTAAGTATTAATTCTTGTTGCATGGAGGGATATGCTACATGCCATTTTTATTCCAGAATGACACTCTATGGAATGGTTCATGATGCTAATGTTACATAATAAGGCCCATGTTACATGTAGTCCCAAGACATAATAAGGCATATCTTACATGTAGTCCCAAGATGAGAATACGGCCATGTTGCATACTAATCTTGTAACAGGATAATTTAGTTGGCACCTCTCTTGTTGTATGTAACTACCAAGCTTGCATCTAAATCCAAGTTGCATTTTAACTCGCATTCGTTTCAAGATGAAATCTAGTTGCAATTTAATTTCTTTGTGCATTTTAATTCAACTCGCATTTGGGTTCATTTTTGGTTGCATTATCATTCAAGTGGTCGAATTTGTTATGTCTTACTAGCTTGGTGGCAATTGCAAAATGCTTGTGGTTCGTGGGTTAAATGGGAAGCAATGTTGGTTTTACTTTGGCCAAGTGCCGGTTGTGATAAGAAATGGAGATATGGTGGTTGTTAAGTGATTCATTTTGTTACGTGCTAGTCTTTTCATTGAAATGCGTGCAAATCCGTGATACCTCCTTTTATGACACCTAAATGTTGCATGCTAGCTCACTTAACTTGAGTATTAACAAATGGTTAAGTCCTCTTAAAGGAGGGTGACACGGGGGATTGGGGGACACTATGTAGTGGGGAAAACATGAGGGGCTGGACAGTTATGGTGGTTGGTGGCCCTCCTGTCCTGCCCGAGTGGCGAGGAGTGGCGGAAATGAGGTGAATTGGAGAAAATGTGAAGGGGAAATAAGGAGAAATCAGGGCTCCTTTGTTAACAGCATTGCACACTGGGCCGAGTGTCCAGCTAGCTGGGGGAGTTTGCCTGTGTCACCCTAACTGGGGTGAGGTCCAGTCCCAAGAGGGTCTACCCATTACGTAGGGTCCAAATCACTAATTGATACTTTCATTACTTTTGTAGCATTGGTAAATGTTGTCCACCTGTGTGTGTTCTTTACTTGTAACTATCATAACTTGCCTTATGTTTTATTGTGACGTTGATGGCTATGTGTAGCTTGCCTTATATTATGTTGGGTATGTAAAGTAGTTGCCATTGCTACTCTATAATGTCATGCTCATATGTTTTGTAGCATGTTTCCTATAGTATTTCATGTTTCATTTGTACATTGTCATGGTTACAAGTAAAGTAGTTGCATTTACATAATAGCATACTAGTGGGAGTTGTCATATCCTACTGGGTCACGCTGTGACGTGTTCCCGTTGACTTTTCAGGTATTCCGGTGTTGGAGTTGGAGGCAGATGGAGTTAGTGAAGGGATGGGCTTGTGGAGTTGTAGGATGGGGTGGTGAGGGGTGAGGAGAGTGACTTGTACCTTTGGGGTTTTGCTTTGGGTAGAGTGAGATATTGTATATATATATATGGGTGTATAATGGACATTGGTGATGTTATAAAGATCAGAGCTTCTCTTTGGTTTAGTTGTTGTCTCTGAGTCTGTTTAGTGTTTTCTCTGGTTCTCTAAGTGGTTTTGTGATGTGTTTGTTGAGTTGTTCTAGGGAACATTACAGGTACTATCCCAGCAGTGTGTAGTGGACCTGCTTTGAGTTTTTGTATCTTCCTTCGTAACACTCGCTCCTATTGGAAATACCTGGGACAGATTCGTACTTCACGGGTATCCTGTGGAGCGGGTCGTTACACCTAAACTTTTTTATTTTTCTATCAAGTTGGTTTTCTACTTCTGTCTTATAATTAATGAACATTCCTTCAGCCTCATCCTTAGTTTTTAAGAAGGTACACCCTAGTGAACCTAGAGTAATCTTCAACAAATGTGATAAAGTAATGCTTCACATTCTCTAAGCTTCAAGATGTAGACTGATAAATCTTATGCGTCATTGGCATCCATCATTAATTCTGAAATCACCTGTCTTTATCAAGCACCTAGCAAGTTGCTCATAGGTTGGCCTTTAATCAATTATTAATACTCCAAACCATGTTCCTTATAAGATACATACGTATTATAATGTTGATTAATGAATTTCAACTTCAAAGGTGAACATTCTCAACTAGCTTGCTAGTTTTTAAGGGTGGCAAACGGATTTAGACTCGATGGGCCCAATCCATTCTGGATTCGGGTTTCCTGTTTCGGGTGTAAAAATCTAATCAGATCCAGGTCGAACCTGTCAACCCGAATAAAATTTGGATAGAGTACGAATGTGATACCTTAATCCAAATCGACCCGAATCCAACCTGTTTAGAATTTATATATACATACATACCGAACCCAAAGACAAAAAACATGTATCTATATTACATTTGACAGAGTTTTTTGAATCCTAGGGCTGACTAGGACAAGCTGACTAGGAAGATCTATGTATCTCCGGTATCATAACTTCGATAAGCATTTTTCTATTTGAACAAGGATCTTTTGTGTTAATCCTGCTCATATTGTGCACACGCGTAAAAACCACATACAACAGAGGGTCTCCCGTGTTTTTAGCAATCCCGTTAAACTTTATCTATCTGCTGACAGCGATAACAATTTCTTCGTTCATTTGCTTAAATCTATAGCATTCAGGATAGGATCATATAATATTATAACACAAACATACACCTGAACCATGTTCGAACCCGACCCATCAAGTAAAACATGTCAAGTTCAGGGGATCAAAACTTTCATCTAGATCAGAAACGGGGTTCAAGATCATGGCACAGAATAAATCCATTGCAGGTTAGATACACCCTTTAACCGGTCAGATACACCCTTTTATAAATTACATCACTGACCTCACATTTTTAAACAAAGTACATTATCCCTAGTTAATCTGAACTTTTTCTTGTTTCACATATTTACTAAACAAAGAGAGGTTGGCATTGGATAGTGGTGCCCCAAGCCGCACAGTACACTCCATTGCACGCCTGCATCCATCCATCACTTGCAAGGAGTTTCAGACAGAAATAAACAGAAATAAACATTATTTATATATATAAAGATATCCCTTTATCCACCTTTCATTCTAAATTTATATATATATGCATATCATATCAATCCTGAATGCACCGTGGAAGTGGGAACTCAAGCACCAAGATTAGCACAGAGATTAATCCAAAAAAAGAGGGAGGTAAAGTGGTTATAGCTTCTCAACTCTCTCTCTCTCTCTCTCTCTCTCTCTCTCTCTCTCTCTCTCTCTCTCTCTCTCTCTCTCTCTCTCTCTCTCAATCACATTGAAGTCACGCGTGCTTGTGGTTTCTATGAGAAGCACCAACATTTGTATAGGCCTAAATGACTCATGCATTCCATGTATAACATAAAAGCTAGCCAAGCCATGCATGATCCCATTATTATTCAAATTTATATATAAATATAAATGGAAATGCATGCCTGTACGTACGTCTGCATTAACTCCAGCGCCAGCCTTGAGTTGTAACGCATCAGGCCATCATGCGTTGCAATTTAAACCCTCTTTCAAAAACTCTGCGCTCATTACTGGTCTCTGCTTTTTATGCTCTTAAAAGCCAAAGTATAAAACATGATTTTAATTTGTTTTCAATCAATGTAATATGCTACCCTTTCATAAAGGAGTAGAATTAGCAGTCATCTAGCCTAATCAGCATGTGCAAAAAAGGCAGAAAATAAATTTAAATCAGCAAAATCAATTTCATTCTAACCATAGTAGTACCAAACATTAATTGTTTTCAAATTGTAAGGTTTAAAAATTTGAGTCGAAATTGACTATGGCTGAAGCGTAAAAAGACCGAAGGTAGAGAGAACTTAGCAGGAATAAAATGTTGTGATGTGTAATGACCACTGCCTTGAAAACAATTACGGCCCGACCGTGGTGGTAATCAGAATTGCAGGTTGCTCCCCAAGGTTAACACATCAGCTCCTGAACGCGTCCACTCGCGTCCAGAAGCTTTGGAGATTGCACAACAGTAACCACGAGGGAGATCACGAGAGGAAAAAATACATCGTCATTCTATCAGGAATGAGGCCATGTAAATTTATATGAGTAACAAAAACTGTTACAGAATTTCAAAGGTTCGCGTAATAAAGAGCTGCAATGAATGGAATGCAAAACGTCTAGGGTCAAAAAAAGGAAAGTCGTGCCATCCAAAAAAGGAAGGCGCGCGCAACACGACACGACACAGCACGGCGCAGCGCGTGTGGTGGTTGTGTGCGTCCTCGCCCGTTCACAAAAGAGTCGTACCCCTTGGGGCACACCCCAAGTCTCTACAACTCCCTTAATAAACCCCTCCAAGGCACATTGACCAAGCAATGTGGGACAAAACCAAAAGGAAAAATGGGAGTGAACAAATGACTAAAAGAGCCATTAATTCCAACAATGATGGGTTAAGTGGCAATCATTGATCACTCGGTTTTTCATCGAGAAACGACCTCCTCAATTACGGAGATTAGGCGGTCAATCAAGCTTTTGTCTCAATGGGGAGATGATGACATGCACATGGAGGTCCCTGAGCTAGAGCTCAGGGTCGTATTGGGCCATACGAATAGTGGCGGTTTACTCGATGGCCTTTGTGTCAATCAATGGTTGTACTAATTACCATCATCTTAGTTTTATCTTTAAAATTAGGATCATCGACATGCACTTTTATAGCAAAAATGTCGGACTGTAATACCGACTACTCATCTTAGGGCCTGTTCTTTTGCCAAGAATATGGGTAGGAATGGGAATAGGGACACTATTCCTGCACTATTCACCATATTCCAAGTTTGTATTCCAAGCGGTTGTTCTTTTGAGCGTGGAATAGAATCCTACGTGGCTATTCCAATTTGGTAATGATGAGCACTTTTGTATTCCAAGCTTTATGCTTGGATACAATGGAATCCTTGGAAATGATGGGCCCCACTCTCTCATCTCTCTCTCTCTTCCCTCCAACTCATCCACTTTCCACTTTTTCATTCTAACTCTCCAATCCCAAAAGAACACAAGAATAGAATGTGGACCATGCTTTCTATTCCAAACCACACTTTCCATACTCTATTCCATCAAAAGAACACAAAACTCCATTTTCTCTCTCTCCTTGGAATACAAACTTTCCCATATTCCATTCTCCTCTGGGCCTGTTCTTTTCCTGGAATAGGAAATTTGGAATAGGGGGAATTGATGTATTTCTAAGAGAGAGAAAATGTAGTTATGTGTTCTTTTGGGTGGAATAGAGTATGGAATGAGGGGTTGGGAATAGAGAGTGGGGTCCACTTTCTAGTTTTGTGTTCTTTTGGATTGTGGGGAGTTGGAATGAGAAAGTGGGAAAGTTGGAGTGTGGGGTTATATGGTGAGTATAGGATAATGGTAACCCCCCTACCAAGATAGGTATAAAATGTAAAATGAAATAAAAATGAATATGGATGTAAAAAAACCCAATTGATTATCAATCATGGAAACGCTACAGAGTAGCAAATGTGCCTGACAGAATGAAATTTTTGGTCGGTCCGTTTCAGGCATTCAATATACATAGTTACTGTAATGTGAAAGACCTTCGGAAATAAAAACCCATCTTCGTCTCAGGCATGGAACAACAATAATGGTCCAAAAATTTATTTAACTTATTACAAAAAACGCCGGCAGTCTCAGATATTCAACAGGTATAAATTCACAACTGTGAATCTCATGATGAAATAAAACCACACGGCAGCCCAACTGCAACGACATCAACAAATCGACAAATGATATTAACCCCTGAGGAATAACAGTTGCCAACTGATCCAAGCATGCATATAATTAAAAAACACATGCTGTAACATTACGCCAAAACAACCCCCAATACAAGTATATTACAAAAATTCCAAAAGATACATAAAAACACAAGTTCAAACAAGGATTTTAGTCCGACCATACAACACGATCCCCTTCCAAGTCAATGAAGATTGTTATACATAAGAAAACTGATAAAACATAGGCCTAAGAGGGAATACAGAACAAACTTCAGGGAGTTATAATCTTTATGCACGCTATCTAATGTCAGCCTGTATGTCTCTAATTGGCCAACGACCATAGCCAACCGATCGTCTATAGCATCCAACCTCCTCCCTGTCTGTGCGCACGCAGATATATCACCTGTTCCCCCTCTTTCAGTTGCTTCCATTAAATGCAGGATAATAAACTTTGACCAGTCACTGTGAGGGGGGTCCTTCCATACGAAGAACTCACATATGGGACAGCTCCAAAACCTCCTGCCCGGGTTTAACTGGGTCCATGAAGTCTTCCGAGGGACACGCAGACCACAGCGGCATCTCTTGAAGTCTGAATCATCCGTCTCCAAAGCAGGTACCCGGTTCACTTCCCGAAGGCGGGAGCGAATAGACGTGGATGAGCCTTCACTCATTTAGACCTGGTCAGACATACACATAAACAAAATAGAAGGTATGAGATGATCATAGAAATTGAACAATTTAATGAAGTGAGAAGGGGATGAGGAAGGCGTACCTATGAAAAGTACATATCGCATTATGTCAAAGTACCCGTCTTTTGCAGAAATGAGCAAGGCAAATGAGAAGAAAAAAACAAAACTAATATACAAAACCAATCGCCTATAAATTAGATGTAAAATTTAAAATTATATAGCCCTCAGGTTGGCATATGTATCAGCTACCCAACTAGGTTGCTTGCGGTTGTCCCTTAATAATATAAACATGATAATCAAATAACATGTGTTTTATTCCCGATTCGCATGCACATTTGTGTATCTGTCATGAGATTCAGTCGTAGTCACATGCACAAAGCTATGCAACAGTCACAGTCACATGCATAAAATTACAGCCTTCAGAAAGGTATTTGGGATGTGAATGAAACATCAGTAGTCTCCCATAAGAACAGAAAAATTCACAGATTACACATATGACAGTAATTCATAAGTCTCACATATCAATAGTCCCAGATTTTACTTCAAGCATGACCAACATACACAGATGATAGTAATCCAAAGATGAAAGCATGCCAAGCAAAGGCAATCATGTTAGTAATGCCCAAAAAATGCAAATTCCCAGCTGAAAGACTTGACAAAAAATTTTCTCATCAAATGGCATGGTGTGCTTATTATCACATGTGTCTAACAATATTTTTGATGAAAAGAAGCCCCCAAAAAACCTGGATGTTCACCTATAAACACCAACAAGTGACCACACAACACATTCCAGCTAGGGGTATCAATAGGTCACCACCAACACCAACTACACCAACAAATGTGCTGCTCAATAATAAATGAAAGCATGGCCATAGTTTACTGCAATCTTTCCCAGCTTTCACAGAGGAAATTCAGCCACAGAAAAGAGGATACTCCGTACAAAAGATTGAAAATGATGACAGGTAAACATGGTGACATAAATGGGATAAAGCTGATTTTACATAATTGGGTAAACATGGTGACATACGTGGGATAATTGGGATCAAATCTTCAGCAGATATTACTTCAAGCATGCCCAGCATACACAGATGATAGTAATCCACAGATGAAAGCATGCCCAGCAAAGGCAATCATGTCAGTAATGCCCAAAAAATGCAAATTCCCAGCTGAAAGACTTGACAAAAAATTTTCATGTGTGGCTCTTGAGTTCTCTCGTGTACCATATAAAGGTGTCTCTACAAATTATGATACACATGTCCATGTTCGATCAAGATAGTTGATCAGAATGCCAAATCATGATGTGAACTCACTATCAAGATATGTCTGCCATCCACTTATTCAATATGAGGTGTATGCCAAAAACATCTACGTGAATCCAGTAATTTTAGTTTTCAAATTTTCCAGTCTTGTTCCATTTGTCAAAGATGGTTTACTTCTCCAACCACTAGTTACATCAAATGAAAGTCTGGAAGCATATAGTCTTATTTATGCTTCATGGTGTGTAGATCATGATAAGTGCATCAGCCTGCAGGTTATTCATTCGCATGCAGAAATGGGAAACTTGCTTATGTGCAAGGCAATAAAAACAGAATGGAAACTGTTGTTAGAACAAGGAGCCAACTCAGGTGTCTATCATAGGATTAGCCTTAAAAAACACAGTCAATCCCCCATACATCATATGCTACCATGCTCCAGCCAGAGCAAAAAACCATCATCATATCGATACAACAGGCAATAGATAATGTTTGCAGATCCAACATGATAAATGTGTGCAGATCCATCATAGAATATATGTGCTATGTGCTGAATGTGATAAATGTTTGCAGATCCATGATAAATGACTCTAAAAACTGCATGAGAATTTTAGTCACAGGTCAAGAGTAAACTTGGTGAAGGGCAAGAGTAAAACAGATACACAAATTTAGTTACAGGTCTTGCATAATGTGCATGAGAATTTGACAGATACACATATGGGCTGCTCAATAGGAAAACAGATAAACATGACAGCAGCCGAGTTATATTCATAACCAAACCTTGGTGAAGGTCAAGAGTAAAACAGATACACAATTTTAGTCACAGGTCCACCATAATGTGCATGAGAATTTGACAGATACACATATGTGCTGCTCAATAGGAAATAAAACCCAACCCATGTTTCAATTATTGGAACCTTCCTGCATGCCTTCCTCATAATTGGGTTAGTATCAATGAATTCGGCAGAAATCATTTGTGTCATCATTGGGCTTTTAAAGGAAAAATTTCAAATACAAAAAATATCCCAAGTTATAGCATGTCCCAAAAATATCAAAAAAAATTTTCAACTCCTGAAATAAACACAAAGTGAAAGCAGATGGAGGCCCCCCTTTATTGATGAATGAGGGCAAGGACAGAATGAAATTAAACCCAACCACAAGCCAATATGTTCAAATACTACATGTTGAAAATGTTCAAATACTACAAGCAAGTACAGAATGAGGGCAAGTACAGAATGAGGGCAAATACTACATGTTCAAAATGATAACATACCAATATGTTCAAATACCAACATGAGTCTGGCTTATATTAATGTATGCACATAACAAGATCAAAAACCAAACCACAAGCTGGAAAATATCAAATAAATCAAGTTGCATTCACCCAAACCACAAGCTGGAAAAGATAAAAAAAATATTTAGATCAAAAAAATGGTATTCACCCAACCCACATGTCTGGCATCTATGAATGTATTGCAGGCCCAGGGGCATGGATAAAATCAAAAGATCAAAAAAATGCATTGCCATAAATACACAAACCACAAGCTGGAAATAATGCAAGAAAAACCAAGTATGAAATTCATGCTTCCACCCTGAAAACCATAATAGGAAATAAAAACAAATGAGACATAAAAATGCAAGGACAAGACGCTATATAAATTACATACCCACATATTCCCAAGCAACCAAGCACTACAGTCATTCAGTCATTCAGACATTCAACGTACAACCACCTAATAGCAGCCTAAAATCACGTAGACATATTACAGACATACATAATCCATATTTAATAATCCCCGCAACGTGCCCCCCCATTGTGCATGCAAGACATATTACAAAATGTTGTTCAGAAATTACAAGCTTCATATATTACTCCCATCGTCGTCTTCCTCATCCTCACGGTCGAAATCCTCCATTTTCTTCTTTATGTACCTATTCCTTGCAACCTCAGGCATCCCCACATACTTCCTCCCCTCAAGATCTACTTCAATAAGGTGGCTATACACCCTATCCAACTTCTCTCCAGGATACTCCGTGTGTGAATAGACACTCTTACCAATCTCCACAGTCCAGGGTAGGTTTGAGATCCTTAAGGCTTCGGCTACCTCGGTGAGTTTCTCCACAAACACACCTTGCAATGCATCGTTGGTAGCATTCCCCCGTGGTCTACGTCTTACCTTTTTAACAGAAGGTGGCGGGGCTGCATTGCTAGTAGCCGCTGACCCAGGACTTCGCGAGGGTGCCTGCGGGGTGTACGGTGATGGTGTGTCATATGATTCATGCCCAAGCGGGGAAGGATTTCCCTGCTCACCTTCACCTTCAGTGAATGGGCCGCCAAAAGGTGTAAACACACCCTTAAGAAAATCCCCAGTCACTCCGTCATCACCTATAATCACTTTCAGATCAGCAAGCCATGGTAAGGGCTGATTAATGAAGTCCTTTGTTTTAGGATGGGCCTGCACGTATACACAATGTGATAATATAGAGTAAAAAAGGAAATGACATAGACGCGTATGTATTTGTGCGGCAATGGTGAAATTATTACCGAGGCCCACGTGGCATACGTTTCCGGCTCCATTAAAATCATCTGCCTCTCGGGACACCACCCAACGCCACTTAAACTGCGGCACTTCTCCACATCGGCTAGTTTCTTTCGCAATCCTTTCATATGATTGCGTACATTTTGGCTTGAGTACGACGTGCCAAATGTCTCATTGATGTGGGCCGCAGCAGCATTGAATGCACAAGATTTGAACGTCTTATCTGATTTCATCCCTTCCCTGGCCTGCTCCGCAAGGAATGGGATGAGGACCAAGTCATGTTCCCAAGGCGCCAACGACCTCCCTGAGGGGTATTTTGCTGTTGGAGAGGAGCGGAAGAAGAACGGACGTCGCAGGAGCGACGAGGAAGCCAATACAAGCAGATTGGGCATTTTTTGTGTCCCACTCGGCCGAGTGGAGGAGCCACTCGGCCGACCAGCAAGACACTGCTCGGCCGACCAAAACAGACACAATTTACATGTGCACTCGGCCGAGCACCGAAGACCACATCGGCCGAGTGACGACATCACGTCCGCCCGAGTGGCGCCCAGACGAAGCCCTTCCAAAACATCCAAGTTACTGTTTTTCGGCTGCCTGAACTTCAGAAGACCCACTCGGCCGAGTGGTAAATCCCGTCCGCCCGAGTACTATGAAGTCATCGGCCGAGTGACGACAACTCACTCGGCCGAGCCGCCCCCGAAGTAGAGACCCCTGAAGGCCCCGACTTACTGGAAAATTACAGGGTTTCTCACTCGGCCGAGCGACTTTTGTCACTCGGCCGAGTGCGATGCGCTGCCTGTAGCGAAAACTGCGGAAAACAGGCTGTGCAGAGGTATTTTGGTCACGATTTTTGGACGATTTTGAGGGCTATTTAAACCCTGTTTTTACCCTAGTTTTAGAGCCTCTCTCTTAGATTTTTTTGCAGCTTTTTAGATTAGTTTTTAGCTTTATTCTTGTGATTTGAAAGGAGACAAAGATTGGAATTTTGTTGGATTCAATTGAAGAACTCCATTGGTTTGCATCTCTTTTCCTTAAAAATTCTATTTTTATTGCTTATCTCAACATTGTGATGAATTCCATTGCTTATTTCAACGATTATTTTTGTGATCTCGCTATGATTTGTGAGTAGTCTCCACGTCTTGGGGCGTGGGGATGAACCCTACAAGCCCATCTTCATATTTGTGATAAATTGGTAGAAATTGTGCTAGAATTGTTATTAGGGATTAGATTGGGATCAATTTACTACGGATGGCTAGGTATTCATATCAATTGGGATTTGCAAGAGATTGGATCCCAATTTGATAGGAAACCCTAGAAATCCGAATTGGGTTGGAGTCGGATTTTCGAAGTATCGGTTTGCAAGAGATTGGACCGATACTAGGATTTCCAGTTGCAATTCCATGCCGATACTCGTTTGCAAGAGATTGGACGGGTAGGAACTATCCCAATCTAGGTCGTGGACCGAGTTTGCAAGAGATTGGGCTCGGTGCGCGATTGGACGATGATGTTGATCCTAATGCTAGCTTTCCTAGGCTAGGGTTTGCAAGAGATTGGACCCAAACCTAGGATAGCTATAGACCGGCAACAGCGCGAGAGCGTGAGCTTGGTTCTACATTCAGTTGCAACTAGTTCATCCAAATTCTCATTCAAGCAATTTTGATACCGATAAACCGCATTTATGAAATACGGTGAGTAGCGGGGATTCCCCATTCCCTAGACGTTCTTTATTTGATTTGATATTTCCGCATTTTTGTCTGACGATTGTGACAGGATCGCCAAAGGCAAATTTCTCTCTTAAATAGCCAGGTTGATTGGAACAAGCACGGTCACTCGTCCTCCCTGTGTTCGATATCCCGCTCGCTGCTACACCGTGCACTTGCGATAAAACTACAACCGTTCTTTGGGTCACATCCCGGAGCGATCAGTTCCCAAGGCCATATTTTGTGCCCCATCCCCTTTTCTGCATTGTGCTTCATTTTCTTGCTTGGGCTAGACACTGAAGCTTCACCTGACTCATCCCGCCTACCCGACTTCCTGGAAGAATCGCTACCAAATACGGGGTCATTGCCGCTGTGTGATGCCGCCCGGGTGAATGCACTTGGGTGAGGGGGGCTAACATACTGCTGTTGTCCACAAAAACCTCCCAAACCCGGCACTTGGTAGCTCCCGCCGACATGTTGCATCCCTCCCCCAGGGACCATCCCACCCCCCTGGTAGCTCCCAACCCCCTGGCCCATGCCTCCCCCTTGAAGCAATTGCATATAGCCAGGTTGACTTGGCATATATCCGGGTTGACCACCCATTTGCAGCGGCATGCTATACTGGGCATATTGGGCAAAAGGCACACTTGTGCCACCTCCATAGTTGCCGCCACCATAGTTGCCCTGCCCAGGGTACTGCATATCTCCCACCCTACGTGCCATAGGTCGACGGGGAGACCTCTCATTACGTGTATCGTCGTCTACCCATTGATTATCTGATGGTGGGTCAGAGATTGGGTCCATCGGATCACGACCTTGACCTCGTTGAGATGACCCTGCCATGCCTACACAAAGAATGCGATACTATTTCAAATCATTAAATGAAAATATTCAAACAACATGCAACACACATTTCTTAGCAGAAGCATTAGTTCAGAACCTTGTTCACAGTTGCAAGATGAAAAAGCTTAAGCAATAGTGCATAACAAAGATGACAATGTCAAACTTATATCTACCATATAGACCCCAACCCAAATTTCAAAGACCTTGTTCATGCGTGTTACCCTGATTATGTATGTTACAATAGTCGACCCACATATCCCACGCTATTTGGTCTCTTCGAAGTTTCCAATTGTCCATCTGTTGGGTTTGGTCACACATGGACATCTGTTGGGACATATCCAAAATCGAGTCATCGTGAACATCTCCATCTTCCGCAATCACATCAACATCATCCTCCCTAAGTTGAGGGTCATGTGGATCTGCAACTTGGATGTAATTATGCAACACAGTGCATGCTAGGACGGTATCGACCTGACATGGGAATGGATAGTGGGGCTTGGAAGTCAATATCTTAACCTTGTTCTTTAGGATACCAAAAGTCGACTCGATCTTAGTTCGTAAAGACGAGTGACGTAGGTTGAAGAGCTCCTTGTGATTTCGAGGAGCTCGATCAGTATGGTCCTTCAGATGATATCTAACGCCCCTGTATGGAGATATGAATCCTGACATGGTAGTATATCCAGCATCGCATAGGTAATATTTACCTACAATCATAACCGTTATAAATTAGTATAATTTATTCACAAGATTTAATAAGTGCAACGAATTATAATTTTGGTTAAAATCGACCTCTTACCTTCATACACTTGAAGACCGTTTGGGGGGTAATGACAACGCAGATTTAAGGACGGTGAAATCATTTGCTGACCCTTCCCAACCTGCCATTACATACGTGAATCTTTTATTCGGCGTTGCAGCTGCGAGAACATTTTGTGTCACCCCCTTTCGGCCTCTAAACCGGGGTACAAGATGTGCAGGTAGCATGGCATCGACATGTGTCCCATCAATGAGACCAATGTAATCCTACATCGTAATGGTGGGTCAATTGGTTACAAAAGAGTAAAATAATACAACTCTAACTACTACATGTCACTCCATCAAATTTATATGACACGTACGTACCTTGAAATAAGGGTACCAGTTAGGATTATTGACGATCTCAGTAGGGGTCTCATTTGGAGCTTGCTTCAAGTACATATCCCGAATGCCACATACTGCTTGCATTACTTGGCCAAAGTATCGGCTAACTGTTGAACCGGAGCGTATAAAATCAACTTGCATGACTCTGTTCTTTGACTTGTGCCCTACGATATGTAGAAACATGGCCAACTGCTCCTCTACGGACACATGAATAGTGTCTTTAAGTAAATACATTTGTCTCATTAATCCGGCCAAATTCATGAATGCATGGCTCCTCATTCTCAAGTAGTGTAAACAACTACTTTCACCCCCATAGAGAATTCTACGCATGTGGGATTTCCTATGTAGATCCCGCATAGCCGATGGCTCTCTAGGTATACGGTTTGGCCTACCCTCTAGGTTACGCATGCAGTGTATGATGACAAGAATGACTGCCGCCGCTGCCGCGGCACGTGGGTTACCCCCGATCAGGTCCCCGTTGTTATCCATCTAAAGCATTTAGGAAGCAACTAAATAATTATGCTTAAATTGATATAACCAACAATCATACATGAATTCTCATCAAATAAAAACCGTATACGAAAATTACAAACAATTGGAAACTAAAATAATTTGTAATAGTAGCCATCAGGATTACATTTATTTTCATTTTCCCCCTTGGTGGCATGACGGTTGCTCCTCATATTTAAATATTTCCATACACTGAATTTAATCATATCCATAAGCCAATTTCAAATATAGGAACCTTCCTGCCAGCCTATCATAATTTTTCCTTTGCATATGCTTCATCACTGGGCTCACATAAATAACAAAACTTATTATATGATAACATGGGAAAAAATTTATACGTACGGACCTTTGGGTTTTATTTCAATCTGTACATTCAATTTTTGTATCTGTTGCATGCCAGTGTGCTGGACACTTCAAATTCTCTAAACAGCATGGCATGTAGGGTTACATGAACCCTTTATTTATGCCTCAACTTTCATTTCATACAACTGGATGCCGCCACCAACACCATTACACGCCATGCATGAAAATACTTGAAATTGCCCTCAGAATGTATTCCAAATCATTTAAGCAGTTCGAATTTATTGGTCTATATCACGCATTCCCCCTTCCCGTAAGTATGATTCCTCATAGGGCAATGTTTCCTTGGCCGTCATTATCAAATGTTTTCAGCTTGCATGTATTGCGTTGGATGGCAAAAACATCTAATATATGAAATGTAGCATACATAGTGGGCAATGATCTGTTTAATTTTTTTGATAAAGCCTTCTTAAAACAATCCCAAATATATTCAACATTCAAGGACTGCGGAGGCGGGGTTAATGAAACCCGAGCATGTTAACACATCATCACAATATCAAACCACACCCATGTCCATCAAAGAAACCACAGATGACAAAAATTCAGTATTTCGACCCGCAATGAACATCCAAACCACACACAAATGATAGCCGGAGATATACCTTTCAGTTGATCAGAAGAGAAAAATGGAGATGAAGCTTGCGTTACAGAGATCACGCTGCCTTGGGCACACCCGCAGATCTGCGACGTCAGGGATCAAAAACGGCAACCCTTACGGCGCAATCTACTGTCCGAAGCTAGTGTGGAGATAAATTTTGTGGGGATCAGTTCTTTGGACAAGAAATCATTCATAAACTTGAACTATTTGTAAGTAAAAATGCCAACTTTACCGTTTTTTTCAGTTCAGACGCTCGGATCCAACATCTGTTGAGTTCATCACCTCCTTCAATCAAGCTAGGTCACAACCTACGCAGCTGCCATACTCATTCGGCGGCGACAACCCAAAAAAGATAATGGCTTGGGGTCGAAGCCAACCAAATCCGTGGCCTATTTTTAGGGTTTCGCCTGATGCAGCGGCGAGAAGAGGGATACGAAGGGCTTTTGGCAGATTCGAGGCCAGGGGGGTGATCACAAGCGGAGAGAGGGAGCGAAAGCCAACGTGGGACCCATCTCCATCGACGGATTCCAGCCCATTCCAACCCAAAATCGAAAACTCCTGACACGCCCCTTGTATTCCAAAACCCCCCGCCACGCAAGCAGTTGGCCTCCGACTTCAAAAATCACAAAAGAACAGGTCGCCGGAATCCAAACGTGGAATCAAGAAAGTCGTACGTGAACAGTGCATATTTCCCTATTCCGTGGCCTATTCTCGCGAAAAGAACAAGCCCTCTATTCCAGCAAAAGAACAGGCACTTACACACATCAACATCTAAATCTTTCTATGCATCACATCAAATCTTTATTATCTATTTTTTTCAATATCCTTTTCATTTTATTTGTATTTCTATTGATCTTTAACATAAAATTATTTAATTGTGTGTGGGTTTAAAATAAATTTTGTACATTAAACCTCCGTGGGTAGATGTTGGATATTCATATTTTATCAGATAAGATTCTCCTTCCATTCAGATCGGAACCCCGAAAAGATCGAGTGTACCATTTTCATGAATGACGGTTTCACCATCGTATTCCGAGCAAACCTAAGGGCAAATAGGTAATTCAGAGTACTATAAATAGGTGGCCTCAAGGGCAAGGGTTTCTCACCCTAAGCTTGCGCCTCTCCATCCGAAGCGGCTGCTTATCTTTGTCGATCGTAAGAATTATTCGTCAGATACTTCTTCAATCTTTGAATATATATATATTTGCTTTGTATGTTAGTTTGTCGCAATTGGAGTTAAAATTAACGTCGTTCTTTATTTGTTTGTATTGAAATGGTCATTTATATGGACTTTAGATTTTATAAACACTAGATATCAAAATGAATCTGTTGATTACTAATAGTTTTTGGGTATATTGTAGATTTCGTGTTCCTCTCTCAGAGCTTTATTATATCTATGTATTTTGTTCTAAGATTATATACGTTGCAACTTAAGTTGAAATTTAACCGATTTCATATGTTTCTGTGCTGAGCTAGTGATTAATTAATTAGTTTGACCTTGGATTGTATAAACCCTAGAAATTTGTTGATAACTAAGATTTATATATTAGACCTAGAAGATATGATTACTTTCTGTTAGATTTTGTAAGAAACATATGGATTGATATAGTTAGACGTCTTAGATCTCTCTATTTCCAGTAATTTATCATACCCTATGGTTGAATTTCCATTGCCAGTAATTCAATGTTTGGCTTTGCATAACGTAATCTGTACTATTGATATCTGCTAGAAAATCCCCAATGTTATTTTAGTTTCTACAGATTACGATTGATAGAGTGTTGTTTCATTGTCATCTCCTCCATGATTATATGTTTAGTAAACTTATGTCTTCTGTTAATTTAAACAATCTGATAAAATAGAACTAAAATAGTATGACATTTGGGGTTCTAAACCAATTTGTTAGTTGGATCTTTTGGGGGTTTCTATGGTTCCGTACAGGGTCTGTGTGTGTTCTGGCATTTGCTCTACTAGAATTGATTATTATTTGCCAATTTATATCTTAATTTCTGTTTCACCCGTGTTACGATTCTGATGTACATAGATTTTCTACAAGGGCATTGACTTTTTGAACATCTAATTTCTTTTTATTGATTTTCTTATCTGTTCATTCCTATCTGATTTCTTATACAGCCAGCTAGTTAGTTACCGTATAGCTAATTTAATTTGACACAAGTCTGTGGAATTAGTTCTGTATAGATGTGGAGATAAATGTGTATAGAAATTCAAAAGATGTTTGTTCTATGGACATAGTCATTGTGGTTTCATTTTCATATATATTTTTGCTATGGGGTGATGATTTAATCATTTGGGCTATTTGATACTATTTTAATCCTTACTATTTTGTGGTGATAAATCCATAACCTTGAACCTATCATACATCACCTGACGGAATGATAGCTCGCGAAGGCAATGCTATTTGGTTTTTACACAAGGTGTTTAGAATTCTTCAACCTTCAATGTTTAAAAATGAGTTTTTTCTGACTTATACGCATTTATTATTTCAACTCCGAGTCAAGTCTTTTTTAAATTGCTGCACTTTACTTTTGTACAAATTTTAGAACTGCATCTCATAAATTTTTTATGTTCATCTGGCAGTTAGTTATTATTACAAGGCAACAGCCATGGGAAAGGAGAAGGTTCACATTAACATTGTGGTCATTGGCCATGTCGATTCTGGGAAGTCTACCACCACTGGTCATCTCATCTACAAGCTTGGTGGTATTGACAAGCGTGTGATTGAAAGGTTTGAGAAGGAGGCTGCTGAGATGAACAAGAGGTCATTCAAGTATGCTTGGGTGCTGGACAAGCTCAAGGCTGAGCGTGAAAGAGGCATCACTATTGATATTGCTCTGTGGAAGTTTGAGACCACCAAGTACTACTGCACGGTCATTGATGCTCCTGGCCATCGCGACTTTATCAAGAACATGATCACAGGGACATCCCAGGCTGATTGTGCTGTTCTCATTATTGACTCCACCACCGGTGGGTTTGAGGCTGGAATTTCAAAGGACGGGCAGACCCGTGAGCATGCTCTACTTGCTTTCACTCTTGGTGTCAAGCAGATGATCTGTTGCTGTAACAAGGTAAAGATGCTTATCTCATGAGCATGGTTTATAGCTTTTAAGATCATTATACCGATTCCTGAATTGTCTTCTTGTTTGTCTTTGACACAATGGCTACCGTTATCATTTTTCAATTTTGATGCTGAGAGATGGTTAAACTTTCATTATGCATCTATTTAGTTACATAAAATTGTTTAGTTTCTTGTGCACATGCCCAAGCACACACTGTAAATGTTATTAAATATATGGAAAAGAAGTAGTTCGTGTTGTAAATCAAACTAAAATAAACAAACTACCGTGGAAATGGTAATGCATGGATAGAATTTGGGGAGTTGGTCACATTTAATCCACGTCTGTTTAATTTTCATACATATTACAGAGATACAAATGATCAACTAGGTCGGAAATGTTCAGTAGACCTCCGTCGGTAGATCGGAGGGTGGGTTGAAAATCCTCCTGTCACCTGATCGAGTCTGGCTCCTGACTATTAAATAATTGGAAAGACACTCATACCTGACTATTGGAATACATATTAATGGTCGGTATATCTTGGCTGGTTGAGTAGAGGACTGAAAATTCTCCTGGCTCCTGTCCAAGTCTGGTTCCTGACACATGAATAATGAAACGGAAAGATATTCATTCTGGACAGATTGGAAAGGTCGGGATAGCTCAGTTGGTTGAGCGGAGGACTAAAAATCCTCCTGGCACCAGTTCAAACCTGGTTCCTGACACTAGTAATAAATTTAAAGGGCGGGATAACTCGGTTGGTTGAGCGGAGGTCTAAAAATTCTCCTGGCACCCGTTCAAACCTGGTTCCTGACGCTCTAATATTAAATTTAAAGGCCATGATAACTCGGTTGAGCAGAGGACTAAAAATCCCCCTGGCACCATTTCAAACCTGGTTCATGTCACACTAGTAATTAATTTAAAAATATAACTATACACATTTCAGATTTGGATCACAAATTATGTTTGTTCATTTATCTGTTTTCCTCCTGTTAAAACTTAATGATATAAATTATTGTTGATGAGAACTATATAATTTATTGTTTGAATTTTCTGCTCTCTTTATCTACTGGACCGTAGTAAATTCGGCAACTAGATTTACATGTCAAGAAAATTTTAATCGTTAGTGATGACAAGATGTGCAATTCCTCGGCTGTTTAAGGTACCATTTCTAACCTCTCTAATCTTTCTCGTGCAATCTTGTATTTAAAATTAATATGATTTTTGTTTTATTTAGCATCCCATGATTTGTGCTTATCTCGCGAGGTTTGGCTAATATGTTCTGACACATAATATCTGAACTTCATATGTGGTTTTTTTGTTCTAATTCATCTCGGAGTTGAGGCAATTATGCAAATTATTCCAAAGCAAAGTTGTGACTCTTGTGAGATATGATATTAACTGACTTGAGATTAAGAAATGTTGTTACCGAACACTTCATTTATAAACAGATGGATGCCACCACTCCTAAGTACTCCAAGGCAAGGTATGAAGAAATCGTGAAGGAAGTTTCTTCCTACCTCAAGAAGGTTGGCTACAACCCAGACAAGATTCCCTTCGTCCCAATTTCGGGTTTTGAGGGAGACAACATGATTGAGAGATCCACCAACCTTGACTGGTACAAGGGCCCTACTCTCCTCGAGGCCCTCGACTTGATCAATGAGCCAAAACGCCCTACGGACAAGCCCCTCCGTCTCCCTCTGCAGGACGTCTACAAGATTGGTGGCATTGGTACCGTCCCTGTTGGCCGAGTCGAGACTGGAGTTCTCAAGCCTGGTATGGTCGTCACCTTCGGACCCACCGGGCTCACCACTGAGGTCAAGTCCGTTGAAATGCACCACGAAGCTCTGCAAGAGGCCCTTCCCGGTGACAATGTTGGATTCAACGTCAAGAACGTTGCTGTCAAGGATATCAAGCGTGGCTATGTTGCGTCAAACTCGAAGGATGACCCGGCCAGGGAGGCGGCCAACTTCACGTCCCAAGTCATCATCATGAACCACCCTGGTCAAATCGGCAACGGATATGCCCCGGTTCTTGATTGCCACACTTGTCACATTGCAGTTAAGTTTGCTGAAATCTTGACCAAGATTGACAGGCGCTCGGGCAAGGAGCTCGAGAAGGAGCCAAAGTTCCTGAAGAACGGAGATGCTGGATTCGTGAAGATGATTCCGACCAAGCCCATGGTGGTGGAGACTTTCTCTGCGTACCCGCCACTCGGTAGGTTTGCTGTCAGGGACATGAGGCAGACGGTGGCCGTTGGTGTCATAAAGAGCGTGGAGAAGAAAGATCCATCTGGTGCCAAGGTCACCAAGTCCGCCGTCAAGAAGAAGTGAACCGGGAAGGGACCCAAGGCTGCCGTCCGCTCCGGCCACTGCCGGGATGAGCTTGCAGTTGCAGTGTCTGGTTTCTGGGTGCAGAATTGGGTGCTTGACCGGCGGTGGCGACAGTAGGTGTCCGGTTGTCCTCTTACGTTTGGTATGCTTTGTTTCATGCGCGGGCTTGTTAGTTTCACTTGTCAGTTTTGTTGTCTTTGGATTCTGTTTATTTCGGTACTTCTGGATGTTATCGTTCTAGCTACTATTTATCGGACGAGGTCTTAGTATTGAGTTTGTTTAATGTTTGGATTTTCATTATCTCGCATTTGCTCGCACATTGCTATTAGTTAGGGAATTCGACCATCAATGTCTCTTTACTGTCCCTGCCTGTGATCTACCAGTGTGAGCTAACTTCATAAACATCCAAATTTCCTTCTGAAATGGGAAATTATAGTGGAATTCTCTAGTAGTGAGAGAAAAAAAACCAGAAACGAAATTAACTGCTTCAAGGCAACACATTGAGCTCTCTCTCCCCAAAGGCCAATATCGTTCCTTTATTTCTTCAAAGCTGTCGATTTCCAAAAATTGCAGAAACCCACGTCAAAATCCAGCTCCTATTGTAGTCAGTGAACATGACAAGATATAATGAGACAAATGGGATAGTGAGAAAGCATTTAGTTGTGTGAGCTTTCTATTGATAAAGATAGTGAGAAAACAAAGGGAAATATATCTGATCTCACTCTCTGCTTCAGTGATCTCAGTGTCTCCAATGTTCCATTTGCTTTGCTTCATTGAAAAATAAACAACGAAACGAGATTTTCTTATCTCCCTCTTATCGATCTGATCAAGACTCGTGTCCATAAATCTGAGTATAATTGCTTCTAATCTTCACATAACTTTTGAAGAGATTAGTCGTAACTTTGTAGCTTGTCGGTCTTTGTGTCAAGCCCCGACAAACAATACAGTGTTGGTATATTTAAAAATCTATTATACAAGTGAGGACTTTTGTCCTACGTGACAACTTTGTCCCAGTCATATTTTTTGTTTCTGACTAGGAAAATGGAAGTGTTTGTATTTTAGAGGGAAGAGTTTGAATTATATTTTGGGGGAACTTTACATTTTGAGCCAGTCTCCTGTTTTCAAAATTTGAAATTTGAAATTTGAAATTTGGTTTGAAAACTTGAAAATTTGAAATTTTATACAAATGTGGGCTGTCGATGTAACATGTCCCCGTTACAAGTTGACTGGGACAAACGATTGGCCAAGGGTGTTCCATCTCATCTCGGTGGGGTCCTAATGGTGAGTGTGTGTGGTTTTGGGCTTAGTTGTGGTGGGTTTTTGCGTTTCGATTCCTGCTTTTCCTCCTTTTGCCCCCGATGCTCCTTGCACACACCCACGCTTTTTTCGCTTTGGCCCTACCCTTTCTCTCTGCATTTGCAAACGGGCAACGACTGCCTCTGTGTCCTCCGGGCACGGGCAATTTCTAGTCTAGCTTACAATTGACAAGGTTGTCTCCATGTGGCACATTTGTCCCGTTTGGCAATGTTACATGATTACATCGCTACATGGGATGCCACATGGGAGCCACCTCACCCCACAAACCCAATTTCCACCCAAAAGAAACCCAAAAACTCACACACAATGTCAAATAACACCCCAAACCCCATCTTTATCCCCTTTTACCCCTGGATGATACCGACACACACACCTACATTTCTGATACGTTTAAGATCAGAATTTGGGATAAAAATGTGATTTTTATGGGTTTTGGGGTGAACGATAAGGTTTTTATGGGAAATGAGGGATTTTTATGGGTAGGGAACAGATGTGGGGAAGAAAAGAGAGATTTTTATTGATGTAGAAACTGAAAATACAAAGATAACTAGCATCGATTCGAGAAGAGGCCTTTCTCCTAGCTTTCGATTCGAGATCAAAGCCTAAGATATCCAACTAATTGTCCGTGGATAAATTGACTAAGGGGGTTTCTTCGACAATTGAAGCATGCCCTCTCCATAGCCGGTCCTAGGCTATAAATAAAAGAAAATTACAGATTTGATATATTTACAAAAAACCCCTCAATAATTTCTGAAATTACAAAAATGCCCATATTGAGCCGAAACTCCCAGAGACACATCATTACTCTGCCCCCCGAAGAACTACCTTGTCCTTAAAGTGGTACGTGAAGTGCGCAGATTATTTATTCCAAGTGCAGGTGCTCCTGACCCTCCTCCTCGCCAGCCTCCAGGATTACCACGTTCTCCTCCTCCTCCTCATCGTTCACGATCAAAATCTGTAAACTATGATCACCCCATCGATGCCCTGGAGAGAACGTCTCGTCGCACTTGAAGCACAGACCCTTGGCACGCTTATCATGGATCTCAGCCTTCGTCATCCGCCGTGTATGCCCTCATGTCGTGGCTCCACTCCCTTCGCCGTGCTAACTAATGCTCCTCCTGTGGCTGTGGGTGCCTTCTGTCCCCCTCCAGGCGCCTGTTCCGTCAAATAAGAACCTCCCCAAGCCCTGCTGGACTTCCGCTCCTTGTCTAGTCTGTCCTTCATCATCCCTGCCAGACTCATGCACTCTTGCATGTTTGTCGGTCTCTGAATCCTCAGCTCTGATCTGATGGTGGGTTTCAACCCCTTCATGAAGCATCCCTACAGTGACTCTCCTGATACCCCACGGATCCGACTAGATAGCATCTCGAACTTCTTGACATAGTCCCTTACTGTCACATCATGCCTCAGAGCATACAACATCTCAAATGTATTGCACGCATGTACCTCACCGAACCGCTCCAGCAGTAGCGTCGTGAACTCCTCCCAAGTGCTGAAGGACTGGTCCTGTTGTGCCCATAGATACCACGACAATGCTTCACCTTCCAGACAGACCACTAGTGCCCTAAGCCAATCCTCCTTCTGAACCATCGATACCTCGAAATATTCTCAACTTCGTATATCCACGAATCTGGGTCCTCTCCCTCGAAGACATGCATCTTCAGCTTCCTGACCCGGTTTTTCGTAGGAATCCTCCTTGAGCCCCTCTCCCATGCTGGTAATCATGTCGCCGTATAGGGGTGGGTGAGGTACATCAAACCCATGGCCTCCAACAAGGCCTCCTCCTCTTCTATTCCACATGCATCCTTCCCATTCAGTTCATCCTTCTTCTCCGAATTCCCCTCGGTCATCCTCGTGGTAACTGTCATAGTTCTCAAACTCGGCCTCACGTCGTGGGGCACTCCTCCATAGAAATCAGCACCGAACTCATCCCGAGGACCCTCAAACTCATCGACGAAGCCTCCATGCTGCCCGAAACCCCTCCAATTTGGGTCCGGCAGCCTGGCTGTAAGGGTCTGGGGCCGTGGCGAACTGCCAGGGGCCCAAGATGGCCCTAGCGATTCACCAGAGCCCCAGGATGGCCCTCGCGAGCCGCCAGGGCTCCCACAGGGCCCGGCGGTTCACCAGGGTGTCCTACAGGCCATAGCGAACTCGCCAGGACTTGACAAGGCCCTGGCGGGCCGTCAGGGCCTCCGGCGGCTCCTGGCGACTCGCCAAGGGGGCGCAGCAGGCCTGGTGGGCCGCCGGGGCCAGCCGAACCCTCGGGGGAAGTCACCGATGTGTTCTGACGTCTCCCTCGCTTTTTCAGACGTCGTAGATCTTATGTCTTGCCTCCTCATATTCATTGAACTCTAGTTCCTCGTTATCCGTCACCTGATCTGCGTCCGTGAGAAGTCCTTCGCGAAAAGGGTCAACTTTCTCCTTCCCCTTCGCCAAAGATCTCACCTTTTGATCCGGATCTAGGGTTGCCGCTTGATTGGAGTCCAATTTATTGTGGATCGCCTCGAGAGATTCCATGAATAGCGTGAACCTTCGATCCGTCTTGGCCTTTTGTTCTTCCATCTTCTTCGTGAATTCTTGGATTGTGCCGTCAAACTTCTCCCCAACGCGTCGATTTTATCCTCGGATCTCGTAGTCGTCATGCATCGACGAGCTCTGATACCAATTGATACGTTTCAAATCTGGATTTGGAATAAAAATATTATTTTTTAGGTGTTTTTGGGGTGAACGATTGGCTTTTTATGGGAAAGGAGTGATTTTTATGATTAGTGAAGAGATTTGGGAAAGAAAAGAGGGATTTTTATTGATACAGAAACTTAAAATACAAAGATAACCAGCCTCGATTCGAGAAGAGGCCTCTCTTTTAACTTTTGATTCGAGAAGAGGCCTCTCTTCTAACTTTTGATTCTCCAACTAATTGTCTGTGGACAAATTGACCAAGTGATTTTCTTCGACAATTCAAGCATGTCCTCTCCATTGCCAGCCCTAGGCTATAAATAAAGGAAAATTACAGATTTGATAAATTTACGAAAACCCACCAATAATTTCTGAAATTGCAAAAATGTCCCTACTGGGCCGAAACTTCCAAAGACTCTTCAATTTCTCACTCATTTTCAGTTGCGCTCGTACACCGCATTCTATTCGTGTGGTTTTTATTGCCATGCGCACCGTGTGCACGTGTTATTTCTGATATCCTTAATAACACTCGCTGTAATTTTGAAGTTTGGATGAATGGCGTTATCGGGGCTCTTATGCTTACTAGCATGCACATCGTCGTGCGGGGTTGCTGAAGATGCAATGTCCGAGACCAACTTCGATAACTAAAGCAGACGCCTCCCTTCTTCCAATCCAGTAGGAAACTCAATCAAGCTCACACCAGGCTTCTTCTTGATCTCCCCTTCCTTCATCCAACCCCTCGCCCTCCTCGCATCCTCCCATCTCCCACTCGACGCATATATGTTCGAAAGCAACACATAGTCCCCATCATGTCCCGACCTCAACCTCATCAAATTCTCCACGGCGATCTCAGCCATCTCCACATCCGAGTTCACCCTGCAAGCACTAAGGAAACTCCTCCATATGATCGGATTAGCATCAACCTCCATCGAACCGATCAACTCCAATGCTTCCCTTAGCCTCCCTGCCCTGCTGTAGAGATCTATCATGCACCCATAATGCTCCACTCTTGCCACTATCCCGTACCCCCTCTTCATCGATCTGAAGTAGGCCAACCCTTTGTCTACCAATCCCGCGTGCCTACAAGCGCTCAACACACCGATCAACGTGACCCCATCCGGCCTAACACCGCGCTCCCTCATCGAACCAAACAGACGCAGCGCATCCTCGGCGTGCCCATGAGCCGCGAGCGCCCCTATCATCGAAGTCCACGCCATTGCATCCTTCCCCTTCATTCTATCAAACACCTGTCGCGCTATCTCAATGCACCCACAATTCGAGTACATCTCAACCAAAGAAGTACCCAGTATCGCATCGATACGATGATGCCTATCCTCCATGTATGCATGTATGCCCCTCCCAACGTCAAGTGCGCCCAAATGCGCGCACGCGCACAATGCGCTAACCATTGTAGGCTCGTCGGGGCTCAACCCCGACGATATTAAGTCGTCGAATGATCGAAGAGCTTCACGAAAACATCCATTAGCTATGTATCCGCCCATTAAAGCATTCCAGGCGCCTGTGTCCTTCATCTCCATTGCGTCGAACACTTGCTTGGCTGAATCCAAGCACCCACATTTCGCATACATGTCCAACACAGCAGTGCCCACGTTAATCTCTCTTTCAACTCGCGTCGGCATTTTGATAACAAACCCGTGGATCTGCTTCCCCAATGCAACGCTCTTCCCCCGGGCGCAACCCGTGAGCGCGGTGACGACCGTGACATTGGTGGGCACAACTCCGGCCGCCCACATTCTACGAAAAAGCTCGAGGGCGTCGACCGGAAGCCCATTCTGAACGTACCCAGAAATCATCACGTTCCACTTGATGGCGTCGGTTGACGACGGGATAGCATCGAAGAGCCTGCGGGCAGTGGCGAGATCGCCACACGAAACATACGCATGCAGAGCAGTGTTTGCCACGTGACGGCTGCGTTCGTAGCCGGAGGTGATCGACAGGCAGTGCACGGCCTTAGAGGCGTTGTAAGCATGGGAGCGGGCGCAGGCCTTGAGGGCGAATGTGAAGGAGGACGAGTCGGGGTTGGGGGAGCTTGGGTGGAGCATTTTGGCGAACAGTTGGAGGGCGTTGAGAGGCGATGATGATACAGATAGGGCCCTCATGAGGGCGTTATGAGTGAAACAAGCGTGGAGTGTGGAGTTGGAGAGGAGCTGGAGGGCATGATGGAAGGAGCCGGGGAGTTTAGTTACGAGGGTGTCAATGAGCTTGGAATTGAGGAATGTGTGGGTGTTGAGGAGGCCTGAGGTTGTGAGTGATGCTTGGATTTGTTTGAGTTGAGGGAGGGTGCTGCATCGTTCTAACAGATAAAGGTAGGGTTTTTGGGGCTCGGTGGGATCAAGAAGAAACGATGGCATTGATTTTAAATCAAGGGGCCTTTCGCATTCTATATACAATACATGTTTTTCACAACATGTCTTTGTGTTAGCCAATTCAGCCAGTATAAAGACGAAGCCAGTTACTCTGTTAGCAGCTGCTTCTATCAGTCTGGCATCTCATCGAGCTTCTGCCTGTACTGAGCCAACCTCTGCATTCAAAAGAGAACAGAACACAACATCAAACAAATTTCATGTTTGATGTTTGAGATGAAGGTGCATACGCTGCTGTAAGCATAAACGCCAGTCTCCGCAGCTCCTGTTGGACTCCCTCTCCTGATGAGCTTTCCATCCTTGAATATGTACAGCATAGGAATGCCAGTTAACATCTCAAGGCTGATCACCTGTCCGTAAAGAGCAATTTCCATCAGCACGCAAAGACGGAACTAGGATTTCAAACTGAACAAGGATCACCTCTTCGGCGGTTAGACTGTCAAGATACATAACGACCGATCTCAACGAATTGGCATGAGCCGTCACCAACAGATTCTTCCCACGCAGGAGCTGGGGTTCGATCTGTCATGCAATACATTCAGAATAGGAACCTAGCCTCATCACTTGGGAAAAAATTTCTTACATGCTCGCGGAAATAAGAAACTGCTCTTTCTGCGCACATTTCCAGGCTTTCGCCATTAGGGGGGATGCTCGCATAGGTGCGGCGCCATGCATGAACAAGCTCCTTCCCCGATCTTTCAGCCGTTTCCTGCTTGTTAAAACCTTGTAAATCGCCGTACCTAAGTAAAGGACACAGTTATACATGGCGAATTCTCCTGCTAAACTGAACTACAAGAACAAGGAAAGCAAAACATACATCCTCTCGTTGAGCTGCCAGGCTGCTATCACTGAAACGGATTGTTTCCTTGCTTCTAC